>MCGO01000047.1:0-334327 GCA_002104985.1 Rhizoclosmatium globosum | reverse complement strand
GTTCCTGAACTTAAGTCCATTCTGGGAGACTTTAAGTTTATTGGAGTTCATCAGGGAATTAAAGACTCTTTTACTTCAGAGGTGCATTTAGGTGAACCTGGTGGTGCTGAACCTATTTGGAGTGATGGCAATCCTTCCTATAAAAGGAAAAAGTCTGCTGTTGGCATTGCCACTACTCCCAGATATGGGTTTTCAATTGTTGATGGGGCATTTAATGTTATGTTTGAAAGTGCAGTGCCTGGCCAAGGCATTACTACCTTGGCACCAATCAAAAACTTTGATAATTTGTTGACATCCATGGGTTTTGCTGTAGAAAGGGAGATAATGCTTGATTGTATTCATATTGGAGGCTTGCAAGCCCATCCCAAAGAGGCCTGCCAATACAAAGGTGTTAAAAAGATAATCATGTATTCTGGTTTCAAATATCAGACAGTAGATCATGTTGATGCAAACCATGGCTTCAGGAGTATCCAAGTGGCTGAAATTATTGAAAACACTGATCAATTTAGAGCCAAAATCAAAGCTTTTGTAAATCATTTGAGCAAGGCTGAGGATATGAGCTTTGGAATGAGGTTTGAAGTCAGAGGAGAAGATGCTGCTGTGGCTTCTTTTCTGCAAGATTTCAAAAACAAAATAAGATCATTTGATGAGAAGGCTAGATCAACTTTGTTTGTAGTGGAAAAAACTGCAACATTGATCAAGTATATTGTTATCAGAATTCAAGCTCTGGTGTCTCTTGTTTCGTTACTTGGTCAATTAATTAGGAATCATCCACACCTCAAAGTTTACTGGGAAGAAACTGCCAATTACATTCACAAAGAGCTTATTTGTTTGGTATCAAAACCTCCAGGATGGTACAACAGTAATTTTGATTGCTACACACTGCAGAAATTTACTAGCCAGTTACATTCTTTTGGAAGCATATCCTATCAAGCCTTTCCTTTGCTCCATATACTGGCAGAACCAAATGAACTCAGATATGAACTCAGGAATCCTCTCCCCAAAAAATTGTTGGCTACTCTGGTTACAGCTACAGATCTTGCCAAAGCAGTAAACAAAAAGACTAGATCTGGCAATAACACTATGGGTGTCATGCATAGAAGCCTTGATTCTGGTACAGTTCAACATGTTTTGCACATTCTGGCCAATGCTGGCTCTCAGCCAAAAGAATCTGATATCTTAGCTCCAGCAAATGCCAAGACAGAGAATGAGCAGGTTACCAGATTAATTGATGCCCTCTGTGAAGCATTGCTGGCCAGTATTCCAAATCAATTGATTAGATATCCTGAGAGAATGCAGGAAGTAAAGGATACAAAAAAGCTGACTGTTGAGCATCTAAGAAAGATTATTGATGATAAGAATGATTATCCTTACTATGTGGTGAAAAGTAACAGTGTTGCCAATGTTAGAAACTATGAAGAGAAGCTGAGAAGATTTGTCAACTTTGACATTGCTGACATCAACAGACTGATTGGAACAAAAGGGACTAAACTCAGCTGCTTGGCAGGTTACTTTGGAGAGCTTGTATTGTATCTTCAAAGTTTTCAATCCATTATTATTTTTGGTTCACATGCTGAAGGTCAAGCTGCTAAAGATAGATTCAAGACAAAGCTGTTAACTGAAGCCAGAGAAAGACTTGAAGTGTTACCATGTGGAGACCTCAATCCCACCAATACTGTCTGGACAAGTTTTAGCCTTAAAAATTGTCCTGGCTCAGATGGGGATACAATGCAATTTTTAAAGGTATTCCATCCAAAGAATATAGGTCATCAGTATAATTCAAAAACCGCAAATTTAGTATTCATGAAATCTAAACGATATAAATAAAACTGTAATACTGTTAAATAGTTTATTAGAAAAGTCCAAAATAATAGGATGTCATTCTAAAGCTGGGCACTGAACCCAGAGCCATCTGGTCATACACCCAACTTCTTGCTCACTAAGCTACATCTTTTGTGGCGTACAGGCAAAAAAGTAAACAGATGGGTTCGAACCGAGCGCATTAATATCTTACATACAAACTCTTCCCCATTAAGCCAAACCTTTTAATTTGCAGAAATTTGTGTATCAACAAGGCTTTACATAACAACAGATCCATCTTCAAAATGACAGACACCAGCTTCGACGCCAGGCAGACACCAGGCAGACGCGAGCTTGGGCGTACTGGCAAAAAGGAGCGCGTTAGGGTTGAGCGTTCAGATCTTATCCCCAACTGTGTAACCACTAAACTACACCAGCACTTCCTACCTTGTTTTTTAAGTATCAAAGAAGATAAATTTCGACACCATCAGTCGACACCATCTATGGGGATTGATCCTAACTCTCCTAACTCTGGAGTATAGAACTGTTGAAGGAAAATACCTTGCTGGATTTACAGAAAAATTCAAGAGATTGTTAAATACACAAAATATACCAAGAATTGCAGAATTGAAGACGGCATTGGGTGATTTTCGGTTCATTGGTGTTCATCAAGGTGTAAAGGATTTGTACACATCTGAAATTTATATGGGCCCCCCATCTGCATGGAGAGATGGAAATCCAATGTATAAACGTAAAAATACAGCTGTAGGTATTGCATCAACTCCAAGAACTAGATTTACAGTTGTTGATGGTGCCATCAACATGATGTTTGAAAGTCAAAATCCTAGTGAGGGAATTACTACTCTTGCTCCTGTCAGTAACTGGGAAGCTTTACTCACATCTTTGGGGTTTTCTGTTGAAAGAGAGATTATGTTGGATTGTGTTCACATTGGAGGATTGAAAGCTGTCCCCACTCAAAATTGTGCTTATGAAGGTGTTTTCAAGGTTATAATCTATTCTGGTTTCAAGTATCAGACCATTGATCATGTTGACGCAAAACATGGGTTCAGCAGCATATCTGTTGAGGAAATCATGAACAACTCTGATTCTCTTCGTAAAAAAGTTGTAGCTTTCCAGAACCATCTGCGTAAGGCAGTTGATATGTGTTTTGGGATGCGATGTGAAGTCAGAGGTGAAGAAGGGGCTGTTGCGGCATTCCTGCAGGACTTTAAAAATAAGGTCCAACAGTTTGATCGGCTTGCAAGATCTACACTTTTGATTGTTGAAAGAACAAAGGACTTGATTCAGTACATTGACATTCGATCGCAAGCACTTTTGAGTTTGGCTGACGTTGCTTATGCCTTGCAGTCCCGCCATTCTAGACTAAAGCCATACTGGATGGAATTAGCAAATTACATCCAAAAAGAGTTTCTTTGTTTGGTTTCAAAGCCAAGAGGTTATTACACACCCAACTTTGACTTGTTCACTCTCCATTACTTTACTCAACAAGTCCATGCTTTCGGGAGTGTACCATATCAAGCCTTTCCCCTACTTCAGATTTTGGCTAATCCACAGTCTCTGAATGATGAATTCAGAGATCCATTGCCAAAGAGTTTGGTTCCCAAGTTTGTTGACAAGGCCGCTCTTGTCAAATATTCCAAGAAAAAGAAAAGCAAAGGAAAGAATAATCCTGAATCTGTGTTGCATCAGTCATTTGCCCCTGATAGGGTGGCACATATTATGGATATTGTCAGAACAATACAATCTCAGCCAAGGGTCACAGACATTCTTGTAACACCAAATGCTCGGACTGTTGATGAACTAGTTACTCAAATGATAGACATGCTTTTTGATGGTCTTATAGAAGATTTGCCTGAAAATATGATTCGGTTTCCTGAAAATATGCAGCAAGTAAAGAGTCGGAAGATGCTGACTGTTGACGCTCTGAGACTGATTGTTGACAACAAAAATGCTTACCCCTATCACCTGGTAAAGGGAATATTTGGAAATCGGGTGAAATGTTATGACGACAAGTTGGCAAGATTTATCAATTTTGATGAACAAGAAGTGGCTTCCTTTTTTCAGTCCCCACCAAATAGATCAACAAGACTGGGACGTTATTCAAAGTACTTCGGATTACTCCTGGAACAACTACGTTCTTTTCAATCTATCATTATTTATGGTAGCAGAAATGAGGCCAATTCAGCCAAGGAGACATTGAAGAATAAGCTTGTTGCTGAAGCAAGGAAAAGATTTGAGGTGTTGCCATGTGGTGACCTTGATCCCAATCATGCAGTTTGGGCATGTTCTAATCTTAATTTGCCTGGTGAAAGAAGAATGCAATTCCTGCGAATGTATCATATTGATGGAAGAGGAATACCATATAATGCCAAAACTAATGGTTTAATTTATCTTCCGTCCGCAAAACAGAATGTAGTTGTATAGTTTATTTGTGTTGCTTTAATTTGTATCGGTGTTTTAGTTTCAGAAATAGAATACACTTTTGATAACCTTTCCTCATGTTGCAGAAAAATTCAAAACAATATTGCAGAACTTTTTTGCAGACTGCAATCAGAATCAGAGGACAGTAACCTGGAGGACGCTGTTGGAGGACGCTGTAGGAGGACGGTAACACAGGACGCTGTTGGAGGACGGTAACACAGGACACTGTTGGAGGACACTGTAGGAGGACAGTAACACAGGACGCTGTTGGAGGACGCTGTAGGAGGACGGTAACACAGGACGCTGTTGGAGGACGGTAACCTGGAGGACGCTGTTGGAGGACGCTGTTGGAGGACGCTGTTGGAGGACGGTAACCTGGAGGACGCTGTTGGAGGACGCTGTAGGAGGACGGTAACACAGGACGCTGTTGGAGGACGGTAACCTGGAGGACGCTGTTGGAGGACGGTAACACAGGAGGGAGGAAAGACTTTTTTAATCACCAAAATGATCATTGAAATTGATAGAGACACATTGATGGATGGCTATCAGGCTGCCCTGCGTTTCATTAAGCATCTGGAGGCCATTGTGAAGGAGCAATCAGAGCAGATTCATGACCTTCATGAGGAAATAGGCACAGTGAATCATGGCAACTCTGAGCTGGAGCAAAAATTGAAGCAAGTCACTGCCTCATTGGATCAACTCAGGCAAATGCAAGTTCTGCAGGGAACAATTGAAGATGCTTCTCAAAGTGGATCAAAGAGAAGGCACTCAAAGTTCAACAGTGAAGTAATGTTGCTGAAAGTGGGCATATTCAATGGCATATTAAATAAACATACTGATATTCTCTGAATTTACTCTCTGAATTAACCACCATACATAGAGTGTGACTGAAATATCATCCTGTTAAAGTGTCACCACCTCCTGTGCCTATGTGCCATCAGATGTAGATTTCCATCTCTCAGAATAAACATATTTGGCTTAGTTGGTATGTAACACTGCTTCCGCTCGCGAGGTGGTGGGATCAAACCCACTAGAGGGTAGTGTCCCCTGCACACAACGTTAGCGTCCTGTGGGTTACGGTCCTGCAAGGTCAGCGTCCTGTGGGTTACGGTCCTGCAAGGTCAGCGTCCTGTGGGTTACGGTCCTGCAAGGTCAGCGTCCTGTGGGTTACGGTCCTGCAAGGTCAGCGTCCTGTGGGTTACGGTCCTGCAAGGTCAGCGTCCTGTGGGTTACGGTCCTGCAAGGTCAGCGTCCTGCAGGATGAAGGTGACTCATCCTAATCACCCTAATCCAACAGTATAGAACCCTAATTCTAAAGCCTAACCCTAGTGTTGAGTCAAATTAAGCCGCAGGCTCCACTCCTGGTTGTGCTTTTCTGTCATTCCTTTAAGTTTCAGCCTTGCGACCATACTCCCCCCGGTACCCAGGGAAAATGGTTAAACACTTTATGAAGTTGAGTGATTTGATTCCTGAAAGTGCCAAATTGGAAATCAAATATTTAATAGTGCTTTCTTCTCGGTGTTTTTTCAATGAATGCTCGAAAAATTTAATTGTCCACCAAAAACGGATGAATATAGGTCACAAAACACCTTGTCTGCGACTTAAAAAACTGTTAGAGCAGCCGATTGTATTTATATCGAGATGACTTGGGTGTCGTTCGGTTGATTGCAATCCTCTTTGATTCGTAAGCATTCATAACAAGAAAACTTATTAAGGTTTATTTATATTTCATAAATGTATCATAGAATGCCCACTTCCATTTATCAAGACCGTATTTCTAATGACTAGAATTGGTAAGTCCAATTATACTCGTACTCGATTCTCTTGAACACGATGGGCTCAGACCCACCGCCAACAAAAAAGTGGATGACATCAGCACCTCCCTCCTGAAACTCAATTAAACTACCCGCCCACGGAGCTTCATAATCTTCATACTCAAAGTATGGCCAATCGTAGATCGCAAGCTTATCGAACTCCCAGAACCCTGCGATCCCACCCAACACACCTGCACGCAATTTGCTCGAGTTTTCATGGAACCAGAAGTTGAAGTACCCTTCGACAGGTCGATCAAGGAACAAGGCACCATGTGTATCACTGACAAACATTCCTTGATAGTGCCATACTGGAAGGGATGGATCTGTTCCTTTTCCACGTTTCTGGATTCGTTCATCGCGAGTCGTGGTGTCGGTTTCTTTCAACCACTCCATGCGGGCCTTGATCTTGTCTTCAAAACTTATTGGCTCTGCCATTACTATAAGCCCGAAATGTCAGTATTTCATGATGACAAGTTTAAAAATATAGGGCTCTCACCAGGCTCTTGCACTTGAACGACAGTCACGGCCTCGCTTTCCTTCTTGGCAGTTTCTGCCAAGCCTTTCGCATAAAAATCGCGATCATCTTTACTAACATCGCTAGGTCGTGGAACAAATAGCGAGAATCGCCCTGCCCTCGATTTTCTACCGTTCGAGTTCAAGACAACAGGATTTACAGGAACAGAACGACGATTGTTTACGTCTGCGTACCGGAGGGACTTAATGGATTTATCTAAATGGTTTTTTACGCCGTCAGCCACTTCGTGCTCTACGATAATGGGACTCACTTTGCGTCGATACTTCAGCACCCATGTCGATGATTCTATTTCAATTTAATTATGGTCTATCTGTGGAATTTGTTGTGTTGGAATATCGTGGCTGCACTTAGTGACACTCAACTCAATTCAATTCCTTGCGAATATGATCGGATGTTTCAGATTAGGTCCGCGATGATGAAACAAATGATATTAGAGTCTAAACTACTGTAAAATAGTTAGGATGATCACAGTTGGAATGTCAGGACTCTCAAGCAATCCCAGCGCAACAATGTCAATACCCACGACCATGTGGCAAACATAGCCGTATCCAACTTATTGACATCATTGAGCTGTATGAGCTATATTGTTCCAGCCAGCTCCATCAAGCGAAGACAAAGTGGGAGGATCAAAGCTCACCTTCACACTCAAATTGGAAAATTTAAGGGACAGAATCGCATGATCAGTCTTTGAAAATATCCTTGGAAAGCCAGTAGAACAAATATAATTTTCAAAGCAGTAGAACCACTACTTCAGTCCCGTAAATCTCACCAAAAAATGACCGAAGTAAAGCGGCAAGGGTCTGTCGCAGGTTCACACACTTCAAGCACAATGACAGAAATGCTTCGCCGTAAGCCACGTATATTTCTTCTCATGGCCAGTTTTATTTGCGCGTGTGCAGTAACAGTGGGAGTTTTGGGATGGTATGTCGATCTTTTCCCTTCAAAAAGAGGCTCAAATAGGTGTATAGGCAACTCACACTCTCGGCTGGAAAAGAGAACGTGAGTCAATTGATTGAAGAGATTGAGTTCCTCGTGTCCAATCAAGTCTCCAACTATCTCCTTGATTCAGCTCAAACTCTTGCGAAAATAAACGCGATGCAAGCAGAAATGTTTCGAGTATGTGATTTAATATAATTTTAGAACTGATAATTTACCTGTTTCAAGACTGGAAAATGGAGTTTCGCAACACCTGAAAGAGCCGCCGAAACTTTCGCAGCCCAACTCATTGAGCTCAAAAGCTACCGAAGATATACGACAAGTATGTATATCAACACATATCCCAGTGGATATCAAGTAGGTTACAATTACGGCCTGGATGCAAATGGAAACACTCAACTTCGATGGTGGAATCAATCTGGAATGACCTTCTATACATACCTATGCGATACAAACGGGACTCCAATTGGCTCCCCGATCTACACCGACACCAGTCCCGGAAATGGATCCCTCTCAAATCCAGGGAACAACAACACTTTAGCAAACGCTGTTGGCGGAAACGTTGGGGTAAATCTCGAATACCCTCTCGGAGAAGCATTCGGTTACACAGACACATACGTCTTTGCCGGAACTCCATTCAAAACGGCCTACTATTTCGTGACAAATCCCACAACAGGAGAACAAGTCACATTCGGAAACGACTGGACACTCTCTTTTATATCACTCCAAATCCAAAACATTATCTCCATCGTCGCGTTCCCGATATTCGCGGCCGTGATTGAGTGCGATACAGGAACAGTAATTGGAACCTCCAGCCAAATTCCACTGATCCAAAACGGAACTATTCTGAAAATCAACGAAATCAACGATCCGTTCTTCCAAGACTTTTCCAAGTTTGTGAATACAACGGATCATTACGGAACAGTAAACAACTTGCCTGCGACACTCAACATAATAGCGTCATTTATAGGCGAATATTTTCCTGGAACTGCGAATTGGTTCGTTGATAGGAAGATCGGTGGTGCAACGTGGAAGCTTGGAATTAATGCATACGGACTGAACGGAAAGCAGCTTCTCTTTGTGATTTACATGAATGTTGACTCTGTCGAATCACAAATGAGTACACTGAGCAATATTACCGGGTATATGATGATCGGAATCATTGGAGGATTCGTCACCATTGGTATTTTGTTTGCTTATATGATTTCAGCACAACTATACCGCGTCGTGTCTCAAATCATGCTTCTTAAAGACCTTAAATTCCAAGAAGCCATTGGAAGCAGTGTTGATTCAAAAGGACACTCTTTCATTTATGAGCTTGCAGAACTTCAAAAGTCGTTCAAGCAATTAGTATCAGTGTTTTCAGACCTTCTCAAGCGTAACTCCATTCTGATGTCAAAACCAACAGTAACTGAGGGAATGGAGTCTGTGGATCCTGGAAAATCTAAGCTTGGTTTCAATGCGACTGGAAGTAAACTCTTTGCAGCTTGGAAAAGAGGGCCTACAGCAAAACCGTCTCTCCGAACAACCGAAATCGGAAGCGATTCAGTCACAAGCCCGGCTGCAGATATTGGAATTCGTCGTCCTCAGCCTATTCAAACTCTTGTTGAAGATCCGATTAGATCTGCAACTGGAATCAGAACTTCGATGAACCGTGTTAGTGAAGAAAGTTCACGTCACAGCAGGCGTGCATCCACGTCCCAACCACCTCAACTAGACTTGACCAAAAGTAACCCTGTCCAACGCACATCACAGCCACCTTTGAGCGAATCCGAAAAGGAATGAACCAGTTTCGAGCTTTACTAATTTAATCCACACTTTCCACATTCTTTCTTATTCCCCCATTTTATTAGACATGTTTTTCTAGTCCCGAAATAATACTCTATGCCAAATCCATAATAGCACGATTATTGTGCTGCCAAAGTCTCGCTAACACTCCTCCTGACTCTTTGGTTAATGACACCTCCAAATCCAAATGCCGGCAGAATACGACCCATGCGAGCAAAAACGGATGGAAGGTATTCCTTCCCAATCGCTCGGACACGTCCAATGCTTCCTCCCGCAGCTACGTGGTCGGGTCGATTATAATAGTCGAGTCCTATTAGATTGATTTAGAACCAGATTCAATGAATACATATGGATGGTGAATGTGAACTTGAGACTCTGATTGAGACCACCTGAACCAATATCCCCACGTCAAATAAATTAAAAAAGGTACATACCCAATAAATGCACAGGCGTGGTAACAAACTGAAAAGCACAAGGCAAAAGCAACTGACACGCAATGTCAGCCCCCTCCTTCTTCACCCCCTGCGTCTGCAAATACCCCGACAACATTGGCGGGAACGTAAATGCCGCCGCCATCGTCAACGAATCCCTGAATCCAAAGCACATGTACGACTTCAACGCAACAGGTCTGGGAGTTCCCTGTCCAAACCACCGTGTCAACAGACTGTCTTTCCAGATTGTCAGACCCGTGTTTGTGACTGAGGAAGCAATGAATTTGGGTGCAGCTGGGTCGTAGGAGAGTTTCTTTGAGAACGTGTCTGTTACGTTTGTCTGTTTTTTTTTTGGATTGGAAGTGGGTGTCAGGTTCTTATCTTTGTTTGGATGGTGCCAGGTTGTTCCTAGGGACAGACAGCAGATAACTTACAGCAGCATAGGTCAAGCTGTACACAGTAAAGACGGCAAGGACAGATGGCTGGCGAAAGTGGAAGAGTGGATTGGTGAGCAGAGTCATGAATCCTTCACCAAGACCCTTGATCAATGTCTGCTTTCCACTGAAGTTTGCAATGATGGACCGGTCAATCACTGCCACAACTAGTTGATGATGTGGTTGTTGAGTTGGTTAGGGTTAAGTTGGGGTTAGTTCACAGCTCTCAGGCTCAGTGTTTGTTCCTCACTTGGAGAAGTGACTCCAGCCGTTGCTGCTGCCGCCACAATGTCTGCTGCCAATGTTGAGTACAGAACTCGCGAAGACGAAAGATGCCGGGCGTCCAATTCCCGCTGTGCTGCCGTTGACATTTTTGAGAAGGGAAAGTGTATCATCCGAATCAGTCCGTTCCGTGTTTCACTTTTGAATTCATCCATTAATAGAACATAACACAATAATACTAACTAATCGATAGTTTATTTTACTAAATGTTCGAAAAGGATGAACGGGGAGTGTACAGAAGATTATTGACAAATATACAGTGAAAGTGTGACAATGTGTCGCAGTTCAGCGACAGATAGAATATTATACCAAGAAAGTGTGGTTGGTTGACCGCACGGGTCATATAGAATTTTTACCAAAGGGGAGTGGCGGGAGTGGAAGGTTTGTCCATACCCGAAAAAGAGAGAAGTGAATAGTCTGGAAGACTGGAGTTTCATATAGAATTTTGTACCAAGAAAGTGGTGGAGAGCCAGGTAGTAGTTGTTGGCTTCCATTGAACAAGTTGTGTCTCGCGTTGCCAAGGGCAACACAGAAAGAGTCGGATGCCTTATCAAAAGACAACGCAGCCGTCCGTATATAGAATTTTGTACCAAGTCGTAGTAGTTGGAAGAAATGCAGATAGAACTTTGAACCAGAAGTGAGCAAGGGCAGGTCACATCCGATCACAACCCGAGAAGGCGTTCACAGATCCAACAGTGAAGCACCAAGCGGACTAGGCATAGAATGATCACCGAGTATAGAACTTTGTACCAGAAGCAGTAGAAGAAGCGGTAGTTGAGTGAAGGGTGAAGATCAAGGTGAGTAAACAAAGTGTGGCAGTGGGAGTGGGATTGGAGAGCAAGTGCATAGGACAGGATGCATAGAGCCGGATCACCAAAGATAGAATTCTTGACCAAGTATCGATAACGCTCTCAGGGCTGAAGCAAGTCAGATCAGAAACCCATTACGAGAGTGTTCAGTGTTTGAAGGACAAAGTCGCTTTGAACGAAAGAAACTTTTCCCATTTGGAAAGTTGAAAGAACCAGTTGAAATAAGGCGGCACAGAGATCAATTACAAAGCAACTTGTGATTTGATGTGCTTTGTTGTCAATGTGAATGCTTAGGTGACAACCTTGAAAGCAGAGACAGCAAGTCAGTGTCTCCTTGAATCACCGTCATCGCCACCAAGACTGACACCATAAGAGCATCGTGTCGCTTGTACTTGACAGCACTTGCAACGGCAGCAAAACAAGTTCAACTGGTATCCAAATTTGATACTTGTCTGAAGGAAGAGTGTGCCATCGGCCCTTTTGTACCTTTTCGCTCAGCAAAGCCCAAGTGAGCCTCCCAAATCGAATTTTTTGATTAAAAACGTGAGAGAGGCACCAGTGTCTGTCAGCGTTTTTTACTGATTTAAGGGTTGGCAGCTCGAAAGAGATTATTTGGAAAGTCTGTCCACAATACTAGATGTGACTAGTATGTTTCCAGTTAAGCTTCCTTCATGGCTTCAGTTGAAAATAGACGAGTAGACACACTTTGACGGTGATTTGTGAAAGCGGACTGTCGCGTGAGGAAACATGGTCTTCTGATCTGTCCTCGTGCCGCCTCGTGAACAAGAAAAAAATAAGAAAGATCTTCAAGCTTTGGATTTTAAAGCTTTGTCTTTCTTTTCTTCTCTGAAAAGTTCAGAAGTTCTCGACGGTTTTGACGACCGCGATCAGAATGACTCCTGATTAGCAAACAGAACCCCAGTATTAAATGCTTTTGAAAATGATAGAGTTTATATATTAAGTTAACAAGATGATTTCATTGTGGCAGTAGAGCCTGTAGAGGTGGTTTCTTAATGAAAAGAATTAGTCATGTCCAATCTGCATTTGATAACAAATGTTTCGAATGAATTAATGATGTATAATTAATTCAGTAGAAACAGGAATTAATTCATTGTGAAAATGGAGACCGGAACCCCACCTCTTCTCTCTCACGTTCTAATTGCCGAGTACGGACCCCAACAACCAGTTCCGTCTGTCAAGTTCCAATATCCAAATGCAAATCTTGGCCAAACACATTCTGATGCTGGGTGAGAACCCGCCACTGCCACTGCCAATCAGCCCCAATTAACCAACTAGTAACTACAACAAAGTCCCTTGATGGTTCCTATCCCGGGTGTCCTCCTGCGAAATGAAGATGCATATTCATTCATCCTCAATCCAAAGCCTGTGGTATGTCTCTCTTAGAGAACCTGTCAAACACTGACCAGTTTGTGATGTAGCAAAGTGGCAGTACGATCCTGACTGAGACTGTCGTTCCAAAGCTCAAACGATACAGCTCCGATGTGTAATTACCACTTAATAACTTATTAATCGACTTAACCGAGTTTACTTCAATCAGGCAAATCGCACTTTACGCCGATGCATTTGGATTTGATGGACGTGCCTGGAAACCACTTTCGTCATCGCGAACTGTTATTCAGTGTTCAAAGACAAAAGTGTCAATTTGGGATGAACCGTGTTTGAGAACATTTGCCGAATTGTAAATACGTGATTGGGTTGCCTCCTTCAAAGACACATATTCTGATGGATATTTCTAGGACCGAAGCTGCAAATTCTGAATATAGACAACCGGAAAAGAACTGTGTCGTTTTGTATATTGATCGACTGATTCTTGGTATGCTCGTCTTATCACCAGTGAAAACTAGTTAACCAAATGGAAAAGGTCTGAGATTCTTCAATGAAAGCGATGAAGTCACATTCGTCAACCACTTGAACGCAAACTTTGGATTGCATCAAAAGTATTCCCCAAGTCGGCGTGAGTTTTGCCTTCCCCCACCAATTCCACTCAACAATGCGAATAGAGATACCACCACCAATGCCACGAGACCCTCTAGCCCCATTATCTCCTCTCTACGCCATCAACTACGTTCGAAAAGCCGGAGATAAAACCCGCGCCCTCGCCCTCGTATCCCCATACCCATGGATTCACGCCTTTCTGGTACACTCACTCCCATCACCCAAAAATACCACTAACCCATCCACCCACAAAAGCCTCTCGTAAAATCCGCTCTGGACACATTCATGCGCGGCGAGAAAATCGCAGTCATAACATCCCTCTTCCAAACGATAAACCAAATCGACATTACAACCCTCCCCCGTTTCACGATTCCCGAGAAAATTGTTATGCGGTCTATATACGATCCTGCCGACACGTTTTACGAGTACGCTCGTGCGCAGGTGGAAATTGGGAAAAAGAGGGGTGGGAAGAATGTGGGTGTGATTGGTGATGATTGGGATGGGACTACGTTTGTTGTGAATACGCGGTTTAATGATATTGCGTACCGGGTTCCTGTTCCCCTAAATGTTTATCCTGAGGAGATTGGAGAGGTATATTGCTTTTATGTTCATTGACTTTGTTCACAACTACTATTTTCTAGTTCTCAATCACTCGTCTCGTCATCACGTTTTCTGCTTTGGACTCCATCAACCCGCCAGACATTCCCGAACTCAAATGGCGTAATGCAGCGCCATACTTCTGGCATCCTCATCTCGACTCTGGATGGTCCACACATCCGATCGTTTTCCTCATGAACGCAGTTATTTCAGAGAAGCGGGTTGTTTTCGTTGGAAATGGTCGAAGCGTAGCTGATATCGCGTCCTTCGTCCATGCAGCCGCTGCAGCAGGAACTGGTGGAGGAAATGTTCTCGCTGGAGCACTTGGCAGATGTTTTACGAATGTGGGGATCAAGGATTTTAAGGGACTGCAGGCAGTGTACGTTCTATCCCCTCTTTCTCAACACCTCCTAACATACCCAAAACAGCCCTGGATTTATTGCTGGTACCACAGACCCATCCATCGAAGACAGGCCAGAGCTCTACGACGTTCTTTGCGACATCAACACCGGGAAAATCACACTCTCACAACGCATCGCTCCGGCTTCAACGGAAGGTCTCAACAACCGAAACGATCCAACGGAAGGAGTTGCAGACATGGAATGGATGCGTCAAGGATACTGGGTCGGCGACAGTGAATTCATGCTTCGCGTTGTGGAAGCGATTCAAAACGAGACGTCAGAGTTCCAAATCCGTCAGATGGTGTATGATTATGTGCAGCGGATTGTGGATGTTACGGCTGCATTTGAAGTTGAGATTGCGAATACTACTTTGATTGGACGGCCTTCTGTTCCACAAGTATATCCTGGTATTGAATCCGGGGTTTTCTTCCATGATGAGACGGCTCAGAATGCGGAATTGGTTATGTTGAGAAACCGAATTGAAGGGTGGAAGGGAACTCAAAGTTATTTCAAGTACTTGCAGGTATGATTTCGAGTCACTTAACTTCTACAACACTAACTTTGATTTCATTTCAGAGCCATAATGAGAATTTGCAAAAGACGTACTTGCCGTCTACGTTCCCTCTCTCCTCAATGATTGACCAAATCTACAAAGCCCAACCAGTGACTCCAACTCCAGTCCTTGTCCAAATCCTACAATACATCCAAGACACAATCCTCCCTGGACCAGATGCAGCCCAAACCGAACTCCTCGCAGCCCTTCGTTCCCGTGGAATCCAACTCTTCGCTGCCGGAATGATGCACGAACGTTGGGAAGTCCGTCGAGCCTGCACTCGAGTCCTCTGGCGCCTCGATTGGCACCCAATCGGCACAAACTTTATCCAAAACCTAAACCCGTTCTACCGTCTCTGCTACGCCCGCACATCCCACCTCCTCCTCTCCCAAGAAGACGAGCCCAACATTGACCCACCACCTTCATCCGCACCGTTGGACGCCACAGCCCCAATACCCCCTCCAAGAAGCAGCAAGAGAACAACAAAAAGCAACAGCACTCGCATGTCCATGCTCCTCCTCGACGAAAAGAACGCATCCCGCACAAATTTCAACAACGTGAAACAAGGATACCGGGCAAGCATCCTCGGAAAAGTCCCCGGCTCCGTCGCCGACCTTGCCCCCGGAAGCCCACGCGTCCCAGGGGGCGGGTTACGTCCTTCCGGTTCCCTCCAAAAAGTCCCTGGCTGGATCCAGGACGACAACGGGTCAATCCGAAGCGGCCGCAGCGGTCGTGGCAGTAAAGCCGGGCCTATCCAGACCAGCAAGAACAATACGGATATGAGTGATTTGGATAAAATGTACAAGAATGTGGAGAGGCTTGGGTTCCAGTCTCAACAGGCTGGACGTGGAACTGGTGGAGGAGGGTACCAGCCATCGTCTCGACAGATTGCGCATTCGTATGCTAGTAGTGATGATGAAGATGCGGATGATATGGAGAGGGGACGAGCGGCGGGAGGTGGTCTTGGACGGGGCCCTAGTGGTGAGAATTTGGGACAAGGTGGACGTGGAGGAATGTCGCCTAGAGGACCTGCTTCCTTGGGTCAACAGCCAATGAGTCCACAGCAGCCACGGAGTACAAGTGCAGGTCCTCCTGGTAGAGTGCCTCGTGGAGCAAGTGCTGGTGGACCTCCTCAAGGAGTGGTTCAACTACAGCAAGTTCAACAGCCACAACAACTCGGTCGTAGCCCAAGAAATATTTCCGCACAGCAAGGACCACAGACTGGACAACGAGGTCCTCGTTAATTCATTTACTCAATCCAATAGAAAATAAGGAATAAAGATTGTTGATCATCATCATACAGTCAAATCTATTTATTTATTTACAATACTATAATCTTTCACAGCCTCTGCCCGCCATTTTGATCTTGCCACACCTTCATGTGGCGCGGACCATCGAGTACAGGTGTAACAAGGACAAGTATTTACAGGTTTTGAGCTTGTGGCATCCTTCCAGTCATTTCTCTGCAACGCCTTCTCTCCAGCCTCATGGCTCTCCACCAAATGCTTCTTTACATACGAGCCCTCATTAGACAATTCCACCCATTCACTTTCAGCCAATTCCTTAATCTTTTTGTGTTCTGCCGCACTCAAGTCATTCCAAATACGGTTCCCTCCCAATCCAAGTTTCTCCAAATCGTCGCTGTGTTCCTCGAGTCGTTGTTGGTTGTTCATGATCCGTTTCGCAGCTTTCGTACTTTGAGACTCTGAGACACCATCTTCAGAGCCCTGAACCAGCGACAAAGATTCAACCTTCTTTTTCTGAGCATGAGTAAGATCGGCCCAGGCAGTCCCCTTTGGAAAACCAAGCAAAACCAAGTCCTTTTGCATCTCTTTTTGAAGACAGTCAAAGTTTCGATCTTCCTTCATAATCTTGTTTGCAATTGAAGCGTGTTCAATCTTGGTCAGGGCTTGGGCGCGGGTCATTCCCTTTGGAAGAACAAAGAACTCGTCACGGCAGAAGAAGTTGTCTGTTGGGTAGCAGTGCCGGAGGGTTTTGTTGGTCTGGATCATGGTGTTCTGCTTGATACTTCGGACTGAGCCCTTGTGCTCCATTGGGACTTGGTGGATGGATGTTGATGGAAGGTGCTGGTTTCGATGCCTTTTTGAAGGTTTGGTGTGTGGCTGTTTGTGGCTGGTTCCAACCGCTTGTGGCTAAGCAACCAAATAAATAACAATGTGGCTCAGATACTTATTTAATATGTATATTCAAAAAAAATACTCACATGCAAATCGCCATGTTGAGACCAAATATCAGAGATGCCTGAACAAAGTTTAAACCCAATTTTTATTCCCAGAAATGAATTTGAATATGGATTGACACGAAGAATACAACAGTTTTGTATTTTCGTGAATGTGCTCCATGAGATCAATCCGAGTGCCAGAATTTGGATTTAAACCAAGTTTATTTCAAAAAACCGCTCAAATAATAAGTGCACGCTCAGATCGCCAATGGGCTCTATCAGATCCATGACTCAATTCTGCTTTCCGTCTCCACCTCAAATCAATTTTAGCTGTCGCCTCCATCTTTCTCAACAAGCGTTCCATTGCACGCATAGCCGCCCCTTCATTCGCAAACAAATTATCATGCTTCACTTCAGCCCAATCTCCTTGAGCCATTTCCTCCAACATGGCGCGTTCAGCTCTTGTCAAAGTAGGCCAAGTACGATTCCTTCCAAACCCAAGTCCCTCCAAATCCTCCATCTCTTTATCCAATCGCCTATGTCTGTCGACCAGTTTATGTGCCGCATACACTTTTGAAATATCCACGGCCTGGTTGAAAGCGTATCGACCCGCTGGTGTATTCAGCAAAGCATACGAAGCTTGAGACGAGAAACTTGCTGCCAAGGTCTCAATGCCCGACCGTTGCAGCTTTGATAATTCGCTCCACTTTGACGGTGTCTTTTGGAAGTTCATGCCAGAGCCCAGAACCTCAAAGTCCATCAAGTCGAACTTTTCAATTTCAGATGGATGCAGTTTCAAGCTGTGGAGAATAAGGTTTCGTGCGGACCGTGCCTTTTCCGCCTTGTTCAGTGCTTCGGAAATCGACATTCCTTCAGGTAAAATAAAGAAGGGAGAACTGGGAAGGTTCTTTAGCAAGTGGTCTGTTCGTCGGATGGTTGCGTTTGTGTTGACGCTCTTGCTGCGTGTGTCACTGTACGTGGCTCCGTCTCTACGCATTGTAAATGTTCTTTTTTAAGGAATCAAAGGCGCTGGTCTGTGTTGGTTTTGAGGGATTTTCTAGTGGTGAAGTATTCCAGTGGCAAAGCAACTTCACACAAATAAACTCCACACTGTAAATCTGTATAAACTAATATTTGCCTCCCATAATCTTATCCTATATTTATATTCAATTCAACCGTTGCTTTATTTTAATTCAGACATCGGAATGTTGTCCTCATCTTCAATCAAAACCTGATGACCCGACTCAGTATTCGCTTGTGCTCTCTTTGGAGAGGCCACAGCCGGAGGTCGAACATGTGTAGGCGACAAGTTATCCAAGTTGAAATCCACAATTCTCAGCAACACAATCAAAATAATGGTACAAGCTAGAAGTGTCCACGGTCCCCACAGGAAACCCATAATCGGGAAACTGATGTAATACCCCCGAAGACCCGCAGTGTGATATAAATGTCCACGGTTCAACATTCCACCGACATATTCAATGTTCGAAGTCTTAATGAGAATGTCACGTTCGTTTTCTTGGTCGCGCGCAGCGGGAGTACCTTGTCCCATACGCAAGAGCTCGTCTGGAAGATTGTTTTGGAGACGCTCGAGTTCTTGGGAGGGCAGGTTGATATTAATGACCATGGTTGTGTGGTTATAGAATCTCATTGCTTGTGCGAAACAGAAGAACGAAATACAGTAGACAAAGAGTAGTATCATGACCTATGTCAATGTAGAGGTTTTAGTTTCTAGGAATCCAGCAACCAAAATTAATCTGCATACTTTCGCACCAAAGACTTCATCTACAACAAATCCAAAAGCATTTGATGCGTTCTTTTCAGAAGCGTTGGTAGAAATTGTTGACAGAAAGTTGATGAACCCGAACATGAGCACCACCGCCGTCGACGCGAGAATAGACGAAACCATGATTAGATTCCTCAAACTTTGAACAGCGCAAATGTCTTTCTTGTCCCGCATCATAACAGCAACCCATGCTTTTCTTCCATGCGATGTGACACCAAACACAGTTTTTTGTGGGTTCGTTCGCACGACAGACGCCAACCAGAGATGGTAAACTATTAAAATGACAGCGCAGCAGATTCCAACGGCGATGTTCGTAGCTGTGTAGCTGTCCATCTTTCGTTGGAGAGATTTTCATTCGTCTGAAACGAAGTAAAAAAGGTTTGAATTTCGAAGATTATTCATCACTGCTTATTCACATTTCTCGTCGAAATGGACTTCCCCTCAGACTCACGGTAATAAGGAAGTTATGAAAAAAGCCAAAAATCTGAAAAGAAGGAAGAAATGATTTCATTGATGAAAAAACCTAACCAAAAAATAACACAACAAAAAGTATATGATTATAAGAAGATGAGAAAAACAACTTGAAAAAGTAAATGTGACAATACTGTGTAAGCAATTTTGAAGTTAATGTAATAATAATGCGAAAGCAATTTGTTGAAATGACTTTTTGCATTTGATGAAAGGGTGACTCAAAGGGCTGTTCTAATTCCAGCGCCAGCTGGACGAATTGGGGCTTCATCTGTTTTTTTACCCTCCAGAAAATCGGATGCTGGTGCAGTTACGACTGACGCAGGTCTGACTCCAGCGTGTCCGGAGGTACGCTCACTAGCTCGCGTAGTTCCCGTAATCATGGCATTCTTTTTGAGAAGATCAGAAAAGACCACAACCATGCTGTGGAAACACTTCTGAAGTTCTGCAAGCTCGTAAATGAAGGACCGATTCTTCACTCCAGCATCTGTTCCAAGCACATCACGGAATTTCAAATCTTTAAGAAGCTTGATTTGTTCAACGACAATATGCAGTTGTCGTGATACAAAGATTGAGAAGAGAATACCAATCAACACAAAGGATCCAATAATTCCTATCATCATGTATCCAGTTTGGGCACCTAAGCGATTTAGCTGTTCTTCAACCGCATCAACGTTCATGTACACAACAAAAAGAAGATTGTTGCCAAGAAGGTACTGTGCATTGATAGATAATTTCCACTGCGTATTTCCAATCTTTCTATCCACAAACCAGATGGATTCCCCTCTATGTAAAGAATTTGAGTCACCTATTGATTGAAAAGACGTTAAACTCACGGAAAGTAGGTGTCTTCATACACAGCCATGTTCGTCAACTGTGACGGCAAAGAATCGATCGGCCCATATGAAAACGTTGAATTCGCAAAGTCGGCAAAATCATGGAACAGAGGGTCGTTAATATACTGAATACTTAGAATGGTTTGGTTCACAATTAAAGGCTGAAGACTTGACGTTCCTAAAACGTGTCCCGTTTCGCATTCAATCACAGCAGCGAAAATAGGAAACGAAACAACTTTAAGGATATCTCTGATTTGTTTCGAGAGAAACTCGAGGGTCCAGTCGTTCCCAAAAACCACCTTTTCGCCAGTCCCATTGTTGATAGAAAAAGTGTAGCTTGATTTAAACATGGCTCCGTCAAATGCGTAGATGTTCGAAAACCCGGATGTTGGACCAATGGCATACTCTAAGTCCGCCCCTTGTGTTCCACCAACTGCAGTGGCAAGTGTGTTGTTGTTACCAGGATTTTCCAGTGTTCCATTGCCCGGATCGTAGTTAACTCGAATCGGCGAGCCGTATGGAACTCCTGTTTTCTCGTCGCAAAGGTAAGTGTAGAATGTCAGCCCAGTTTGATTCCACTAAAATAATTTAAATAATTTAAATAAATGTATTGTTTGGTTTGTGTTAAATTTACCCATTGGAGCTGCTCACTTCCATTTGAGGCAATCTTATAATTGTATCCAAACTGAAGTCCTTCAGGGTAAGTCGACATATACATACTGGTTGTAAATTGCTTTAGTCCCTTCAGCTCGTACAACATAGCCCTGAAAGTGGCTTGAGTACGCTCTGGAGTTGCAAAACTCCATACATCAGTCTAAATACTAAATAAGGAAAAATATTTTTCTTGAAAGTTCTTACCGTAAACATGCTATCCTGGATGGAAGTAATATGGCCAAGTGTCTGTGCCGAATTGCTGATGAATACGGAAACCTGAGTTGAAACTAAGAACTCAATTTCTTCAATGAGTGAAGCCACGTTTTCTTTTCCGGCAGCCATTGTCAGTTGCCTACATTAAGCGTAACTTGTTAAGTTGTTGAAGAATGAATTTAAACGCGAATATACCATCCCAAAACTCCAACTGTGACGGCGCAAACACAAATAAAGGCAGCCATAATCATAAATAGCTTGGGCCTGTACTTCAAGACTTCAGTCATCGTCGAAGACGTGGTTGAAGGCGTGGCTGACGGACGTCGACGGCTCATAGTATTCTCTTTCTCTGCGATTTACAGCCAAGAAAGAAGTTCCAGGAAACAAAGAAACCATTCTAATGGATTTGCAAATCTGTACTTCCGATTTTTCTCCATTAGGAGTCATTGTCACCAAAGAATAGGTTCTGAGTAACTGCTATCCATTCCAAAAATACTTATTCAATCACAAATGCCAATTATCTGCTGCATTTTATATTTATAAATGCCAGGTTGCCGATAGAAAGAGATTATCCTCCAGTTTAATATGTAAAAGTTAATAATTTACCTTCATTTAAATGTTGTACAAAGCATTTTAATGAAATATTGATAGTCTTACAATTAAAGCTTTACACAAATGTATATTGTACGGACATTTGTAAACAAATGATCGTTATAACCGTTTTTGTAAGAGATTAAAAATTATATGTGTAACATATATACTGCAAAAATAAATGCGCACCATGATGACAAAATGTACAAAGGTTTTAGGTTGCTGGTCTAATGTCAGCACCAGCAGCAAGCGCTGAACTTTCATCTGTCTTTTTACCCTCAGACGAATCATTGATTGGGGTTGCCATGACAGACGTAGGTCTCACTGCGACGCGTCCAGACGTTCGTTCACTTGGTCGAGTGTTACCCTTTATCATGGATTAGGGTTGGTGTGGCCGACGGACGTCTTGGCGTCATTTTATTCTCTTTCTCTGAGATTTACGTTAACTTGCTTCGGACTGTCAGTTTAGTATTGTCGAAATAAATTGCGCAAGTCGCGTCCTTCATTTTTGAAAACTCCAATGAACAACATGAATTCTATTGAGAAAAAAAGAAAAGGCAAAACAAAATCAATTACTGGAATTATTAGTGGGCTTTGAGCCGAAATTTATGTTATCACTTGGTTTCACAGCTTCGCTGTTACCGGGACCAACTCGGCGAGTCATTTGATGGTTTCTTTTCAAAAAGTCTTTGAAAACAAACATCATGCCATTGAATGCTTTCTGTAACTCTGCAAGCTCGAAAATAAACGAATACCGTTCGTGTTCTTCGTTTAACATATCATCAAGTTTAAGATCTTGTGCAAGTTTGATTTGAGTAACTACTGCGAGTAATTGGCGTGAAATTACCAAAGCAAAACCAATTCCAATCAAAACAAAGACTGTTATGATTCCAGCCATGATATCGCCAGTAATGACACTGAGCTTATTCAGCTGTTCTTCAACGGAATCCACATTCATATAAATGACAAAGAGTAACTGTTTGCCGGTAATGGTACAACTATTAACTCCAACCTTCCAGTTCGAAGTTCCCATTTTCCGATCTACAAACCAGTTTTCTGTTCCTGGGAAATTCACATGTATAAATTGAGCAGCATTGTTCAGGCTCTGGGACAAGTTTTGCACTGGGCCAAATTTAGAGGAAACAACTGCATAGAAATCTTGAAGATACACGTCATTCACTTGCGGGAGAGTTAAAAGCTGATCATCAAGCAAAAGAGGTGCAAAACTTGATGTTCCAAGAATATAACCAGTGTTACATTCAATCACCGCCGCAAAGATTGGGAAGGAAACGATGCTAATTATTTGCCGAATCTTGTTCGAAAGGAAAGAAAGTGTCCAGTCATTTCCGAACGTTACCTTCTCGCCAGTTACTTGGTTTGTTACAAAGTAGTAGCTACTTTTGAAAATATTTGAGTTTGCCCACACATAAACATCAGTGAATCCGAATGAATCTTTGGTGTAGTTCAAGTCGACTCCTACGCTTCCCCCAACAGTGTTCCCAAGCGTATTATTGTTTCCGGGGTTTGCAATTGTTCCATTGCCAGCATCTGTATTGGACACCAATAATCTCGTTGGAGTTCCTGTGGGATCACATTCAAATGTATATAGCGTCATTTCAGATTGGTTCCACTAGAAATAGAATTATTAAATCAGCCAAGATCTTGCCAGTTTTACCCATTGTAATTTCAAGTTTCCATTTAAATCGACATTATAATTATAGCCGAACATAAGACCTTCTGGATAAGTCATTATATACATAGACGTTGTATATTGTTTGGAACTCTTAAGTTCCGTCAGCATCATGTTAAATGTCTGCCTTGTTCTATCTGGTGTAGAAAAACTCCACTTGTTTGTCTAAATTAAAGGGGTTTTATGAGGGAGAGTTATTAAAAGCATTTTTATAAGAATTACCCTAAACATTTCAGCTTGTACATTTGTAATTCTTGACAGGGTTTGAGACGAGTTAATCAAAAACTCAGAGACCTGATTTGAAACTAGGAATTCGATCTCTTGAATAAGAGAACTGACGTTTTGCTTCCCTGCGACCATTGTTAATTGCCTGTGAGTAATTTTAGAGTCAAGAAGGATAACAACTGAAGCCTTGATTACCATCCCAAAAGCCCAACAGTGACAGCACACGCGCATATAAACGCGGCGGTGAGAACGAACAGACGCGGTCGGAAGAGTGCAAGCAGTGATGGTCGTTGAGGTAAATCTGTTGCTTTCATAATTTTTACTGCAGAAAAGAAAAGAGGAAAGGAAAAATGTAGATAATATATAGGTTAAGAAAAGGATTAGGGCCTGATGAATTAATGAACGGAATAAAAAATAATACGGACAAGAAGAAACTTTCAATTTTTCGGATTATGCTTAAGAATTCTTTTTTTGTTGATCTTCATTTACTACCGTTGGACGCCCGACACGAATTTCGTCAGTTTCATTGTTTGCAACAGAGGGAATTCCACGTAATGGAGTTTGAAAGTTCGCAGTTTCGCTAGTTTTTGTTGATGGCTTTTTTGAAGCAAATAACTTGTTACCAGAAGCATTGTTTGGAGTAGGAGAGCCTTGTGGGGGGCCTCCATCTGTGGTTGAGGGTCGAGTGGTTGTTGAATTTTTCTTTAGAAGGTCAGAAAAGACTAAAACCATGCTGTGGAAGCATTTTTGCAATTCTGCAAGCTCATAAATGAATGAGCGGTTTTTAATCTCTGCTGATCCACCTAGGACTTCGCGAAATTTGAGATCTTTCAACAGCTGGATTTGTTTGACAACAACATAGAGTTGCCGTGAAATTAGAATTGCGAACAGTATTCCAACGACAACGAAAGAGCCTATGATTCCAATCATCATATATCCTGTTTGAGCGCTCAATTTGTTAAGCTGCTGCTCAACAGAATCAATGTTCATGTAAACAATGAAAAGCAGCTGCTTCCCATTTAAGACGTAAGCGTTCATTCCCAACTTCCAATTCGCTGTGCCAATCTTCCTTTCGACGAACCAGTTTGCCGTCCCTGGAAAGTATTCTCCAATATAAGATGCAATTATACTGAGCTGGGGAGGCAAGTTATTAACAGTCCCATATCGATTCGTGGTGTTGACAAACTGTGAAAAGTCTTGAAAAAACGGATCGTTGATCTCGTTAATTTTCAAAATAGTATCATTTTGTACGGTTGGAATCAGACTTGAAGTTCCAATCACGGTTCCTGTGTCACACTCAATCACAGCAGCAAAGATTGGAAACGAAACGATACTAAGGATTGTCCGAATTTGATTTGAAATGAAGTCCAATGTCCAGTCATTTCCGAACGTAGTTTGCTCACCAGTCACTTGATTTGTCACGAAATAGTAGGCAGTTTTGAAAGCAGAACCAGAAAAAACGTAGGTGCTTGTAAAACCCTGGTCTTCACCGAGAGCATATTCAAGATTCACTCCAGTAATTCCACCTACTGCATTTGCCAATGTGTTATTATTGCCTGCGTTTTCCAGTGTTCCATTTCCTGCACTGAAGTCAACCGAAATCGGTGATCCTATTGGTGTACCATTGGAGTCACAAAGGTATGTGTATGCTGTCATTCCAGATTGATTCCACTACAAAAAAATATTAAATAATGAAGAATAATGGCGTTACATATACCCATTGAAGTTGAGGATTCCCGTTTGTGTCAAGTCCGTAATTGTACCCAACCTGGTATCCAGCAGGATAAGTATTTACATACATACTAGTTGTAAATTGACTAGCTCCTTTAAGCTCGACTAGTTGACTTTCAAACGTCAACTTAGCACGTTCTGGCGTCGAGAAACTCCATTTGTTGGTCTAGATAAGATTAGGCAAATAGCTAATGAAGCACACTAATATTTACTCTAAACAGCTCAGCCTGCTTTGCATTTATGAGCAGAAGAGTTTCGGCGGATTGTAGGATATAGTTGGAAACTTGATTGGAGACAAGAAATTCAATCTCTTCAATCAAAGCTCCAACGTTTTGCTTTCCCGCTGACATTGTGAGTTGCCTTTGCGTTGTTTCACAAATTAATACGACGTTTAAGTCGGATCGTCGGAACTTACCATCCAAGTACACCAACTGTCACAGCGCAAGTGCAAATAAACCCCGCCATTAGAGCAAAAAGACGCGGCTTGTATTTTAAAACTTGCGACATCGTACTAGACGTTTGAGAACCGACCAAAGAAGATCGACGTGCCAAACCCATTTTTTAAGAGATTTCCATTCATTATTTAATACTTTAAAAAAAATTATGGTATAGAGATTTTAAATGGTAATACATACTACAAAACGGCATTAAAATTGTTATAAAGTTTAAACTTAAGTTGCTGTTCTAATTCCAGCACCAGCAGCGCGAACTGAAGTTTCATCGGTCTTTTTGCCTTCTGACGAATCATTTAATGGAGAGGCCACGATTGACGCTGGCCTCGCTACTCCATGTCCAGACATTCGTTCACTGGGTCGAGTGTTACCCGTTATCATGGAATTCTTCTTAAGAAGTTCCGAAAAGACCAACACCATACTGTGAAAACACTTTTGAAGTTCTGCAAGCTCGTAAATAAATGACCGTTGTTTCACTTTCGCGTCTGTTCCAAGCACGTCTCGGAACTTCAAATCCTTTAGAAGTTTGATTTGCTCAACAACAATATGCAGTTGTCGAGAAATGAAGATGGAGAAAAGAACTCCAATCAGCACAAATGATCCTATGATTCCGATCATCATATATCCTGTTTGGGCGCCTAGGCGATTGAGTTGTTCTTCAACTGCATCAACATTCATGTAAACAACAAAGAGTAGGTTGTTCCCCAGTAGAAATTCGGTGTTGATTCCAAGTTTCCATTGCGTATTTCCAATCTTTCTGTCTACAAACCATGCGTCTGCCCCTCTATGTTAAAGCATAAATGGTTCACCTTCATCAAAAACTACTCACGGAAAATATGTGTTCACGTACACAGCCACGTTCGTCAACTGTGACGGTAAAGAATTAATGGGCCCATAAGAAAAAGTTGAATTCGCGAAGTTGGCGAAATCACGAAACAAAGGATCATTAATATCCTGAATGCTCAACATTGTTTGATTAAGCATCAAAGGCTGTAGACTCGATGTGCCTAAAACGTGTCCCGTTTCGCATTCAATCACAGCTGCGAAAATGGGAAATGAAACAACTGTAAGAATATCTCTAATTTGTTTTGAGAGAAAATCGAGGGTCCAGTCGTTTCCAAACACAACAGTTTCACCAGTTACTTTGTTGATAGAAAATGTGTAGCTTGATTTGTACATGACTCCTTCTTCAAAAACGTAAATGTGTGAAAACCCTTTGGTTGGACCAATGGCGTACTCCAAATTAGCACCTTGTATTCCACCAACTGCTGTGGCGAGTGTATTGTTGTTACCAGGATTTGCCAGTGTACCATTGCCAGGGTCATAACTAACTTGAATGGGTGAACCAAAAGGAACACCGGTGATCTCGTCGCAAAGATACGTGTAAAACGAAAATCCTGTTTGATTCCACTGATTTTTGACTATTCAGTGATCACCTTAGAATTTTGGACGTACCCATCGCAGTTGCATAGTTCCATTTGAAAGGCCCTTATAGTAGTATCCAAAGAGAAGTCCTTCGGGATAAGTAGTCATGTACATACTGGTTGTAAATTGCTTAAGTCCCTTCAGCTCATACAACATAGCCCGAAATGTGGCTTGAGCGCGTTGTGGGGTTGAGAAACTCCACTCATCATTCTTCAACCGCTACTTAAATCGAAGGCATCACAATAATAAAACATTACCGTAAACATACTATCCTGTATAGCAGTGATTTGACCGAGAGTCTGTGCCGAGTTTGTGATGAAGGCCGAAACTTGCGTCGAGACCAAAAACTCAATCTCTTCAATAAGAGATCCAACGTTTTGCTTTCCTGCTGTCATAGTCAGTTGCCTGGATTGCAAGTTAGCCTTGTTAGGTGCCAGGAGAGCGGCCATTTTAAAGGCTTACCATCCCAAAACTCCAACAGTGACAGCGCAGACACAAATAAAGATAGCCATAATCATGAAGAGCTTCGGTCTGTATTTCAAAACTTCAGTCATCGTTGAAGACGCGGTCGAAGGCGCGGCAGATGGACGTCGTGGCCCCATATTCTCGTTCAAGTGCGATTTCCGTTTTGAAATTGTCAGTATAACAAAATTATTTTGGAAGCCTTTGCAGATTTTCGATGGATAAGTCAACTTTGGATCCAGACCTACTTCTTTGAAGTCCTAGAATCTCTCTTTATTCAGTATCGGTAGATTTAACAATCTTCTTCGAGCTTGGTTTGACTTCTTGTGCTACTCCCTCCGAATGCATAACAACCTTTCTTGTCATGGCAGCATTTTTCTTCAAAAATTCCGTAAATACTGCCGTCATGCTATTGAACGCTTTCTGAAGCTCAGCCAGCTCGAATACAACGGAATAAGCATGTCCATCCACGTCTTCAGCCATTTCACTAACTTTAAGATCTTTCAATAACTGAATACGTCGAACCACAACCTGCAACTGTCTACTAATCACGATTGAAAATAGCACTGTCAAAGCCACAAATGCAGCAATAATTCCCAGCATCATATACCCAGTCTTTGTGGACAATCGATCCATTTGCGATTCAACAGAGTCAATATTCATATACACCAAAAGCAAGATCTTCCGCCCTGCAAACAAATGCGCATTAATTCCAAGCTTCCATCTTGATCCAGCGATATTACGATCCAAAAACCATCTGTCTTGACCCTCTGCAACACTGGAAACACCTCCCAACTGCACAGTAACGTTACCTCCAGTAAAGGTCCCATCCAAAAGCCGTGTGAAATCCTTAAAAAATGGATCATCCACCTCTCGCACCGAATAAATAACAGAGTCGTTAAACAACTGCGCAGTACTCGAGGTTCCAAGCACATACCCGGTTTCACACTCTACAGCAGCTGCAAACACAGGATACTTGAACACTTTTAGAATCTCGTTGATTTGCGTGGACACAAATTCAAGTGTCCAGTCATTCCCGAAAGTCGCCTTTTCGCCCGTGACAGAGTTTATGGCGAAGGCGTAGCTGGATTTGTAGGCGACAGAGTCGTAGAGGTATGTGTTTGTAAACGCAAATTGCGCTGTGGAGTAGTTCAAGTTTGCACCTTGGTTGCCGTTGACGCCATTTGAGAGGGTATTGTTGTTTCCGGCGTTGGAAGCGGTTCCGTCGCCCTTGTCAGTGTTTGATTTAAGGGGCGGTTCAAGAGGATGTCCGGCATTGTCGCAGAGGTATATGGAAAGTGTGAAGCCGGTTTGGTTCCACTATTAATCAGGTTTTAGATCAACATAGGGATTTAATGCGTTAGAGAAAGTGCATACCCAGTAATATGTGGTCTTTCCCTTGCTATCCCTATAGCAGCTGTATCCAAGCTGAAGTCCTTCGGGATACGTCATAACATACATGCTTGTAGTAAACTGCGTCAATCCTTTCAGCTCGGAAAACATGGCTGCAAAAGTTGCTTGTGTTTGTTCAGGGGTTGAAAAACTCCATTCGTTTGACTGCACAAGCAACGTTATTCAAACAAATAAACCGGAAATTCAACTTAACAGTAAACATTTGGGCTTGGATATTCGTAATATTTGCTAGAGATTGCGCGGACGTAACGAGAAAAGAAGAAATTTGATTGGAGATCAGAAACTCAACCTCTTCAATCATGGTAACAACGTTGGACTTTCCAGCGGCCATAGTGAGTTGCCTTTCGATATTTGTAAAGGTTTAATCGTGTATTGTTTGATGTTTGTGAAAATATGATGGAATATTACCATGAAAGAACACCGACGGTGACGGCACATGTACAAATAAACCCAGCCATGAGAATAAATAGACGCGGACGATACTTAAGAACCTCTTGCATAGTACTACTTACGCTTGCTTTGGTTTGGGTGGTTTGAGTGGTTGAAGTAGATGGACGACCATTCATGTTGCTGTATTTTGAAGAGATTTACAATCCTATTGTGACTTCTCATGAAAAGTATCAGTTCTGTTTGGACATAAACTAAAAAATTCTCAATTATCTCAATTAAAATTAAGCTGTTCTGAGAGGATCATACGAAAGACGATTTATTCGCACTCTTTTAACAGAAAAATAACAGTCTGTTTACGAAAGAGCGTCCCACAAATCAACCATTGAAAAAACAGAATCTGTGCAACTTTCCCGAGACTTGCGTATATACTGTACAGGATAGTGGATATTATCAAACAGCTTGGAACGTTTTCCTTTCTGTTCAACCAAAACGCCCCAGCGCGCGGGTTGTTTTGACAAAGGATTGCTCTTGTGTTTGGTAGACAGCTTTCTGTTTACAATGTAGTAATCAACCTCCGAAAGGTCAGTGATCACAAAAATGTTTGGTTGCATGGTTGCTTTGATGAGCGAAAGTCTCACTATTTATGTATTTCGTAATTGGATGAGTGCGAAAAGGCTAGACACTCGGAGGCTAGAAACCGTTGTTTTTTAGTTTTTAGATTGTTTTTGATTGCGGAAGTCGAACCTAAGTCTTGGCATAAACAATGATTTCTATCAATAATTAGTGTGTCGAATAGAACCTTCCAGGAACTATATTCATTAAGAATTAACCACAAAACTAAGAAAATCAATTTATCAAAGTTCAATATCGTACTAATTAACGGTTACAATTACATGTTAAATCGTTATGATTGGTTAAACATATTCATTACCTTTGACAAGTGCGACAACCGAGACACTTGGGGGCTGGGAACAATCGTTTTTAATTATCGGAAACGATTGTTTTTCTGAATCTCCCCCACTATCAAAAGTATCTGTGTCTCCACAAAGTTCATTCCCCAAAAACATTCTCAAGAAACAAATGATGGACCAAACTTACTTCCTCATGATGGCGCGCATTCAATTGATCCAAGGCTTAGAGTACAAGAACATGTTGCCTCCATCTGGCAGTTCCCTCCCTCCTGCCATCAACTATGGACCCTTGAGGCAGATGGTAGATGGTAAGTATTTGAATTTGATTATGATCACCCTTTTGAACCGTAAACCATTACAGCCTATTCTCCCGAGAACATCGTGACGATTACAACACTCCTGTTGCAAGTGGCTTCTTCCATTCCAACCCACGAAGCCAACAACGTCTTTGAAAACATTATTTCCAAGGAAATGTACAAGACTTTGGTCTTGACTGTCGTGCGAATGCTGTCTCTGTGTCATAACTGTTGGCGCCCGGCTTATTGGAAGAAAGGAACGAAGACGAGTCCCACTGTTTTCATTCCGGATAAAAAACGCGCGAAAGTATGCACCTGTGGATTGTATTATGATCTTCTCGGTGGAATGACGTTTGGATTTGGAGGACAGTATCCTCCTGGCAACAAGAAACAGAAGCGGGGCAGTGATAGTGAAGATTCTTATTCAAGTGGGTCTAGTAGCTCCCGCAACTCTGTTAATTCTATGGGATCAAGCAACAGCAGTTTCTTTGGAAGTGGAAGTAGTGGTTACACGCTACACGCTGAATCCCCATCCCCTGTCACGGCGGACCACAAGGGAAAAACACCCGTCACCACGGAAACGTTGAACTTGGAGTCCTTGAATCTATTGGAAAATGATTCCACCTCAGACACCAACTCTCCATCTCCTTCTCCTATTTCCAAGAAGAAAGGCAAAGGACGTCCTCGCGCAAGAGTCTCTCTAAATGGTGGCTCCGAAAAAATTACTAGCCGTCCGACGGAATCGTTTAAGACTGAGGCGAACCCTGCATTCGATTCCGATTCGAACTTGTTGACTGGGACTGTGGAGTCCTTGACAGACAACCCCTCCATATCTGTAGAAAATCCACCGGAGCCGGAGGAATTGAAAAAGTCCAAACCATCTAACCGTAAAGTTTCATTAAAGGTTGCGCCGGATGCAGGTGGTGTTCAAGCTGGGCAACAAACCCCGAAACCACGTGAATCAAAGGCGACTCCCCGTATCAAAAGCGAGGCCAATGATTCTTTCCTAAATGGTGGTATCCAACTTGAAATGGGGAACGTGAAGTCGAAAGCCGGCAAGAATACGAAGAGTACAAAACATGAAACAACTAGTATGAGTCCAAATGAGTCTACTATTCTTGAGGACAACGCAAAGAATCTGACTAAACCATCTGTTGGCTTGACCTCTACTGATGAAACCTTGGATGGAATCACTGATTCCTTTCAACATATGAGAATGGGATCATCAAGCCTTCAAGAACGTGCCGACGACGACGAAAGTACTTGTTGTGGCAGTGTCTACTGCGCAGATACGTTTGAATGGGAGAAACACATCCTCTCAACTGAAGACTACGCTCGATTGAAGCCTGAGCATGTTAAAGTAGTTGAACCGAATTTCAGAATTAATCCTTTGCATTTGCAGAAACAGCGGTGGGGTGTTTTGTTAACAAAGCGTGGAAAACGACAGTATTATGAGAATGTGAAATCACCAGGAGGTTACATGGGAAGCATTGTGGCAAATGGGTCTGTTGCAGAGATCAAAATTGTTGATACGGAAACGGAAGAAGGGTCGCGTTTTGTTGCAAGTCTTCGTCGCTGAGCGATTCTAGTCTTGAAGACATTTCAATTTATTCTTTTATACCTTTTAACATTTAAATAAAATCATAATATTATCGAGTGTGCAGATCAAATTATTTAAACGAAAGGAATGCAATGTTGAACGAATATGGCGGATATAAATAATAAATTCTTGTCAAACAAGCTAGTATATATTGACTGAGCTAAGCAGGCCAGACTGCTTAGATCTGAGACCAAGGAGAGATCTAAAGAGCCAAGTATGAATACGTTATTTGAATTTAATGAGAGAAGGAGGGTGGGCACAACTAGACAATAAATAACAGACAAAATAAGGAACAATAGAGGGAGGGTGGCACAACTCAGGGACCAAATCAAACAAATCATCAACCAATTCTAATATTTAAAAATCGGCCCCAAAAGTCGATGGCTTCATCATCGTCGACGGGCCCCCAACAACAAATGCTCTCGACGTTGAACAACGAAACGAACGCCAAGGCGAAGGAGGCGAAAGAGGGCAAGTCGATTGGACTTCAGCCAGTTAAAATATCACAGTCGCTGCCCCAGACAACGTGGGACCAGGTGTGTTTGTTGTTTTTTGTTTGTTGGTGTGGTGGGTGGTTTCTAGGGTGTTCCTAGGGGTGGTCTCTAGTAGCTAGGAGGACCCTAGGGACACGCAACCCCCACCCAGTAACACACCACCTTCTCTATCAACTAGTTAACACATAACACCAACCACCTTCTCCCAATCCAGTACCAATACGCTCTCTTTGCGCATCCAGCTGCGTCGCTCACCCAATCTTCAGACGATGACGACGACCTCGAAAAGATGGTTGATTGGGTTGTGGGCTCAGACTCACCAACTCTTTCATCGGAGGAAGACGACTTTGGAGGTGACTTGACTACACTAATTAATAATGCATTATTAAATTAAAATAAGTAGCTGTAGGAACAAAGAACAGGCTTTCAACTTCTTCCTTCTCATCAGCAAACTTCCTCTTTCAATCTACATCAAACTCTTACAAACAGACATTTCATCCACCACCTTCTTCCTCCGCCCAGAAACAACCTCCAAATTCAATTAGTAAATTTGATGCGGATGACCTTACTTTCGATATGAATGATTTGGACTTGGATCCAACCACCCCACTTTCCTCCTCGTTCAAACAATCATTTCCTCCCCTTCAATCGCAATCACGCTCTAGTCTCCTCCAGCAATCATCTTTATTCGGATCATCATCCTCCAACCACCAACAACAACCAACTACAACATTCGCGAAAAAGATATCAGCGCCTTCCTCCTCCTCTGAACAAACGCCAACATCAACCTTCAAATCAATCCGCATAGTTTCAAGCAACACAACCACAACCCAAATCCCAGACCTAAACCTCCCACCTTCCTCTTCCCTACCCCCACCCTCTCACCTCACCTCACAAACCTTCCAACGCTACGGCACATCCCCATCCACCTCAACCTCCTACTTTGGTACATCCCCAACCCACCATCGTCAACAACCACAACCACAACATCAATGGGAATCCCCATCCACACAACAACAACACCCACATCCTCATCATACCAACCAGGAACATCCCCCCTCATAAACTCATACATCGGCTCAGGAAACGCCATGCGCCCAAACGGCCTCTTCTCAACCACACCCTCCACCACCACCTCCACAATCCCGCTCTCCTCCTCCTTCGAAAACAGAGACACGTCTTTCCTCGGTGCGTCTTCGTTCCAAGGAGGTGGTGCACACCATGGACACGGTTTGAGAGGCGCTAGTTCTCAGAGCCGGTTGAATGATGTTTCGTTTTTGCATCAGCAGCAGTTGAAGAGTGGGCATGGGCAAGGTGTTGGAGGGGGTAGTGGAAGTGGGGGGCAGGGGATGTTGTTGCCTCCTGGACGGGTTGTTGGGGGTATGGTTTTGAATAGTGCGGGCGTTGCGAGGTCGGAGGTTGCTGAAGATGTGAGTACTGTTTGTTGTTTTTTGTTGTGAGAGTTCTGAGGGAGGGAAAGAGCGAGGGAAGGAGGAGATAGAGAAAATACTTTTGTTTCGCATTGTTTAGGGGAGGGTAGTGAGAGGGACTTGGTGGCGTTTTGAGTGAGGAGTCTGACAAATGAGGTGGAGAAGCAACTTTGTCATACGCAGGAGAATATGTTGGGAATTTGCGAGAGAATCCGAGAGAATCTCTAAGTAGTATTTCGAGAGGCTAAAATACTCAAAATCAGGGATGCCCGATTCTGAAAGTCCCAAGAATGCCTTTCCTTGGTGTGCCAGGAACCATGGAAATCCCGCATCGTGTTTGGAAAAAGGGTGGAACTGAGAAGCCAGACAACAGACACTTTATGATCATGTCGTATAACGTTCTCGCTCCAATGTATTGCACGGACTCACGTTACAGCGAGTCTCATGCGGATATCTTGGATTGGGATCATCGCAAGAAGATGATTTTGGATGAGATTGCATTTTATAGTCCGGATTTCATTTGTTTGCAGGTTGGTTTGTGTCTCTTCCCCACAAGCCAAAATATTTACCATTCACATTCCACCAGGAACTCCCACCCTCCGACTTCAAAGAAATCTTCCTCCCCGCCCTCCAAAAAATCGGATACGACGGCCACTTCCAGCAAAAGAAGCGCGAACACGCCGCAGACGGATGCGCCATCTTCTTTCTCGAAGCCCGTTTCTCACTCATGGCTGTCCAAGCGTTCGCCTACAACGACCAAATCCCACAAGACCCCGCATCCGACTTGTACCAGCGTTTACACCCATACCCAAACATTGCCTTGGTGTGTGTGTTCCAAAACAGACAGGCGAGGAGTTTGAGGTGCAGGATTGTGAACACGCATTTGCATTGGGATCCCGCGTGTGCGGATACAAAGCTCTTGCAAGCTGCGATTTTGATGGAATGGCTTGAACGCGCGCCGCATCGAGATGTCCCCACTGCGATTGCAGCCGATTTGAATAGCAGGAGTGGAGAAGCTGTTGTAGATTACCTTGTCCGCGGGAAAGTCGCGCCCGGGGCTTTGTTTATGGGGAAAGACTTTGGACGGTTTACGAAAGCGCTTACTGTGCGGAACCCACAGACGGGTGTGACTGTGCTTGCGAGTGCGTTGGCGCAGCAGCCTGGATTTGAAGGGCTTTTGAAGGGAGGTGTTGTTATTACGAATCAGAGTAGCATGAATGGGGTGGCGGGACCGCCGCAGCAGCAGACTTTGCTTCCGCTCTTGAGGCATGGGACGAAACTTGCTAGCGCGTATGACAGGAAGGATCTTCCGTTTACGAACAAGACGCCAGAGTTTGAAGGGAGCATTGATCATATCTTGTATACGAGTGGGACGTTGAGTATTCGAGATGTGTTGGGTGACTTTGATCAGACTTATTACCCTGCTACCGCCACCGCCGCAACGACGCCAACCCCTGAAACGGACCAGACATTACCAGAGCCAGTGTTACCAGAAGAAGACGAAGAAGAGCCACAAACGTCGTCTTCTCAACCCACATCTGGAAAACCACCAGGCCCTAGACCATACCACCACCACCAACCCCCACCTCCCCAAGGCTACCTCGCCAAAATCACATCCTTCCCAACCCCACACGTCCCCTCCGACCACCTCCCCCTCTGCGCCTGGCTCAAATGGAAAACCGTACCCGTCGGCACAGGACCCGGCCTCAACACCCCCGTCTCCACAAACGGAAACATTCTCGGTACAAGCGCAACAGACTCTCGGAATAACGGCGGATCCGGAAGCCAACGGTCTCGTGGCGGACGTCGCGGGCAACAGCAACAGCAGCAGCAACAACAGCAACAGCAAGTTGCTAGCAGCGCGCCTGTGATTCGGCCTTTGGTTGTGGGGAGTGCACCGGGGATGAGTCAAGTCCAGATGCAGTTGTTGATGCAACATCAACAGCAGCAACAGCAGCAGCAACAGCAGCAACAGCAAGGGATGTTCCAGGGTAGTGGACAGCAGCAACAGCAACAGCAACAGCAGAGTGCTTTGTCGTTGGGATTGATGAGTCAACAAGGGTCGGGGAGTTTGCCGAGAGGATATGGCATGAATAACGGCAGTTTGCCGAGAAAGTGAAAGTGTCATGAATAAGTGTAGTGTGTGTAGATTAGTGTGATGTATAATAGTTTTTTCGATGGACTTGTGTGTGCGTGTGTTTCTTTTCGCTATGGAGAGGGGTTTCGTGGTTTGTTTTTTGTGACATTTTTTGAAGGTTGTTTTTGGATGGAGTTTGTTCCAAAGGTTTTTGGGTTTGGTTGTTTGTTTTTGAATTTGGTGGTTTTGTTTTGTGTTTCCTTTCTTTCTCTCTCTTTTTTTGTGGTTTCTGATTACGACCAATATAACACACGTTGTTAAGTTTAACTGTTTTTATCTATTTATTTTATTGGTGGGAATAGTAGGACGGATAACGCGGAGTTGTTATCCGGGTCTGTTCCGGGCGTGAATCACATTCCCCTCATGATTTTAGAACACATTGAAAGTTAACGCCACAAGAACAAAACAAAGCAAATGTCCTTGTTCAAACGAGCATTTTCTTCAGTGACTTCCAAGCCAATGTTGACGCCGTTCCACCTTGCCTTTCCAGTGCGAGACTTGGAGGTATCAAGAACATTCTATGGAAAGGTTCTTGGATGCAGACAAGGACGAGTTGAGTGATCTCTTGCTAGACTTGTGTGGTGTAGACTACTAAAGTAAGTGTGTAGGAGCTGCAGGGAAAGTGGATTGACTTTGACTTGTTTGGGCATCAGATTGTGTGAGTTTGTTTGTGCTGTGATACTTTGCAGATACTTTGGCTAACCCACTTGACTTCAGCTGCCACCAAATGAATGATCCAGTAACTACCACCTTCTTCGTCCCCTTTAACTGTGATGCAAGGCAACTAACTCCCTCCAACAAAGACTGCCGCTTCAGTTGTCTCAAAGTCCCAAGTCGACAGACACAACGTCCCAATTCCTCATTTCGGAGTCGTGCTTGAATGGCAGACGTTCCACGAATGGGCCGAGCACTTGAAGAAACAGGATGGTTTCAAGTTTGAGATTGCTCCAACAACGCGATTTGTTGGTCAGCCGGGCGAGCAGAGTACAATGTTCTTTTTGGATCCTTCAGGGTGAGTTTTGTTATTTGTTTGGTTATTTGGGGGGTGGCGGGTTATTGATTGGAGTTTGGGTTCATAGGAATGCCTTGGAATTCAAGACTTTCAAAGATCCAAGCAAGTTGTTTGCGACTGAGTAAAAGTGTCTTATATGCTTTATTTCGGCTCGTATAATTGGTGCAATAAACGTCACCCTGTTTTTCCATATTTAAGTCTATACAACAACTCTTCGTCTCCTCTTCTCAGCTGCATCCCGAATCTCCCGCTCAATCTCATCAAACCGATAATCCGCAGGCACATACTCCCCAACAGCCTCCCAAATCCACACAAGAGGATTCCATCCACCAAGCGCCCACCACTCAGCCCTCTTCACTTTCCGCACAGGACAAACCCCAAGCTCCTCACACAACGAGTCCAAATACGGAAACGCATCCACACCTCCCGCGCCATACGGTAAATCCCCACACACATTCTTGGCCATCTCCCTCTTCCTCTGAATCTCCGCCCACTGCACACTCTCCGTCGGCGCATCAATATCCCCACGTAACAGCGCCATCAACCAATGCACACTCATACTCGTCGTGATGCACGTAAGACTGCTCGCCGTCCCCACAAACGCAAAGTCCGGAACACTCGGATGCACAACGTTTCTGTACAAGAACACGCCGCCGTTCTCGATGAGTGATTCGGAGCCGTCGGGGAGGACCATGGTTTGGTGGTATCCGGTTGCGAGGACGAGTGCGTCCACGTTTTCGATGGTGGTGGTGTTGGAGAGGTGGATGGTTCGTGGGGAGAGGTGGGAGATTGTGAGGTTTGGGCCGTGGGTTTTTACGAGGCCGGAGCGGAAGTAGTCGAAGAAGCGTGGGGGTTGGGTGCCGTAGGAGCCGCAGCGGGATTGGATGCAGTAGGTTGGGAGGATGGAGTCTGTTGGCTTGTAGCCCATGGCCCAGAGGAACCATGGGGAGGGATGTTTTTGGAGGGCGTCTTGCTGTTGTTGTTGCTGAGAGTCGGCTTTGTTGGTGGGTAGTAATGGTGATTTTTCAAGTTGAGACGGTGTTGAACCAACTTTGGATTCAGACGAAGCAGCAGAGGGTATATTGAAAAAGTTTCTGATGAGTCGGAGCCAGTTGACTGAAGAATACGTGAATCGATGATTATTCAGAATTCCCACGTCAAAGAACCAGGCAATCGTGTTTGGATAAAACCAAGTCGCTTTCCGGAAAATCATGTGTGTTTGAAGGTCCGGTGTTGGTTCATTCACATTTGCGAGTCTGTTTGTTATGCAGTCGATAGCGGTTTTGGTTGATCCAAGAATTGCGACATTTGGTTGTTGAAGGACATCCGACCCAATCAATTCAGAAGAATGGAGAATAGGACCTCCGAATGTTTCTCTTCCTGGTAAATCAGGAATCTGATATCGTGGATAGTCAGTTTCGATATATCTCCTGAGGACTGAACTCCAAAACACTCACCCTTGCCTTCCCCGAATACAATCCCTGACAACTAACAACGAAATCAAATACTTGTTCCTTCACAAAAGCATCTCTCTGAATGTCCAAGCTCCACCCCTTCCGTCCATCATCCCTCTGTCGGATTTGAACTACCCGAGACCCAAACTGTATCCGTTCCAGCACTCCAAAGTGTGCTGCGTATGCTGAAAAGTAGTTCAAAAGCTGCTGTTTCGTTGCAAATCGAGAAACGGCGAACGGGAACGGAAAGTCGCCAAAGTGGTAAGTTGACGAAGGACTGTCCTCAGAAACATTAGCCTTCCCATAGTATTTAACAGCATTCCAACAAAAAACATACGTTTGAAGAGCCGCAAAAGGATACGCCCGTTCCCACACTCCTCCAAGTGACCTCTGCGCCTCAAACACTGTCACGTTCCATCCTTCTGCGAGAAAGTGCCTCGCCGTGACTAACCCAGCCAATCCAGCTCCGATAATTGCAACATGTCGTTCAATGCTGTTGTTATCGTTGTTGTCCATGTTGTTATCGGGTTCCCTCCAGCCAATGAAACAAGTTTGAAACAAGACAAGCGGTCCCGGAACGGAAAGAAGTTTTGACAAAGAAGAAAAAGCACTGTCAAAAAAGCCTCAAACAAATTCCCGTGCAGATTGCGCATCCATTCGAAATCAAACGACAAATCAACTTAACAACGAGCATAGCGAGAGTGACTCACTATGACGACTTTGATGAGTAACGATATCAGTAAAGATAATCTTTATCAAGATTTACATATCCAGTTCTTGTATTCAAGCAGATCTAGTTTCACTGAAGTGGTGGCATTAAACACAGCCCTGAAATTAATACCAGAGCCTGTTGTCCAAAACGACAACGACAACACTTTGGACGACTGTTAAACAGTTGTCATTTTGCTCCGGTGGAACAAACGAGTGACTGGCAGAATGCTCTGGTATTTTGATGGAACAAGTTTTTTTTAATTAACCTCGCACTGTTTTTGAATAAACAAACATAAGACACAAAAACAGATAGAGACGGGGGAGAGACTGGCATGGGCTCGGTCGCTCCGCTCCCTCGCCCATCATCACCTCACGTCTTGAATGGGGTAGAGGAAAGGGAAGAAGAAAAGAAGAAGCTTACGTAGATTTCCGCGACGTGTTTTACATGGCTTCGCTTGCCCTTACGTATTTTTGAATAGGATAGAGGAACAAGGGATATGACTTTTGATTACCTTTACCACATTCGTTTAGTGTTTAGTGTTTAATTGTTTAATTGTTTCATCGTTTACCGTTTACTGTTTGTTATGTAGCACGCTGTTTTCAAATAAACAAATGTAAAGAAAGATAAACAGTTAGAGACGGGGGAGAGAATGGCATGGGCTCGGTCGCTCCGCTCCCTCGCCCATCATCACCTTACGTATTTTTGAATGGGGTAATAGATGGAAAGAGAAGGAAGAATACAAAGTGTTTTACATTCGTTGTTTATGGTTACTGGTGACCTGTTTACTGTTCACGGTTACTGGTTACGTTTACTGTTTTATTTTCGCATTTACACTTTACCGGGTATTGTTTACGTTTAGCGTTCAATGTATTCACTGTTTTCTGTTAGTTCATTGTTTTAGTTTATTACAAATGATTACAAAGTAAAGTCCACTGTTTTCATTACAATCTTCATTTCAAAACGAAGTCTGATAGATCTGAAAGAAAAGGTATCGGAAACAAGGAGGGGGAAAAAAACTGGGCAAAGTCTTGGCAGAGTGGACTTGCGTTGGGGTGACTCCGAAATAGATGAGACAGAGAGAGGAGTGAGGAAAGAGACATGAAACTGTTTTGAGGGTGATTCCGTAAGTTTGGCCGTTTCATATCCTCAGATAAAGGCCCCCGGTGACCTCACCTACAGGCGAGGTAATAAATTGGATACTATTGTTGGCGCGTCTTCTATATTGCTGATGTTAGGGACTATGCCGCTCACTGTCACTTGCCAAAGCATCACCAAAATGGCGTAAAAATCCTTTCAATAGCCTTTTCAGTGGTCCAGTAGTTTATCAGGGTTCATGAATATTGTCGCTTGCAGTGCTTACTCAACCTCGACAAGAATCAGAATGTAGGACAATTCCAATATGATTTCACTTCATATGTAGGATAATGCTTTGGAAGGGAAGATTCTGAAAAAGTGCTGGCGAATACCACATATTTTGTTCTGGTGGTGGTCGGGTGGGGTGATGAGCCGGCCAGTGATTGGTGCAGCAAATCGGACAAAGTACCAGCCCGCGAATTTATACTCTCAAAGTCTCTGTGAACTTTGTACCTGCTCTGGACTTTGCTGTGAGTCAGCGTTCTGAGCCGCCGTTGATTAACTGACTGGCTATATTCCCCATCACAGGTGACACCAGCTCATATCGCATCGCAGACGCCGTTTACAAATCTGCGCGCATAAAGAAAGCCCGCCCAGTTTCGCCATGATGTCGCGCAACCCCCTGTCGAAACTGGCATCATCAAATGAGGCTGAACCTGAAGCTCAACCCAAACTACCGCGTAAAGCTATTCCGCATATACGTATATGTGTGTTGGTCTTCATTTTTGGAGAGTTGCGGGGCTTCACTGGTTTAACATGGTTTGACAGATGGTTCCACCGTACTTCAAATCCACACTGGCGCGCTTGAATCACCATGCAAATTAAATAGTACTAATTTTAATTCATTTGGGGCAACATATTTGGTCTAATATCATTCAAGATACAGGTACCATTCACCCAAATGTCACTGGAAGACATGTGTCCGAGTCCAAGAACCCAGCCAATAGTGACACAACAGTCATTGCAGAACCTCAAACTATGTTTGGAGATGCGCTTTACACCGCCCACCCCACTGTAATCTCTGTAATACACGCACAAACTCGTTTTGCTTTAAATATGGATTCAAGACTAAATATGCTTGAAACTCTTGTGCAAAATCGGCTGGCTTCACCTGGTCCGTCAAAACGAGAACGCGAGTTGGAATCAGAGGTGCGAGAGCTTCGACGTAAGCTTTCTGAAGTACAGAGTCATCTTCAGCTGTCCACATCTGCACCATCAGCCACTGGAAACGACACAACATTCAGGCCGACCCCTATCTGTGACACTCAGCAACTACTTTCCGTATTTGTCTGATGTTGCGAATCAATTCATTCAGGAAAGTGCTTTGCCCATTGTGACTGGGTTTCCAGGCTATGAAGTGAAAGTCAACCCGTTCTTCAAGGATGGTCAACAAAATCCAAAACTCACCAAGTTTGTTGTTTTGTCGTTGCCAGAAATTTCAAAATTGAACTGCACCAATATTTGGCGGCTTTGGTCTGGCACCGACGTGAATCCAAATCTCTCGTCACTTGAGTCTTTGTACAAAGCTGCCTGGAGGAATGGATCTCGTGCAAGCGACGGATTAATTCTCAAGAAGGATCACGAACCAGGAGTCGACGAGCTGATCAACAAGAATTACGAGGGTTGGTGGAAGAAGTTTAAAAAGCTTGTCGAGTTCATAGATACAATCCGGAATCAAAATCCTGAAGGAACAGTCGAGGATTGGTGTTCCACAGCTGAAACCGAAATCATTTCGCGAGGAACGCACACAATTCCAAACAGCAACGAGAAGAAGGCGTTTGGAAGTCGTTGGATTACTGACGAAAGAGAATGTCGAAAGAAATTGAAGGATATGGGAGAAAAGGCGAAAAGAGCTCTTGAAGCAAGAGTCGAGACGAACTTGTGAATAGACTACAAAGCCAGTAGGAAGAAAGAGTACAAACAAGTGGAAGGAGGATGGGTGGAAGGAGAACATGGAAATGGAGCTGGAGCAGTAGAATAAAGACTGATAATACTTTTCATACGGTGGTAGGGCTAGCTGACCTGCCGAAATATATACGAGAAATATTATGCGTTTGGTCGTAAAAACCCTTACTGGCTTCTTTTGAAATGAAGATTGTAACGAGAACCGTGACTTTATTTTGTAATCATTTCTAATAAACTTGACCCGTTAACGTATAATACAACGGTAAGGATGAACACTAAACGTAAACAGTAACCGGTAAGCAGTAATCCGTAAACTGTAAACGAGAAAATAAAACAGGAAACGTAAGCAATAACTGTGAACAGTCAGGTATTAATATAAAACGCGTTACATCTTTCCTTCTTTTTCCCTCTCTAAACCTATTCAAAAACACGTTAAGTGATGACGGGCTTGGTCGCTCGCTCCCTCGCCCATGCCAGTCTCTCCCCCATCTCTGGTTGTTTTTTTCTTTACAAATGTTTATTCTAAAAGCTACAAGACAAACAGTAAACGGTAAACGATGAAACAATCAAACAATCAAACTTCTTTCGCTTCATGGACGTTTAGAAACACACGCGTTGTCAGCATTAGACCAGGTCTTTTGGACAACGTAGGTAACTCCGTCAGCACCAACAGTAGTTCCCTGCTGAGCGTTACAGATGTCTCCAATCTCACCGTTGGTCTTGTCGTACCATGCAAGTGGTAATCCAATCACAGTAGCAACACCGACAGCAGCGTCGGTAACGGCTTCAGCAAGCTCGTGCGACGCGACAGAGAACATGTTGTTGACTGTGGATGGGTTGCTTCCACAGCCTCCGGCACAAGATCCACCTTGGTCTGGAATAACTCCGTAGAAGAGGTACTTGGTACCAACGTTCAACGAGGAAATATCAATTGTTCCGTGGTAAGCACAGAATACGGCGCAAGAAGCACTTCCACCTTGAGTGATACTGATTCCTGGGGCAAAGTGGATTGGGTAGTAGGTGTTGGCAGTTGGCTTGATGGTTCCAGCTTTGATCAAGTTGATGAGGAAAGGGTGAATGTCCTTGACGTCGTCCAAAGAGGTTTTGGCGGCGGAGACGGAGATTCCAGCGACGGCGGAACCGCGTTGGACGTTGTATTGGGCGAAAATGTCGTACCATGCAGACTTTACGACTCCAGCGTAGAAGGCGTTGGTTTGGGACTGGTATTGGGCAGCACCGTAGTAAATTGGGTGGACTTCCACTGGAATATTTGATGAAGTAAGTATAAGAAAGATGCTACAGTTTCGTGAATGCACGAACCCTTTGGAATGACTGGACCACCGTAGTTGGTCAAGTGAGCAGAGGCAGCAGCGAGATTGAGAGCTTCATGCTTCTTGACACCATCCTTCAAGTGCCAAGAGACACTGTGTGGAAGAGTCTCGGCGGTTGGAGCGGCAGATACAAAGGCAGCGGCGGTAAGGACAAGAGAGAAGAGCATTGTTTTGGATTGAGGAGACAGGAGGTTAGTTGCATGCTCCGTTATATACCATTTTCGGTGGCGCGTATCCTTGCTTGGTGAAATCACTTCCCTGGAAGAATTGTGGTCGCGTGGATTTGTGACAATGTGACCATCACAGATAACATCAGGTGAGCGCTAAACGCCACCAATTAATGCCTCCCAATTTTAAATATATTCTGTTAAAATATTGATTCATATTAAAACGAGTGGCAGCTTCCAGGAAGACCGTAAACGTTTTTAGAGCACCCAAAATTGTGCTTTGGTCATCCCTTCCCATTTGGTTCTCTTTTCCGGCTTAAATGAAATCAAATTGCTTGAAATTCTCAAATATTTATTTAAAAAAGTTGATTTCCATGATTGATAGCAGCGGTGGCGCTGGAAGGACCCAAACAGCCACCCTCAAACAAGCTGATTCAACAAAACCCTCACAATGACACAATATGAGAAACCTCGCTCGTGTCGCTAACTAGAACGACTACGCATCGTGAGATCATCATCTGACTCTCAAAAGTTCACAAAGGACCCACTTGTTTCTTATCTCCTGTTCCTTCCCCCCGAAAATTTACTGCATCAGACTTGAGACACGTGGATATTTGTGCTTGAATTATTTAAGATATATAGAGAGATAAAGTTGGAACAGTAATCGGGGCCTTCTTGGGTTTGTTGACGACGTCAATAAACGGTAAGTCTGTACTGATTTCAGCTAGTATACTGAATAGAGAAATAGTAAATCTAGTCCATTCAACACAAATGCACATGCTTTTAATCGATGATAAGACGCCCTGCATTCTCTTTGGTTACATGAAAAGGAAGAAGAGTTGATTTAAAAATGTTAAAGCTCAAGCAAGCTCAGAGATGCGCTGTCTCGTTGTCCAAAATTATTCGAAGTAATATTCAAATTGTTACTAATCGCATTGGCCATGAAGAATACCAACTTTCATGCCAACACTAAATCGTTGCCACATCGAATCAAGCGCAGAGCGTCATAAGACCGATTCCAACAGTCCACGAACAAGATGAACTCAAATTTAACAAGAATATCAAATGCTTTGTTGAATTCGCTGCCGGTATGCACTGTGTGGTGCAACTGGTAGGAACCCTCAGTCTATCAACGGACTCTTAAGCCTGACGATTCCTTGGATGATCACACAGATCAATATGAATCAAGTGACTGTGGATTCAACTGGATCCCATGTTTGCCGGTTGGTTGAATCTGGGGCCTTGAACTGTTTCTTGTCCCCTTCAGTGTGCACTGGAACCGATCTTAGTAAATCCAAGTCATTGGTAACGATTTAATTAGTCTATTTATATCCCGCATGAGGCATATATCACTGTTTTAATGATAACGGTGTTTAAACCAGGGCCAAGCGATTATCAATCTCTGTCGAAACACGGCTCCTTCAGCATCCACTTCACTCTCAAATCATCCTATTGAAGGGGACGACAATCTTCAGGAATCCAACACAAAGATTTACATTCATTTCGTAGCAAACGCCGAAGACCCGTCCCAAATGTCCTCCACCATTCCCACTGCAACTATTAGTATTAGCACGATAACGTCTTCACAATCAAGCACACTTTCTCCCACCCAAACAGCAAACTCAACGGGCCCCTTTTATGTTGCTGACCCAACAGTGCAAGGAACAGTTGTCCTGGCGTTTGTTTCGTTTCTCGTGTGTCTCGTTTGCATCTTTGTTTACGAAGTTCTGCGCCACCACAAAGTATTCTTTAAACTGTTCTACACGCGTGTGGAGGCTTGCAGGTTGGTTTGGTTTGGTTTGGTTTTGGTTGAGAGGGGAATATGCTGACTTGAAGGGATAGGAAGGAGGCTCCGGATGTTCCCGATGGATGGTTTGGGTGGGTCAAGACGGCTGTTATGACTCCAGAATCGTATATTGTCGAGAAGGTTGGGCTGGATGCAACAATGTGAGTTTGAGGTGTAGTGAAACTCCATGCTCCAACTTACTTTTACTCCATCAGGTTCCTTCGATTTCTTCGAATGTCGTTTATTCAGTTTCTCTGTTTTATGCTCGTTGTGACGCCTATCTTGACTGGAATCAACTACTTCTCAGTCAATCCAAGTCAATCTGCTGAACTGCTCAGGAATCAAACTCAGTTTTCTCAATTGGGATTGTACCAGTTTTCAATTTCGAATATCCCAAATGGCTCAAATGTTCTCGTCGCGCATGCCGTCTTTTGCTGTTTGGGTATGTGAGACAACTGGCGAGAATATCAATCTAACACCGCAATAAAACAGTCACAGCATTCACATACTACACTCTCTTCAGCGGCTTCAAGGAATTCGCAAAATTAAGCAGTACATACCTCCGCGAAGACAACTCCCACGGAAGTGGATCCCGTCCCGCATGGCGCGCAAACGAAGCCCTCCAACTCCGCACTGTCCTCGTCCAAAATATTCCCAAAAAACTACGAAGCGGCCCGAAATTAACTCAATGGTTCTCGTCCCTCGGAATCGGCGAAGTTGAAATCGCAATCCTCGATCGAACACTTGTTTCAGCTGGAATCGCCGGAACTGGCATTGGTGGGAAACACCAGAAAAAGAATGCAACCGTCGTTGTCGGGAAACTCATTGCTGAACGCACGAAAGCTCTCAATGGTCTGGAAAAGTCGTTTCTCCTATGGGCCCAGAACATTGATTACGCCAAAAAACACATCCATTACTCCAAGAACGAGAAAGTGACTGTTGATTCAGTGTGGTGGCATACAAAGCAAAGTATCCTCAAAACGTCGACGCGGTTTTTACCGTCTGGTGGGGATGGGGATTCGTCGATGGCGATGACGTCGACTGTGACGCAACTGGATGAAGAGACCGTGCAAAAACTTCGTCCCAAAGTGTCGTGGTACCAAAGACGTCGTGCAAGTCCTCTTGAGAAGGCTCATTCGAAGAGGTCGGGTGCGTCTAATGATGCGATTGACTTTTACACGAGTCATTTGAACAAATTGACGGCAATGGTTCGGATGGAGAGAGTGAAGGCGTTGGAATGGAATGTTATGAAGGAGAAGGAAGACACGGTCGAAGAAAATGGGTCGGCTTTTGTTACATTCAAGACTCAGCGTGCTGCACAGGTGCCCAACGTCATGCCTTATTACATATATTAGTAACTAAAGCTCTTTGACCAGATCGCATGCCAAGTTCTCCTCTTCTCATCTTTCAACCGGTACAAAATGCACATTTCACTTGCTCCAGCTCCACAAGACGTTATCTGGTCCACAATTTCGCTTCACCCTGTTCGTCGCCAAATTCAATCATACATTGTCAACATTATTTGCGTTTCATTTACATTCTTTTGGGTCGTTCCAGCTGGGTTGACGGCAACAATGACAAATATTGAAGAACTTGCCAAAGTCCCTTCTTTTAGACCTCTCATCAGCAAAATCGCTGAAAACGAGCACCTGTATGTGTTCCTGAAGACGATTGGACCTCCACTTGTCGTCAACATCTTTAACGTCGTTATTCCGTACATCTTCGAATGTAAGCTTTGTGTGACGTATCATTCTGTATTTTCTTAACAAATATCTTGATACAGTCCTGATTGGTTTACAAGGTCTCGAAGCCCGTTCCAAAATCGAAACCAGAACATTAGACCACTACTTTTTCTTCCTCCTCTTCAACGTCCTCCTCGTGTTTACTCTCTCAACAGCAGTCTTGAATATGATTGGAACGTTTATGGAGAACCCAGCGAGCATCATTCAAGTATTGGCAAACACGTTGCCGAATGGAGCAACTTTCTTCATCAACTATATTACGATCACTTGTGTATTTTTTGCGCTGGAGTTGTTAAGACCTGCTATTCTGATTTGGAACGCGTTTTGCAAGTATTCGAATTTGACGCCGAGACAAGTATGGATCTGTCAGTTGTTTAATATCTGACTCAGGATATAGATGCATGAAATGAATCTGTCGACGTCGTATTTGAATTTCGGGATTTTGTATCCAATCCATATCTTGATTTTCATCATTGGGCTGTTGTATTCGATTGTTGGTGGGTTCTTGCTTGAGTTAAAGTATTCTAAAAGCGAAAAATAGCTCCATTGATTCTGATTCCCGCAACGGTTTACTTTGGTTTTGGATACATTGTATATCGCCATCAACTTCTGTTTGTGTATGTGAAGGAATGGGAAGCGTATGGTCGACACTGGTCCATGGCCTTCACTCGAATCATTGCTGGATTGATTATCTTTCAAATTACGATGGCGGGAATGTTTGCACTGAAGAGAGGTTTCTATTCGTATATATCTCATAAGGGTCTAACTTGAACCAAACTAGCACCCATCTGCTCGTTCGTCCCACTTGCACTTATTCCAATCACAGTCATCTTTCACAATCACTGCAAAGCCACGTTTCAGCAACGAACGCGTCTCGTACCTCTTGATCAACTCCCTCCTCCAAAGAAGCAAGAGCCAGTCAATGACACTGCGTTCGTGACAAAAGGATTTGAGCCAGGCCAAGAGTTCTCACTGCATCATTTACTCCCGAAAAGCAGGAACCAAGCCCGAAATTCCCCTTCATCCCCCCGAACTCCAAACGGAACGCTTGCAAGATCGCCCCCACAACAACACGACGCAATCGTAGTAATCGACGAAGTCAAAATCCCACATTCACCAATGATCTGCAACACACACATTCACGTATCGCAAGATCCAAACGAATCGCAAAGCCAAGACATTGACGACGTTGTCCTTGAACCACACGTTGTCTTGACACCAGAAGAGTCTCTTCTCGAACGATACCCTGTATCATACCTCAATCCCGTGTTTTCAAAACCGCTTGCAAGGCCGTGGTTACCGCTTGCTGTTGCAGGGTGGTGGCAGCTTCTCCCACGGTATGTTTCAGAACCTGAGCTTGAAATCCCTGAAGAGGTTGTTGTGACGGTGTTGCAGACGTCTTCTGCACCTGAGTTACCCACTACCAGTGCGAATGACGTCGGGGGTTTCGGGGGTGAGAGTCAAGACGCGTTGACGGCTGTTGTGAGTCCGATGGGTGTTGGTGTGAGTTGTAGTTTGGATTCTTTGACGAATCCGAAGTTGGATAGGCTAAAAAAGAAAGCGACACGGAGGGGGAGTATGGCGAAGGGGATGGTTGTTGTTGGGATGAAGGACGAGGTTATGAGAAATTGGATATGCCTGTAGAGGTTGTTGAACCGATTCGGGCAAGGGGAAGTACGGTTTCAAAGTGGAAGTCGAAGGAAAGTGTTGCGAAATCTTTTGATAACATTGAGCAAAAGTAAGAGTAAAAACAAATAGGATCTGAAGATCAGCACTTCTGATTTACCTCTGACTTGTAAAACCATCAATCTTGATTGAAACAAGAACATCCGAACAATCAGCATGAAAGTTTTGAAGTTTCCGCTTGGCTGTTTCTAGTCTCATCAACTCATGGAAGTTCGAAGACATGAGAATATGCTCTCCACCGATGCAATTTGAGAAAAAGGAACCGCTTCAGTCAGTAATCAAGAAAATGAAACAATACAACTATACCTATATCTGTTCATTTCTTCCCCTTTTTTCTTTCGAAACTTAATCTCGTACTTTTCGGGGAGTCAATTATATTACTTTCTTGATAAACCAAGTTGATCTACGCGTAAGTCCTCCGATAGTTGAAATTGTTTTCAATCATACGCGTCTTTCAGAGATTGTACACGTCCTTTTGTTCGGTTTCAGAGACTGCAAATCTCCATCACACCCACCACCATTTCTGAGAGAAACCCAACGATGGAGCCCAGCCAATTTCAATATAAATAGAAGGGCTGACGGTGTATATGGAATGGCGTTGAAATCGGGGTTGATCGAACGATCATAGCCACGAGTTCGAAACCACCCATAATCCCCCACAGAAAAGGCCTGGACGTTGACAATCTCGCACCCCGCTAGCCATCACGGTGTCTCCCTCAGACGCTATCAGGTGGATGTGGTTGGGCACAGGGCTGTTCCCATGGTCATAACCCTGTGCCTAGGTGCGAGCAAATCCTTTTTTGCTTTTGAACTTGAAACGTCATGTCCACAATTTAAATTGAAGAGAAGCCGTATGTACCGCTGTTTCCATCAAATTTCGACTATGTTCCGCTGTTCATGTGAGTGTCCAAATATAGGAATGGCAATAACAACTTTCTGGGTTTGAATATACGTATTTAGTCAGGTTGATAGATAAAGTTGGGTACGCAGCTAAGTTTGCGCAAACGCCACTCAAATTGGTGTATAGATAGAGACTGTTTTAAATCATACAGATACACACGTCCTTTTATTCAGTTTCAGAGACTGCAAATCTCCATCACACCCACCATTATATCTGAGAGAAACCCAACGATGGAGCCCAGCCGATTTCAATATAAACAGAAGGGCTGACGGTGTATATGGAATGGCGTTGAAATCGGGGTTGATCGAACGATCATAGCCACGAGTTCGAAACCACCCATAATCCCCCACAGAAAAGGCCTGGACGTTGACAATCTCGCACCCCGCTAGCCATCACGGTGTCTCCCTCAGACGCTATCAGGTGGATGTGGTTGGGCACAGGGCTGTTCCCATGGTCATAACCCTGTGCCTAGGTGCGAGCACATTCTTTTTTGCTTTTGAACTTAAAACGTCATGTACGCAATTGAAATTAAAAAGAAGCCGTATGTATCGCTGTTTCTATCAAATTTCGACTCTGTTCCACTGTTTATTTGAGTCTCCAAATATGGGAATGGCGATAACAACTTTCTGGGTTTGAATATGCAAAACATAATGTAATTTAGTCAGGTTGGGCACGCACCTAAGTTTGCGTAAACGCCTGTCAAAATGCTGTATAGATAGAGATGTTTTAAATCATATTGATACACGCGTCCTTTTGTTCAGTTTCAGAGACTGCAAATCTCCATCACACCCACCACCATTTCTGAGAGAAACCCAACGATGGAGCCCAGCCAATTTCAATATAAATAGAAGGGCTGACGGTGTATATGGAATGGCGTTGAAATCGGGGTTGATCGAACGATCATGGCCACGAGTTCGAAACCACCCATATTCCCCCACAGAAAAGGCCTAGACGTTGACAAACTCGCACCCCGCTAGCCATCACGGTGTCTCCCTCGGACGCTATCAGGTGGATGTGGTTGGGCACAGGGCTGTTCCCATGGTCATAACCCTGTGCCTAGGTGCGAGCAAATCCTTTTTTGCTTTTGAACTTGAAACGTCATGTCCACAATTTAAATTGAAGAGAAGCCGTATGTACCGCTGTTTCCATCAAATTTCGACTATGTTCCGCTGTTCATGTGAGTGTCCAAATATAGGAATGGCAATAACAACTTTCTGGGTTTGAATATACGTATTTAGTCAGGTTGATAGATAAAGTTGGGTACGCAGCTAAGTTTGCGTAAACGCCTGTCAAAATGCTGTATAGATAGAGACTGTTTTGAATCATACAGATACACGCGTCCTTTTATTCAGTTTCAGAGACTGTAAATCTCCATCACACCCGTCACTATTTCTGAGAGAAACCCAACGATGGAGCCCAGCCGATTTCAATATAAACAGAAGGGCTAACGGTGCATGTGGAATGGCGTTGAAATCGGGGTTGATCGAACGATCATGGCCACGAGTTCGAAACCACCCATATTCCCCCACAGAAAAGGCCTGGACGTTGACAAACTCGCACCCCGCTAGCCATCACGGCGTCTCCCTCGGACGCTACCAGGTGGATGTGGTTGGGCACAGGGCTGTTCCCTTGGTCATAACCCTGTGCCTAGGTGCGAGAACATTCTTTTTGCTTTTGAACTTGAAATCGCAAAGTTAAGATACTGTTATACTGCTGCTCCCATCAAATTTCTGACGTGGATTGATAATTTGTTAGCCCCCGAACGCGTTAGATTTTAATTGTGAGAATAGAACAAAAGCAATCCACGCAACTGAAGAGACTGGAGCATATTTTCGAGCTTCGTTTGAGCGTGATGGAACTTGGTTTTGGTTTGACGATTTGGTCGGCGTTGCAAAGGAGGGAAGATAATCAATGTGTAAGCCATTTATTGCCAGATCAGAAACTTAATTGAGTTTTTGCTTTTATCCCTGACGACACTTGTGTTTGCCATTTTCAACCTCGTGCATATAAAGCGGAAGTCATGACTCCCCGATACATGGTTTCAAGGGCATTGGAGCTCGTTGGTGAGTCTCTTTCTTCCATTTCGACACTCTTTTTACGTCGAATGGCTGTTGCCAATATGGATGGATGCGTCCTATGAAAATAAAGTTAAATATCAGATTATACATGAATAGAGAATGACTTATTTAATTGTTTAGTTTTGTATGATAAGGACGCGTACATTTATTTATTTATTGTACACAAAAGAGAGTGAATGGCGAACGCAGTGACCGCCGCCAGCGAACTCGGTACGGCCCCCGTCCTAGTTCTTCGTTGGCACCTAGTTCCACGTTGATTAACCTGAACAAACAAAGCCCTTCTCGAATCCGTTGAGCTCAAAATCGCGCTCGCCTCGACCGACGCGGCCTTTTCGCAAACACTTTCGCAGTTTCTGTGTCCGCTTTTGCGCAAACTGAACTCGGCCTTTGCGTCAACGCCAAAGAAAGTTGTCGAAATCGTGACTCACATTTCAAAGCGATCACGTGCGATTCAAAAGAATTCACTGCCGCTTTTGGACTTGGTCGCTTTGGTGCACGAGTCAAACCACAACTTGACACTTTCTTTGGCTCTGATGTTTGTGGAAATGGCGGTGGAAAAGGTGGCAAGTAATAATGGTGCTTCCAACGACAATATCGATTTGATGAGGATTACGTTCCCACTCGTAAAGAATATTGCTCAGAGAATCCCGAAACATCAACAACTCATATTCAACTTGGTCACTCCTATCCTGGCTGCATATGAACCAGTTCGCTCAATGAATCCATCTGTAAAATCTCTCTATCCGCTCGACCCGTTTGGTTTTGAGCAGCCACAGCACCAGAAAGATTTCGAATTCTTGTTGACAAAATGGGCGGATTTGATGCTTTATTCTACGCCTCCTTCTGCTGCCTCTGCTGAAGTATTTGTGCCTCCTTCTCTATCTCGTTCGGCTGTTCTGTTTGTCACAAAAGAGGGAAAAGCAAAATGGACAACGAATTCTACTGTCCTGAAATCGACAAAAGCTGGTTTGCTCAAATTTCTCCAGTTGGAGCAAATGTATGTATCTTCATGAGAGAGTCAATTGGGCGAGGATTGAGCTATGAAATTGAAAGAACGCGCAAAAGTTGCATTCGAAGGAAAAAGCGAGTGTATGAAGTGGCAAAGAATGAGCCACGAAAGCGAGGACCGAGCGAACTCACAGTGTGATGAAACAATACTGAATGACAAAACTAACCCCTCTCACTCATTAGGGTCCCGCAAAATCTATATGCGTCTCTCCGCTACACCCTCTACACAACCGCGACCATAGATCCATCCCACGAAGTATCCAGTGCCGCCGAAGACGCGCTCAAAAGAATGACGAAACCCTCTTTGGAAGACCCTGAACTCGTCACACTCATGTACCAGTTATACCAAGGAACCGGCGGATCCAACGACGACAACGACAAGAGAAGCCCAGCAAGCAATTTGGTGAAACAAAAAGTGTTGAACGTGTTGAGTCGAAGTGTGAAGGCGGCGAATGAGTTTCCTGCTATGCTCCAGGTTTCGTTTGATGCTCTTTATGGTAACCTACTTCTTTTTTCTGTTTTTCTATTATTGTAGTTTAATTTTGGGGGGTAATCTTGTAGGTGAATCGACGACTTCAAAGCTCAGGAACGCGGGAATTGCATTTATTCAGTGGATTGCTCGAATGGGTGAACCTGCTAAAATTAAACCTGTTGCGCCAATCTTGCTTTCGGGGCTCTTGAAACTCATTGATGAAAGTGGCGTTGGGCAGGAAGGAGAGAATAAGGATTCGGAGGGGCTACGTGGATTTGCTTATGAAGCTGTTGGGTTGCTGTCGAAGCGAGGTTTGTTCTCATTTGATTGTGAAGTAATTTTAACGTGTTACCACAGCCCCTGAAATCTTTGTCAAGGACCTTAGCATCCTCAAGGCCTTCTTCAAGGCGGTTTCTTCAGAAACTAGAAATGTGCGCGTGTCAGTTCAGGAAGCACTCTCAACAATGATTGAAGCTTACAAAAATATCTGTACTGAGTTCCCTGAATCTCGCGCCGAAGTGGAGCAAATTCTTCTCGACAACATTGAAAAGGTACATCACCAACATTTATTCAGAATGTTTAAAATCCTGCAAACAGCCAGAACATCAAGCCCGCCACATTTCTGTTAAATACGCAAACGCCCTCTTTCCATTCTCCAGCCCACTCGCCCGCACGCTCAACCTCATTGCATCAGCAGACCCACACCTCTCCGTCCGCGAAGAATCAACCCGCGGTCTCGCATTCCCACCTCCAATCTCTCCAACCGCAACACCATCCGAAACATCCACCTTCCTCGCAACCCTCCCCTCCCTCAAAGACCTCGCCGACACCATCAGCACCATGGAACGCAAACCCCGCTTAACAGCACGCCGCCCAGGCGTCAAATACGTTGGCGGACTCACATCCGAAGCATACTCCCACGCCCTCGAGTTCCTCTGGAAAGCCCTTGTCGCTCATGCAGACCCTACCAAAAAAGTGGACGACGGGTGGTTCACACGTGGAAGCACTGGGTCTGATGATGATGGGCTTGGTGGCGGTGGTGGTGGCAGTGGTGGTGGAAGCTCGATTCGGGACTTGGAAACCCGAACACGCGTGAAACAATATTTGAAACGCGTTTGGACGCCGTCTAGTTCAATAGACGTTGACTCTGTTGAGAGTAAAGGTGGTGGCGGAGTATCGCAGTTCCTTGACCTGGTTGAACGTGGGCTGCGAAGTAATGAGCCTGACGCTGTACTTCAGAGCACGGCGAGTTCGTGTCTTGTTGAGTTGATTAGTTTGTGTCCGAGCAGTCTTGCCGAGAGTTATCGGGACAAGGTTGATTGGGTCAAGACGTTTTTGGGGAGTCTTAAGACGGAGACGAGGCATTGTATGGCGCGGGTGTTGGGAATTATTGGGACAAGTGAGGTTGGTGGGAATGTGGATGGGTTTAGGAAGTTGGTGGAGGAGTTGGAGAAGACGGCGAGGGATACTTCGAAGCAGGTGTGTTTTGTGGTTTATACCATGTGGGTTTATGGTGTTGACTTTTTTTTTGTATGTAGACTACATTTGAGGCAAGGAATGGAGCTGTTTTGGCCCTTGGGTTCTTGTTGGGTCGGTTGAGATATCGATACAGTGAAACCTGGACAAATTACTTGGACCGCACTGCTGCAAATAAGATTGTGGCTATTGTGGCCGAAGAGCTAGATTCAACGTCTTCGTTGCATGTTCAGGGGGCTTGTGTCTCTTTGGCGGAGATTGCTCGTTACGGAGAGCTGCCCTTGCTTATTGGCGAAGACACGGCTGTGACTCCTATGGAAGTAGACGGAGCTCCAAAACCAGCTGTCTTGGTTCCTGCTTCGCCCGAAAAGTGGACTCGTGTGGCTTTATTGAAGAAGCTTATTGAATTGGGCAAGTCGACGAAGGACACTAAGGTACAGGTTTTACAATGCTAGATTTATGGAGTATTAAGTTTCGTTCGATTTAGCTTCAAGAAGCTGCCATTTCAGCATTAGGACAAATCGCATTGGGAACACCAGAAGTGACCACTCAAGTCCTCGACTTTTTCTACACTCTACCATCCATTTTGAGCAAGCACGTCGAAGTCAACTTTACAGTTGGAGATGCGCTCTGTGCATTAGCGGGTGGATTCAAAGCAACCAACATGGAAGAATACCTCGATATTGCCGATGTTGTGTTCCCTCCTCCTGGAAAGGCAGTTGCAACACCAGATTCGAAGGTAATGGAAGGGCTGTTGGAGCGGTGTTTCCACGAGATTAGACCAGGTGGTGTACCAGTTGCAAAGAAGGCTGTTTGTGTTTGGCTTTTATCGCTCGTCAAGTTTTGTGGTAACATTGAGCAAATTAAGGTTTGTTTTGTACGAGTTTCGTGTATCTCTTCTGATACCTGCTTTAGAACAACCTTCCAAAAATGCATCAAGCGTTTTCAAACCTTATTTCAGACCGTGATGAGTTTACTCAGGAAGTTGCTTCGAAGGGAATTGGACTTGTGTATGAGTTGGGAGATGCGTCCATCAAATCGTCGCTTGTTGAATCTCTTGTCTCGACTTTCACTGAAGGCAAAAAGATCGCCGCACAGAGTGTCACTGCAGACACAACCTTGTTCCAGGAGGGATCATTGGGTCAAACACCAGATGGCGCCAACTTGACAACATACCAATCCATTTTGTCTCTGGCCAGTGACTTGAACCAGCCCGACCTCGTCTACAAGTTCATGTCCCTCGCGTCTCACAACGCCATCTGGAATTCCCGGCGTGGAGCTTCAATGGGTTTCGGATCCATCGCCGCCCTCGCTGAACGTGAGCTTGCACCATACCTCAGCCAAATCGTTCCAAAGCTATACAGATTCCAATTCGATCCGAACGCCAAAGTCGCCGAAAGCATGAAATCCATTTGGCGCAGTCTTGTCAAGGATCCAAAGAAAGCAGTTGACGAGAACTTTGACTTGATCATCAAAGATCTCTTGAAGGGGCTTGGGGACCGACAGTGGAGGACGCGTGAGTCGAGTTGTTTGGCGTTGAGTGATATCATGCATGGAAGACAGTTGGCGCAGATCAAACCTTATTTGCAGGAGACTTGGGCCATGTGTTTTAGGGCTTTGGATGATATTAAGGAGTCTGTGAGAGTTGCTGCGTTTACGGCTTGTAAGACTTTGACGAATGTGACGGTGAGATACTGTGATCCAACAGTTGTGTCTGTGAAGGAGGGACAAGAAATTATGGACATTGTTATGCCCTTCTTCTTGACAAAGGGGTTGGGATCCAAGGCAGAGGATGTTGCCAAGTTCTCTCTTGCGACAGTTTTGAAGATTACAAAGAAGGGTGGTATCTTGTTGAAACCACACATGACTGATTTGGTTTCGACTCTTTTGGAGAGTTTGAGTAGTCTTGAACCTCAAGTTCTGAGTAAGTCTGTTAAGGATTGAATTCTGTTTGCTTATCATCTTTCAGGCTACCTGACGTTCCATACGGATAGTTACAACATTACCCAAGAGCAACTAGACAGTTCGCGTTTATCCGCTGCCAAATCATCACCTATGATGGAAGCTATTGATTCCTGTGTCGAAAACTTGGATGCATCCGTTATGGAAACCCTCATGCCAAAAGTATTCAACATTATCAGAAAAGGAGTCGGTCTTCCAACCAAAGCCGGATCCGCTCGTTTTGTGGTAACTCTCGCCATGCGAGTCCCAACAGAACTCCGTCCCCACGCAGATAGCACTCTCAAAGCTTTGAGTGGTGCCATTTCAGACCGCTCTCCAGCTGTTCGAAAGTCGTTTGCAACAGCAATCGGACACATTGCAAAACTATGCACAGTCCCCGCCCTCCAACGACTGATCGCACATCTCCGCACAATGTATACTGAAACAGAGGACGAAGATATGCGTACAGTTCCTGGAATCACCTTCCTCGAAATCTCACGTTTCTCAAGTGATGCCTTTGGAAACCTTGGCTCCGATATCCTTCCACTTGCTTTCTTGGGTCGACGTGACGCTAACGAAGGAATCAAAAAGACGTGGACGGAGGTGTGGGATGAGAATACGGCTGGTGCGTCAGGGGCTGTTAAATTGTATTTGGGAGAACTCATGTCGCTTTGTACCTCTTTGTTGGGGACGACTCCGTCTTGGAATGTGAAGAAACAGGTTGGACTGACCTTAGGTGATATTGCAAAGGCGATTGGAGGAAGTATCGTTGATCGAATGGATACCATCCTTCCAATGCTGATTGAGGCTCTTGGAGGTAGAACTTGGGAAGGAAAAGAATCTGTCCTGGAAGCGTTAGTGACTGTATCGATTGAAGGCAAGGCTTACTTTGAAACACACGCATCTGAGTTGGAAAATATCTCAAAGGTATGTTTTTTGTTTCCTTGTTGGAGAAAGCTAAGAGCAAAATAGGTTGTCATTCGTGAAGCGAAAAAGAACAACAAGCCATACAAGCGTGTTGCTTTAGAGTATCTTGGAAAGTATATTGATACCCTCAAGCTCGACAAGTTTGAAGAACTGGAAGACTACTTGGTTGAGATGGCCACTGCAGATGGAGATGACGACGATGACATGGATGACGACGATATTCGAAAGAAGCCAATGAATTTGGCGATTAGGGCCAACGCGTATAAAGCGCTTGGACTTTGTTTCCCTGTTGCACAAGCATCACAAGGTATGATTCTAGCCATAAAGAGTCAATCAACTTACGTTTGGGTTAGCAAAATGGGCGGACCAAGTGCTGACACAGCTGATAAAGGGACTTGACGGAAACGTCTGGAACACCCGCATTGCCATTTTGGAATCAATTGAGAAAGTTTTTGCTAAATGCGAAAATGGAATTGAAGGAAGCATCAAGGAGGAAACGTTGTTGGCAGTTATTGCAGGGCTTGGTGCAACGATGACAGATGGAAAGGTTTGTTGTTCTTTTGGACAAAGTATCATTGCTCATCTCACTGCAAATTTTTAGTACACTGCTGTCCGTGAACAATCACTCAAAACTGTGAAACAAGTTGCCTCAAGAATCAAAGGTATTCACAACTGTTTATTATGACACTCATCTTTATCGTTGCAGATACAAAACTGCTGAACGACAAGTCCAGAACTGCTTTTATCACAGTCATTGACGAAGCCGTCAATAAGGAGTTGATTTCGAGCATAGCTGAACCTTTGAAGGAAGTTCGAAAGCTACTCTCTGGCATGAATTTGGATTGAGAACATTAAAAAACGCTACCGCCTTTTATTGTAAATTGTTAATTTTCTTGGTAAAATGATAAATTGTCGATTTCAGTACTCTGGTGTCGCTTCACTTTTTCAAAGTCTTTCCGTACTTTCCTGTGATTTTCAATTGTTCCGCCACAGAATCAAAAACAAGCTTGACAGGACCTTGAAAGTACAAATCGTCATAGCGAGCACTGCCACGGACCCATGAACCAAGTTTATCGTCCAAATCGCCTGGTTCGAGTGATTGCTTTTTCTCTTCACCAAAGATTTCTGTAAACGACGCAGTACTCATTGGATGAACATAGGACAGTCTGGCAGACGCAGTTACACATGCATTGGTCCATTTCTGTCGATTAAAAGAACGCATAATATGATTTAATTAACGGACCCTAATTTTCGGACAAACAGAGACTGACCACAAACTCACCATCAACGAGGACAACTTCTTTGCAAGTGCTTTCTTGACATCAGCCGCGTCTTCGTCTTCGTTTCCGCCCACTTTGAGAAGCTTTTCAAGCGCCGCAACGTACGCAACAAGGTCTGCGGCGTCGCCTTCCGTCACAGTCGAAGTTCCGTCGCCAGCGCCAAAGTTGCGCGCGAAAACTTTTCCACGTTCAGCGGAAGGTTTGGAGGCGCGAGTGGTGCGCCGCTTTGTCGGAGTTGCGGTGGCGGCTTTGGGCATTGCTGTCTGTTTGTGTCCTTGTTTTTGTTGGTTTTGGGACAGTGTCCGAAATTCATGGAGCCAAAAATTCAACAAGAATCTATCCTGGTGTAATTCTATCCACTTTACTAAACTATATCAAAAACATTCATTACGAAAGGAAAAATTAAAGCATCAACGCAATGATGGCAGAAATGAGCAGGGTGGTAGCAACCTTGTCAGCCGCAGAGTATAAAGCTGAAGCCGGTGGAGCAACGGAGCCTCCAGTAGCAGCTGGTACAGGTGCAGATGTGGTAGCCTTGAGGGGGTCAACAAAGTGGATGGAAACGTCTCCAGCTGGTGGCAAGTTGGTAGTGTCAGCAACAGCCTTGGCGGGTTTTCTTTGACCAATGGAAGCAATGAAGGCGACTTCGTTGTTGGCAGTGACAAAGTCGAAGGTAGCAGCGGTTGCAGTAATACGCAAGTGAGCGAAACCAAAAGTGTTGGTAAGCTCTTGGCCAGGAGCAACAGAGGAAGGAACACACAATCCGTTATCAATGTTACCACCGTTACCAGTCTGAACTTGGAGGGTGTTACCCTTGTTGGTGTAGTAGTAAGCAAAGGTGTGGTGGTGTCCATTAATGTAAGCAGTCGCGTTCCATTTGTTTACAAGGGCGGTAACATCCTTCATGCTCACAGAGTTGTCAACGTCCCAAGCACAAGCAAACCCGGTGTGATGTCCAACGACGAAAACGTATTGGTCGTTGTTGGCTTGAGACAAGGCGTTGTCCAACCAAGCGAGTTGTTTCTTGGCAGTGTTAGCGTCCCATCCCTGCAGCTTGAAGTTACGGCCAAGATCTTGCTTAGTAGAGTTCCAACCGTAGTTCAATAAGTCAGTCTCGACAAAGATGAACGACGCGTAGACTCCGGCATCGATTTGGACGCGCTTAGTGTAGAAGAAATCAGGAATTTGCCAGTTGGGGTGGTTGTACTGCATCGAGTAGATCTGGGACTTGTTCAAGTACCAATCGTGGTTTCCGAGAACCATCCACCATGGCAGCTTAGCAAGAGACTTTCCAGAGTAAACAGCAGACCACAAGTCGACAAACTTTTTGTCGTTGGGTTCGGCAACACCCTCGTAGTCGTATGGAGTACCCTTTGTCTGGTAGAAGTTGTCACCAAGGGACAAGACGGCAGTGGAACCTTGTTCCTTAGCCCAAATGTCCATAACATCGGCAACCTTCTTTTGGTCCTTCAAGTTGGCATAGTTACCCCAGTCACCAATAACAAGAAGATCCAAACCGGCTTGGGCTGGAGCAGCAGGCTTAACAAAGTGGACAGATGGGTCGTCAGCTGGTGGCAAGAAGGTAGAATCCGCTTTGATTCCAGTAACAGGGGTTCTTGGTTTCACAGAGACAGTCTGCAAGACAGTTCCGTTTCCAGCAACCAAGTCAACAGTTGCGATAGTGTTGTTGACAAACAAGTGAGCGAAACCAGTGACTGGGAACTCGTTTCCGAAAGAGAAAGAACCTGGTGGTGGAGTTCCAGCCTTACGGGAACCTGAGTTGGCACAAATATCGTCGAGCTTTCCTCCGGAACCAGATTGAACTTGGAGGGTCTTTCCGTTGTTGGTGATGTATGAAGCAAGAGCTGTTATGGGTGGTGTTATCAGACAATTTACAGAGCGATAAGAACTCAACTGTGCTGGTGGCCGTTGAAGTAAGCGGATACCTGCCACTTGTCAACCATCGCCTTCAAAGCCTTAATAGAACCAAGAACAGTTGGGTCGTTGTCCTTGTCAACTGGGATGGAAGCACAGGTAAAGACTGGGTGGTGTCCCAAAACGAAAATGTAGGCATCATTGTTGGCAGCCTGGATAGCGTTCTCAATCCAGGCCAACTGCTTCTCGGCAGTCTTCTTTTCTGGAACCCATCCCTGTTGAACGAACGAAGGTCCCATTCCCTTTGCCTCAGGCTTGGTATGACCTCCATATCCGTACACAAACAGGTCCGTCTCGATAAAGATGAAAGAAGCGTATACTCCAGCATCAACCTGGACACGCTTGGTGTAGAAGAAGTCTGGCTGGACCCAGTGAGTGTCCTTGAAGTTGAGCTCCGAGCTGTACGAGTTCTTGGTATACCAATCGTGGTTTCCCAAGATGGTCCACCAAGGAAGGTTCTTAATGTTGTCTCCGTTGTAAACGTTGGACCAGAGATCGACGAACTTTGAGTCGATTGTTGAGTTCACTCCGTGGTAAGGGTACTTGGATCCAACGTCACCAGCGTAGAAGTTGTCGCCGAGGTTAAGAATCGCCTAAAGTGGGAGGATCGTGGGTTATTAAAAATGCTCATGGGAGGGAACGGGTCCACGGGATGAAGGTGACCTATGAGAATGTGGCTGATTGAACACTTACAGAAGATCCTTTCAATCCAGCCCAGGTGTTCATTTGCGCTGCAACTTGAGCAATGTCTTTCTGGAAGGCAGCCTCTGGGTCTGGTAGAAGTAGTGGTTTGAGATGAGGTAAGCAAATGAATGTATCATGTACTCACTTCCCCAATCTCCGATAATCAATGCATCAAAGTATGTTGAGATTCTAGTGTCGGCAGCAAAGACAGAAGCTGCGAGAAGCAAAACGTTCGCGAGTATCATCGTGTTTGGCAGACAGTTTTCTGTTGCTTCGAATTTATCAGGACCATCTCCAAGAAAGGTGCAAAAGATGGGCGCGTGCCAATTTGGATATTAATCAGGGCTTACTGAAAGGTGAAAATTTAATGATTTGTGAGCAAGGAAGTTCATAACCATAACTCTGATATCCCTTCAAATTGTTGTCCATAGCATACACTGTCAACCTGTCAAACTTGGTGGGTGAATGACAGGTTGCTTGACATTCTTCAATGCTCTCCGGCAAAGTCTTGGACAGATAGATGATTCCATAGACTAAACTTCTTACAAGCGACATAATAATTTCAACTGTCATTGAGATTCCAGCAGTCTCTGCCATTTGTAATGGACTGACTTTGTCAAACCCTAACGGCGCGTGCCCATTTTCACACACGTCCCAATTTGAGACAAAACTTATTTCCAGATCTTCAGCTTGTAAATCAATCGAATCGAAACAACGGCTGTAATATATGCAATCTCTATTTATTACGAACAACTAACTAATCAACGTATCAACACCAAAATTTAAAGCATCAACGCAATAATGGCAGAAATAACCAGGGAAGCAGCAACCTTGTCAGCGGCAGAATACAAAGCTGAAGCTGGTGGAGCAACGTAGCCTCCAGTGGCAGATACAGTAGCCTTGAGAGGGTCAACAAAGTGGATGGAAACGTCTCCAGCTGGTGGCAAGTTGGTTGTGTCAGCAACGGCGTTAGCAGGCTTTCTCTGTCCAATAGAGGCAGTGAACGCAACCTCGTTGTTCTCAGTGACAAAATCGAACGCAGCAGCGGTAGCAGTGATACGCAAGTGAGCGAAACCATAAGTGTTGGTAAGCTCTTGTCCTGGAGCAGAGGAAGATGGGACACACAATCCACTGTCGGTGTTACCACCGTTTCCGGTCTGAACCTGGAGGGTGTTACCCTTGTTGGTGTAGTAGTAAGCGAAGGTGTGGTGGTGACCGTTGACGTAGGCAGTCGCGTTCCACTTGTTGACGAGGGCAGTGACATCAGCCATGTTAACGGAGCCAGAAACATCACTACCACAGGCGAATCCAGTGTGGTGTCCAATGACGAAGACATATTGGTCGTTGTTGGCGGCAGCAAGAGCAGAGTCCAACCAGGCGAGCTGCTTCTTGGCAGTGGTAGCGTCCCAACCTTGGAGCTTGAAGTTACGGCCAAGGTCGTTCTTGGTAGAGTTCCAACCGTAGTTGAGCAAATCAGTCTCGATAAAGATGAAGGAGGCAAAGACTCCAGAGTCGATTTGGACGCGCTTGGTGTAGAAGAAGTCTGGAATCTGCCAGTTGGGGTGGTTGTATTGCATCTGGTAGATCTGGGAGTTGTTCAAGTACCAATCGTGGTTTCCAAGAATCATCCACCATGGAAGCTGAGAAAGAGCCTTTCCAGAGTAGACGGCGGACCATAAGTCAACGAACTTCTTGTCGTTAGCCTCCTTAACTCCCTCGTAGTTGTAGGAAGTGTTAGCAGTGGCGTAGAAGTTGTCACCAAGGGCGAGGACGGCAGATGATCCGTAGGCAGCAGCCCACTTGTCCATGACATCAGCAACCTTCTTTTGGTCCTTGATGTTGGCGTAGTTACCCCAGTCTCCAATAACGAGCAAGTCCAAACCAGCCTCAGCTGGAACAGCAGCCTTGATGAAGTGGACAGCTGGGTCAGTGGCGGCAGTCAAGTAAGTGGCATCAGCGGAAACTCCAGTGACTGGGACACGTGGGGCAACAGAGTAGGAGGCGATAACGGAACCCTTCAAGTCAATCAAATCAACGGAGGCAATAGAGCTGTTGACAAACAAGTGGGCGAATCCTGGGGTAAGGTACTCTCCACCGACAGTGTAGGTCTTGGTGTCAGGGAAGGTGTCAGTGCAGGTACCGTCCAATTGACCTCCAGATCCGGACTGGATTTGCAAAGTGTTTCCGTTGTTGGTGACGTAACCAGCAAGAGCTAAGAATGCAAATAGTTAAGTTAAGCGTGAATTCGTATAAAATGTGTGCCAAGACTCACAGTGCTGGTGACCGTTGAAGTAAGCAGAAACGTTCCACTTGTTGACAATGGTGAGCAAAGACTTGAGGGAAGACAAAACAGCTGGGTCGTTGTTCCAGTCAGAAGGCTTTTTGTAACAAGTGTAGATTGGGTGGTGACCCATGATGAAGATGTAAGCATCGTTGTTGGCAGCCTGGACAGCGTTCTCGATCCAAGCCAACTGCTTCTCAACAGTGTTGGTTCCGTTGGTCCATCCTTGAGCAGCGAAAGATGGCTGCATTCCCTTGGCAGCAGCCTTGGTTGAACCTCCGTAACCGTATTGCATCAAGTCGGTCTCAATAAAGATGAAGGTCGCGTAGATTCCAGCATCAACCTGGACACGCTTGGTGTAGAACAAGTCTGGGATAACCCAGTGTGGGTCAATGTGGTTCAACTCGTACGTGAATGAGTTCTTCAAGTACCAATCGTGGTTTCCAAGAACACCCCACCAAGGAAGGTTCTTTATGTTGTCGCCGTTGTAGACGTTGGACCAGATGTCAACCCACTTTGAGTCGGTGGCCGAGTTGACAGCTTCGCTAGGGTACTTTCCGTTGGCATCACCGGCGTAGAAGTTGTCTCCAACATTGATAATGGCCTGGAATGCAAAGGTGCGATTGGTTAGTTGTGAGCATAATCACAAATACACTTGTCAAAGTTCAAATGAATACTCACAGCCGATCCCTTCTTTCCAGCCCAGGTGTTCATCTGAGAAGCAACAGCAGAGACGTTGGCAGTCCAGGCAGCCTGTGGGTCTTATTGAACGATATCAGTCTCAAGTCCCACTACTAATCAATCCATCACGATCCCAAACAAGTAGGTAATACTCACTTCCCCAGTCTCCAATCACCAAAGCATCAAAGTAGGTGGATACTCTGGCCGCAGCCATGGCGGACGTAGCAAGGATCAAGTTACCCAAGATCATCTTTTGTCTTTCGAGTCTTCTTTTTCCCCATCCGCCCACATCTCCGTTTTGTAATTCGAAGGTGCGTGCCTCTTTTCTTCCAAAATTTTCTTTCTTGGTCTTGGAGATTTAGACACTGGGTGAAGCACGCACCAAACTGGATTTGATGGATTTGATGGGGAAACACTGTCATAACGTGCAGTAGAAGTAGAGGAGAGGTACAAGCTAGAACGGCTTAAATATGAAAGGAAGAAAGTCTTTTGAATTTGTGAAATACAAAGGTCAACCGTGGGCTTACTCGCTGCGTGCTGGCAAAGAAAGGTTTGATTAAATTGTGTTATTTCGCCAAACCACCAAGAATGTACACAAGCCAACTCTCTATTACTGTGTTCCTTTGCTCTTGACCTTGAGGACTTTTTAAAGTCTTGACCTTGTGCGGCTTGAAGTGAACTTGAAGTGGGATTCGGAAGGAAAACAACCAATGGCGACGCGTAGAGGTGCCCACACCCGCTTTCTGTGGATAAATGCGATCAGATAGATCAAATATTACAGATTGACTCTTCTTTCTCAAAGTGCATGGTATGATGCGTTGAGTAGCTTCCTTTTCGTTCTCTACAATGTTCAAAGTGCCAGTAACCATTTGTTATTTCCTCTCATAGACATTCTTTCGTCTGAACCGACAACACAATTGGGGATTGCCGTGGTTCTGGTTCCGAGCTGTGTCTGTTGTGTTCCTGATTATGTTGATTATGACCTACACTCAGTGTTCCGTAGAACTAGAACTGTGGCATCAGAATTGCACAATATGGTGTAACATGCATGTTGCTATATTCATCAGGGTAACTCACAATCATCAAGTGAACAAAAAGGCTCCAGCAGCCAACCCAGCAACAACCGCCAAACATAGCACGCTATTGAACGTGGCGACAAGCAGTACGACTGCTACCAATGCTATTCCTTCCAAAGCTTTTAGGAGTGATCGGAGTCCTCGGACTCGGACTTGACGAGTGACTATCACGTATGAGACGTATACTCTGTTTCGAATTTGTGTTCGCATGCGTTGGAATAGGGATGGTTGAGTGGTGGATCCTTGTAAAAGAGGGGCTGCTTCTGCATCTGTCGCTGGTGTTTCTTGTGCATCAAGAGCGGGTGTATCTTGGATGGAATCTGTTTAAATATAAGCATTTAATGAGAGTCTATTTCTAGCCCCTTATTTAATGTGTAGTTCCATTTGAGTCGGCTGTGACTTTCTCGCCAGCTATTACAGAGCCTGGAATATCTCCTATCACTTCTATCCTCATCATCGTTCCATCACTCGCTAGTATAACGCTCCACTTGCTCCCCTCACTCAATAGCTCCTGAAAAGACTCACCTGGCAAGATAACCTCTGCGCGCAACTCCTCAACCCACTTTTCCTCCCACCCCCTCCTCAACGCAATCACCAACTCATAAAGCAATCCAATAAAAACCGCAGCCGCGACAACAACCCCATAATCAAAGAAACTTTCCACAGTCCCCCACTCAAACAAAACATGATCCCCATTGAACGTAGAATGCAAAAACGGCGTAATCCCCTTCGATTCCACGACACACGGCAACCCAACCAATTTCGTTGACGCCGTCACATCAACACCACAAAGCGAAACCACGGACGCACAAGGCGGCGCCGACTTCCTCACCGAATCCAAACAAAGCGTATGTAACTGCACCAACGGGTCCCTATCATCTATCCGCCACATAGTTGTTTATCCCACTTTACGTTACACGCAGCAGAGATGGAATCTGTGAGGGAGGATAACGCGGGAATCTTGAATTCGAGTGTGCATTGGGATACGAGGGATGCGGGGCGGCAGAGAAGGGAAATTGTTCGACAGCCGCGTTCGGAGGGAAGGGAGAGGCAGGAGGAGCGAAGCAGGTGGAATTGTGATGTGCAAAGGCGCGAGGAGGTTGGAGATGCGGAACAGAGGCGGTTTAGGGTGCATTCTGGGTGGGGGTATTGTAGGTTTTTATTGGAGGTATTGTTAGGTATTATGCTGTGTTAGTGTTGAAACCGGTGGAGGTTGTGGTAGGGTGGAGTGTATGGATACCTGGAAGAGAAGGCTGTGATGTGCAGACATCCTGTAGCATTAATTCAACTTGTTTTGATGGAAGCGTGAAGGAGACACAGTGAGGACGGGTCTGTATGAGTGAGTGTGAGTACAAGGATACCTTCAAGGACAAGACTACTCAACTGGATCAAAGATGCACGAATCAGCTGGCTGCGACACCACAACTGATGCACTCAGTCCAACAATAATGAGGATCCAAAACATGTTCGAATTTGGTGAAAGAAAGAGGTGGAAGGGAGACATCAATTGCTTGGTTTACTTTTAATAGACAAATTAACAAACGGAAGAAGAACGAATGTATATACAGAGAATAATTATCTATTTCTTCTGCAGTTATTAGTTCTACATTCTTCTTTCTTTTTTTTCTTTTTGAATTCAACGTCAAACAAAGTCCCAATTCAACAATGGGCCCAAAGAAAGCAGCACCAAAGAAGCCAAGCACATCGACGTCATCACAAAAAGATGTTCTCCTTCGCTGGTTCAAGGAACAGAAAGTCTCCTTCAACCCAAATCTAATGACGATCCACTGCTCCCCTTCAAACGAATTCCACGTAACTGCAAACAAGATTCCCCTTAAACAAGATACAGTTATTGCTACAATCCCAAAAGTGGCTTGTTTAAGTGCAAAGAACAGTGGAATCAGTGATCTAATTGGTACACCCCTCCCTATCATCTAAACCTAAAACACGTTTCTAAAAACCAATATTTACCTTCTAAAACCACAACAGAAGAAGAATGCTTCACCGGAACCTTAGCACTAACCATCGCCCTCCTCTTCGAACGCACCCAACTCACCCGCAACAACCCAACCCCTTGGTCCGGCTACATCTCAACCCTCCCCCACCACGCACCAACCCCCCTCTTCTGGGACTCAGACTCCCTCACCCTCCTCACCCCAACAGACACACCCTTCAAAGAATACACAGCCTCCCTCCACTCCGACTTCACAACCCTCGTCCACCCCTTCCTCACCGCCCACCCGCTCCTCTTCCCGCCCCGCAGCCCGGAGGTCTGGTACAAGGAGTTCAGGGAGTGCACGTCGATCGTGACGTCGAGAGCGTTTGGGGTCGATGCGTTTCACGGGGACGCGCTTGTCCCGCTTGCGGATCTGTTTAATCATCGGAGTGGGAAGGAGAGTGTGCATATTGAGGGGGATGGGGATGTTTGTGTTTATTGTGGGGCTGTTGAAGGGGGGTGTGATTGTTTGGAGGAGGATGAGGATGGAGAGGGAGGGGAGGGGCATGAGCATGATCATGAGGGTGGGTGTTGTGGTGGTGGGGATGGGGATGAGCATGAGCATGGGGAGGATGAGGGGAAGGTTACGGCGGAGGAGTTGAAGGGGTTGAGTGTGAAGGATTTGAAACGGATGATGGGTGAGATGGGTGTGGATGCGTCGAGGATTGGGGCTTGTTTGTACAAGGATGATTTGATCAAGTTGTTTTTGGAGGTGCAGGATGAGGAGGTGGAAGGGGAGGAATGGGAGGATGAGGACGAGGATGGAGAAGAAGGTGGGGATGATTGGCTGTACAAGTTGGAGGAACCTATCCCTGAGCTTGTGGAGAGTGGGAAAAAGAAGGGTGCGGCCAAGAAATCTGCCAACGGTCCACAGCAGCATCAGCGATCCAGAAATGACCAAGAGGAAGAGGAACAAGAAGACTCCCTCGAAATCACTGTCGTGCGTCCTGTGAAGCCAAACGCAGAAATCTTCAACATTTACGGTGACCACACGAACGCAAAGCTTCTCAACTTGTACGGATTCGCTGAAATCGACAACCCAAACAATAACGTCCAAGTCGATTTGGATTACCTCCTCGAAACCGTTGGTGAACAGATTGGCGAAAAGACATTGACGGAACGGTGTCTCTTCTGGAAGGAAGTTGGACGCAAGGTTGTGGACTTTATCGTCCGCCCGAAAGACGATGACGATGACTCTGATCAAGAAGACGGAGACAATGAAATCGATTGGTCCGACTCTGAGGATTCCGATGACGATGAAAACAACCAAGATTCCAAAGACAAGTCTGCGCGTTCTCTCATCAAGGAAAACGATGTGTTCCATTTCACAAACGACGGCACAGCCTCCAAACACTTGATTGCGTTCCTCCACCTCCTTCTTCTTGACGCCAAAGCGTTCCAGACATTCACAAAGGATGAAGAGTCTGTCAAGAAGTACATTCGCCACATTTGCGAGACTGGATTGGCATCCTGGACTGCAACAGCGACCAAGAAGGGCGGTAAATCAGCAGCACCTGTAAAAGCGACAGAGAAGCCTATTATTCAGCAAATTACTGCCTTGTTGAATTCAGCAGCAGTTCAGAGACTTGCAAGGTATGAAGGAACTGACGGGGAAGCTGAGGCATCTGAGTTGCAAGCGCTTACTGTAAGTTTCTAGTTGATTTACTTTTTGAAAGAAGCTAACATCTTCCATAAAGGACGCGAAGGAGTACACTCCAAAGCGATGGGCGCTGACTGTACGCATTGAGGAGCGACGCATCCTGTCCTCAGCCCTAAGCAAGTACGCTTAACGTTCTAATAAAGCAATTCTTTTATTTGTTTTTTAATTCTATTTTTTCACTACTGTGACTGTTCTCTTCTTTCACTCTCTTTCTCCAAAGCCAACCAACCAACCAAAACGCCAAAAAAGAAATGCAAGGCCCCCCGGCTCCGCGTCCGCCGCCCCCGGACTTCCTGCAGCAAACCAACCACATCCACTGACCGAACTTGGGATTGGCGGAAAGTACCGACTGGGCCGCAAAATCGGAAGTGGGTCGTTTGGCGATATTTTCCTTGGTTTGTGTTTTTGGTGGTGGTGGTTGAGGTTGTTTTTACTAGGAGAGCCTAGGAGCCTAGGACTTGCTTTCTTGCTAGGACACTCTCTCTTGTGTCCTAGGGAAGAAGGGCCTGGGAAGAAGGGCCTAGGGACAGGCGGCTAACCCAGAACACAAACAGGAACCAACACAATCAACGGCGAAGAAGTCGCGGTCAAACTCGAATCGGTCCGCGCAAAACATCCGCAATTGGAGTACGAAGCACGTGTTTACAAGTCGCTCGCCGGTGGTGGTTAGTCTTTGGAGGGGGATTTGATGTGCGCTCATTTGGGTGGCTTCCTTGCTGCGAAAATGAACTGGGACGAATGGGTTGCACACTCGGAAACTGACGCGGAATATTAGCCTGGATTTAGTGAAGGGGTTATTACCTAGGAAGGGGGACAAATGCTCTTGGCGGGGGTTTCGTGTGGAGACACTTCCAAACCGTTATTCTATCCTCTTCATGAGCATCTATCCTGTAAAAGAAGGTTACTGACTATCAAAACTAGTTGGAATCCCATTCGTCCGATACTTTGGTGTGGAAGCTGGATACAATTGCATGGTGGTCGACTTGCTCGGCCCGTCTCTCGAAGACTTATTCAACTTCTGTGGACGTAAATTCTCTCTCAAAACTGTCCTGTTGCTCGCCGATCAATTGGTAATACTTGCGTTAACTTGAGCGTCATCAGCGGCAGTCTAGAAACCAGGATATTACATGGAACCTCCAAAGTCTATGAGAAAATGACGCAATCTATGCTTCAAAATGCTGGATGATGCAGGCTAGAGGTGGATACGTTGGCAAGTGCGCAGCGATTTTCTCATGCCGATCTACATATTACCCGGCATTAAAATTGAGTATCGTGTGAACAAAAGAGTGGGATTAAGTGTCTGGATATTTCTTCAATTGCTGTCAATCTAGAATCGGACACGTGGGCAGCTTTCCACCCCTCGATTGATATTGAACTTTGCTGCAACACCAATACCCTCTACAAGCGAGACCTTACTATCGAAGATGATATACAACGCCTTCAAGTCCATATCCATTCCACTCCTTACCAAACAAAGCCCACCTTATTAACCCTTCCACCTCCCGCACAGCTCTCTCGAATCGAATACATCCACTCAAAAAACTTTATCCACCGTGACATCAAACCAGACAACTTTCTGATGGGACTCGGGAAACGCGGGAACCAAGTCAATGTCATTGACTTTGGACTCGCCAAAAAGTACAGAGACCCAAAGACACACCTGCATATCCCATACAAAGAGAACAAGAACTTGACTGGAACAGCGCGATATGTGTCCATCAACACACACTTGGGAGTTGGTGAGTCTTGTCTTCCTTTTCTACATCTCATCCAAAAACGTCGTACTAAACACCCACACCCTTCCCCACCTCCCAAAAAAGAACAATCAAGACGAGACGACCTAGAATCCCTCGGCTACGTCCTAATGTACTTTTGCCGCGGCTCCCTCCCCTGGCAAGGCCTCAAAGCAGCCACCAAAAAACAAAAATACGACCGAATCATGGAAAAGAAAATGACAACCCCAGCAGACCACCTATGCCGCGGCTTCCCGAACGAATTTGTCGTGTACCTGAATTACACGCGGTCCCTGCGGTTCGACGATAAACCGGATTACAGCTACTTGAGAAAGATTTTCAGGGACTTGTTTGTGAGGAAGGGTTCCATTATGATTATGTGTTTGATTGGACTGTTGTCAAGTATCAGGTAAAAAGTTTTTTTTTTTTTTGTGTGTACGGTTTTTGAGCTGACTTTTTTCTGTGTAGCAAGAGGCTCGGGAGCGTCAAGCGCAGGAGGAACAGTAAAAAGAAGGAAGGAGGGAAGTGTGGGGGATACCTTTGGTTGTGGAAGCTTGTTTGTGTGTGTTTTGTTTAGGTTCTGGTTGTTGGTGTTTTCGTCGAGGGTGGAGTGTAGTCTTTTTTTGTTTAGTAGTTGGTCGTAGTGATATTTTTGTTTTTTGTTTTCAAGCACACCCGTTCTTTTGTTTTTGTTTTTGTTTTTTTGTTATAGTTTTATTCTCTCTTTTATCTTTCTTCTCTCACTCTTTTATCGCCTTTTGTTTGAAATAAGCATCAGTTTTTGTCCTTATTTTTACAAAGTTGATGACGAGGTTGATGTCTGGTGGTGGATTGATTCCGTCACAATCCCGAGTCAAGTGAAAGAATACTCTAAAGTATGCGTGTTTGTTTTTTTCACAAGGATAGTCGACTAGCAAGAGATCCAATTCAAGTTACTTTCCAAGGCGAAATGTAGAAGTAAAATTTAGGGTTCTTCACTTTCCAAATTTGAGAGTCTTTTTGGTCTCAGCCAGAATCTCCATTTAAGGTCGAATCAAGACCGTCATGGCCACCACCAAGATCAAATCATGCGAAGACTGCCGGAAGCACAAAAAGGGCTGCAGTAAAGACAGAGATGGATGCATCAGCTGCAAGGTGAAGGGAGTGCCGTGCATATACCTCACAAACCCTGACAACCTGTTTCAATCAACGTAAGTAGTCCGGATGTTGTCCCAAATACTAATAAGACATCTATTATAGTCCTGAGCCAATCGTATGGGGAAATAAGTTGCTTATTAACAAAACCCAGTGTCTTAGTGCGGCTGGCTCCCAGCCCCAACCTGACACATACCTTTCGCCACCGTTCTCCAGTCGAACAAGTATAACGATTGATGACACAATGACGGAATCTGTTGCAAACTTTCCACTTAAAGCTTCGGGATCTTGTAATTATTGGACCCAGTCCCTGACCCTCCAACTTTCTCTCAACGCTTTCGATGCCTCTCTTCTCGAACATGAAGCGGCGAATTGGGAACTACAAGATCCAGATCTGATGCCTTCCCTTAAAGATTGGAACCTATGCCATCGCTTCCTTACAAAGGACTATACACTGCCAACGCCCATGACATTCAGTCACGATGCAGAAATGTTCCTGATCAACTTTTTCTCTATTCCGCCAGTGTATAGGTGAGGTGAATTGTGATGAGGTTATGTATTGACTAAAAATGCGTTATCTACCGTTTATAAGGTTGATAAAATGCGCCGTATTTGCTCGTGTCTATCTCCTGCAAGAAGAAGCTTTGACGTATTACAAGCGAGCCCGGAAAGCGTTTCTGAAGATTGGGTTGCAGCCGTCCATCGAAGACTTCCACGCTTCAACTCATGTTGCCCACTTTGCATACAGTAAGTATTTTTGTTCACTTACTTAGTGATAAATATTTAATACGCTTGAAATAGCTCATGGTCAACCTGTCATTGGTATGCAGTTCTTGAAAGCTGGTCTTTCAATGGTTCGACAGCTTAAACTTCACATCGATCCAGACGATTCTCCATGGCTTTTTCACTTAAATCTCACTGAACGCCAGAAAGAAGACCGTCGCCGAGGCTTCTGGATCTGGTACTCCATCTTTTATGTACATCAAGCCCTTTGTAATGATGAAAACTTTGTTGACTGCAACGATGTCACCTGCGACAAAATCAAGCCTCCAGCGCAAGTCTATGACCCTTACCCAATATTTGCTCCAATGCCAACTCGACAATCGGAATGCAGAGCGTTAGAGTTATTCGTCAAAGTCAAGAAACGACTTTATTTGCCACCAGCCAACGCCCAAGCTTTACTCCTCGATTCATCAGTCTTAAACCTTGAATCCACACTTCAATCCATCCAAAAAGCCATTCCCACAGAAGTCTATTTAGAATTACAGTTTCCAAATGAAATCAGTGCAACAGATGAAGCTGTATTCATCAGCAAAATTGCTAACGCCGGCGATGAACGAGTAGTTTCAATGAATATGGCGATTCAGACCGCAAAGTCCCTCATATACCGACCTATTATGTTCTTATCCCGTCTTCAATCCCACCACCCACTCCTCCTCACACCTCAATATCGCGAAACAATCTCCCACGCAATCAGAAAATGCGTGGAATCAGCATTAACAGTATCCACCTTAAGCAAATTCTCCAAAACGCTCAGAGAATACAACCTCGAACTCACACCTGTAAACTATTCCATCGAATGCTATTTTGAATGTCTGGTCGTGATTTGGTTTGTCCTCTGCAAAATGGATACAGCGTGGTGGCAGTTCACGAGTACAAAGATCCACGACGTTTCAGAATTACAAACACGTTTGGAGAATATGGTTCAATCTGTGCATCAATTGGAAGCAGGGCCTGCCGGAGGAGGGTATTTTACTCCTATTTTAGCGTGTATGAATGCAATGTTGACCGAAATTCATCAAGTACACAAGGTGGGAAGTAAATCTGGGGTAGATGGAATGAAAGAGCTTGAATTGGGTATGCGGATATTCTCCATTGGTGGTGTTGATGAGGATATTTTGGAAACACGGACGACTGAACCGTACGTCATTTTGGGGCTTCTTGGCTTGGAGGTGTCTGGTGGCTTACGATTCAAGGGAAGGAGTGAGGAAAGCTGGCGGTTGTTTTGGAAGTTGAACGCCTGAGGTTACCGATAAATCTTTGTATTGCAAGAAGTTTATTCAATTTAAGTGCATCATTTCATTTGTACTTTGCTTCTTTGCATAGTAATTTTTAAGGTAATTTAATACAATGAATTTGTCAGTCAAAAACATGTGTCGGGATCAGCCACCGTGTTATAACTACTAACCGCAATCTTTTGACAACTTTGTTGCTGGTGGCAATGCTGATTCCTGCTGGACTAGCTGGTTGGTGATTGTTGTTCGGAAATTAACTTACACGCTATTTGCTTTAGCGATCGCCGAATCTTTGAAATCCAAAGCTAGTCACCTCCACAAATGAGTCAAGTAGTAAGGGGAAATTTCCAGTTCCAAGGCGAACTGTGTAAGTAAAAAAGTGGTCCCAAATTTGTGGTGTCAGCTGGACGTCTCCACCAAAGGTTGAATCAAGACCATGAACAAACCATGCGAAGACTGCCGAAAGCACAAGAAGGGTTGCAGTAAAGACATAGGCGGATGCATCAGCTGCAAGGCGAAGGGAGTGCCATGCATATACCTCACAAATTCTGACAACCTGTTTCAATCAACGTAAGGACTCCAGATGCTGACAAAAATACTCATTTGATCTCTACTATAGATCAGAACGCAACGGATGGGGAAGCCAGTGGTCTATTAACGAAAACCAGCGTTTAAATGTGGCTGGTGCTCAGCCCCAACGGCAAACCTACGTTTCACCCTTCTCCAATCAGACTAAAATAACCATTGATTACACCATGCTGGAATCATTCCCAAACTTTTCATTTGGGGCTTCGGAATCATTAAATTACCAAACTCTCAACACTTTCGATGCATCTCTTCTCCAACAAGAAGCAGCCAATTGGGAGCTGCAAGATCCAGATCTGATGCCTTCTCTGAAAGACTGGAACTTGTGTCATCGTTTCCTGACAAAGGACTATAAACTTCCAATACCTATGACGTTCAGCCACGATGCAGAGATGTTCTTGGTTAACTTTTTCTCTCTTCCGCCAGTGTACAGGCGAGGGACTTTTTTTGAGGTTGGGTTGTTAAGTGATTAAACGTGCATCTTAGGTTGATAAAATGCGCCGTATTTGCTCGCGTTTATCTTCTGCAAGAGGAAGCCTTGAAGTATTATAAAAGAGCTCGGAAAGCGTTTTTAAAGATTGGTTTCCATCCTTCTCTTCAAGACTTCGATGCTTCAACTCATGTGGCACACTTTGCGTACAGTTAAGTGTTCTTTATTAATAATTTCATTCTTATGCATTTGGAATAGCTCAAGGTCAACCCGTTATTGGAATGCAATTTCTGGCAGCTGGTTTGGCCATGCTTCGAAAACTAAAACTCCACATTGATCCAGACGATTCTCCATGGCTTCTTCATATGAACTTCACTGAGCGCCAGAAAGAAGACCGTCGCCGAGCATTCTGGATTTGGTATTCTATATTCTACGTACACCAAGCTCTCTGCAACGATGAAAACTTTATCGAGTGTAACGATATCTCCTGCGACAAAATCAAGGCTCCAGCGCAAGTGTATGATCCTTACCCAATATTTGCTCCAATGCCAACCTTACAATCGGAATGCAAAGTATTAGAACTCTTTGTCAAAATCAAGAGACGGCTCATGATACCACCAACAAACGTCCACGCTTTGTTGTCAGATTCCTCTGTACTATTTTTCGAAAGAACCCTCCAATCCATTCAATCTGCTGTTCCAAACGAAGTCCGTTTGGAATTACAATCTCCTGATACAATCTGCAGGAGTGATGAAGCCCTTTTCATCAACAAAATTGCCGCAGGGGAATACAGACTGCAAAATCACTCATATATCGACCCATCATGTTTCTATCCCACCTCCAATCGCTCCATCCACTCCTTATCACCCCAACTTACCGTGAAACAATATCCGCCGCAATCAGTAACTGCGTCAGTTCAGCACTTACAGTATCCACGTTAAGTAAATTTTCCAAGACCCTTCGCCAATGGAACCTCGAACTTAAACCTGTCAACTATTCAATCGAATGGTACTTTGAATGCTTCGTTGTCATTTGGTTTGCACTCTGTAAAATGGATCAGGCATGGTGGCAGTTTACGAGCATACAGATCCACGACTTCTCTGGACTTCGGACACGATTACATCAATCTGTGGATGAACTTGAAAAAGAATCTGCGGAAGGAGGATATTTCACACCTATTTTGGAATGTATGAACGCAATGTTGGTTGAGATTGATCAAGTACTCAAAGTTGGAAGGAATCCTGGGGTAGATGGGATGAAGGAGCTTGAATTGGGTATGCGGATAATATCCATTGGTGGTGTTGATGAAGATATTTTGGAAACAAGGACGACTGAACCGTATGTCATTTTAGGGCTTCTTGGATTGGAGGTGTCTGGTGGCTTACGATTCAAGGGAAGAAGTGAGGAAAGCTGGCGGTTGTTTTGGAAGTTGAACTCCTAAATTTATTCTTGTTTATGTTTGTACCATTAAATTTAACTGTAATATCATATTCTTTTTCAGCGATAATTTCCAGTTCATTTATCAAGTTATATTAAGAATTCGAATTCCACTCTTCTCAAATCAATTTCTCATTGCAGGTTGGGAAAAACCTCGACAGGATGGCTCTCCGCGGCTATTCCAGTCAACAGTCTAATTGATGTTTGCATGATAATTTAGCTGGCTACAAGATTATGAAAGATTTCAAGAACTTAAGTATTTAAAGATTCTAGTTCAGCATTTGTGGTGATGATAGCCGACATTGTCGCAGCATTGAATAGGACCCCTGCTGATGCCAATGATGGGGCTCCTACTGCAGTTTCAGAAGAAAACGGAAACATATCCGATGACGAAGATGCTAAGGCTTCAGCGTCCAGGAGTGACGCTATAAACAATATTCCAACCATAAGACAGAGACATATACCCACGTATCGACTTTGAATTTTGATATGCATCTGTTTATGTTGACCTTTCATGGATTAATGATTGTCAATTTCGAGGGAGTCGTTATGCTAATCCTAGATGAACTTTCAGGGTAAACCTGGAAAAGAACGGACGAGACCGCTGAAATAGCCTCAATCAAATTCACACTTTATTCACACCAACCTCAAACTGCTTCCCATTTCCACCCCAAACATCGTCTCCCCTCGGATACACTTTAATCCCCAAAACACATTCAAATGCCTCCACATCCACTCTATCCACCAGCTTCAACGCCGTAAAGTTCTGAGCGTGATGATCATGCGCGTTTTCCATATCCGCCACAGTGGGATCCAGAATCGCTGCAACGGGTTCAAGGAGTTTCGGGTTCGGGCCTCGGGATGTGATGAATTCGAGGCGGAGGTTGTATGATACAGATGCTGTGAAAAGGTTTTTAATGTTTTTGGGAGGAGTGATGAGAGGAGACAGTTACCAACGGATGTCTTGAAATCGGGTGTTGCAGTTGAAGGTATTTTGAGGGATATATCTATGCGGGATGTGTTGATTACACAGCAGTGATGCTGTGCTAATACTGTGCGGACGCCTTTCGTTGAGGTGCTATTGCTAGGTACATGTTTCTCATCGACTGTTTCGGTTTGTTCCAAGAAAGCTGAAAGCTGTAGTGGTGTATGTGTGAGTGAGCATGCCGTCGCAAAAGTGACGGTGATTACCTGAAAGCATGCGACAGTACACTTTGAAAAGTCTAGCAAACCCAACACAGTATCTCCAACCCGAAACGCGCCACGGACCAAAGTGAAGTGTGCGACCAGGTCAGAGCCTTTACAGATGTCAACCGATATTTTCCCAGACTTTTGACAGTGCCGAGTGAGTTTCTGTGCAAGTGTCATTTCCTCCTCCTCCGATTCGGCAACGAGTGCTGGGATTGCGGTTCTGTTATTACTCGACCAAATTCCATGGCAAGACTCACGTCTCATCAAGCTTTCCAAGTCAATTCCATTGACAAGCTTTGGTTTCACGACTTCCCCAACGATTCCAATATCATCTGTGATGATAACAGGCGATGAAACGTTAAACACCCGTTGCGACAGAATATCTTGAGTATCCTCGATTAATATTTCATTATTCGTAGATTTGTAGAATCTGAAGATACCTCCAATGCTCGCGTATATCCGTAATGGAAGTTGAAATATCAGCGGTTTCGCAACGCCCACTGGTTGTATGCAAATGACAAGCTTATATTGTACTTTGAATGTTTTCCCGCGGAAAGAAGGAGGTAAATTTGAAGGTAATTCGATTTCATAAGAGACTATTGTGGTATGCTGTCAGAGGTTGATGTAGAGGGACAAGGCCACTCAACCCTTCCGTTCTTCGCCCTCCTTCAAGTTCAAGTCATAAAACAGGATTGAAGGAGCCGTACTAAGTAGAGCGAATGCTATTTGAACACAGTTAACAACAGACAAAACCAACTCAAAACCAAAACCAAACCATTTCGTTCTCGTTCCAACTCTTTTTCGAGGGCAATTCCACCGAAACCCGCGCCAACAACGACGCCCTTGCCCCGAATGCGCCCAAGTTCGGCCACGTCAAAGCCAATTTGCGATTGCTCAAACGAGAATGTTCCGAGAACCTGCGCAAATCCCCACAGAAACGACCCGCTTTTCCGTGCTTTCTCGGCGGAAACTGCGCTTTTTTGCTGGTGGAAAGTGAGGGTCGACGAGAAGGTGGTGCCGGCGAACGTGGCCTGGTTTTTGGGTGTTGCTGTCAAGAACATCGATTTTATTTGATAAATTACGATTTATTAGAAGCCTGATCAATGAATCAAAAGTGTAAAACTGTGTAGACTAAAAGTGAAGTTAACTCATGTAACTTAGTTGATTCCAACGGCAGTGGAACCAGCAGCTCCCTTGACAGCCTTCTTGCTCTGGGAAAGAGCCTTTCTCCAAGCAACAACAGCCATGGTCATGTAGTAAACCTTACGAGCCTTGATGATGTTGGCATCAACACGAGCCTTGAGAGCACGCTTGGCAAGACGGGTCTGCAACTCGGCCTTTCTGGCCTTGGTTGGGTACAACTTGACAGTAAGATCGAAGGACCACTTGCGGATAATCTGGACCTTGACAATGTCGAGCAACATGAACATGACGGTGGAAACAGCAAGAACTCCAACACCCCATCCCCATCCAATGGCAGTAGCATCAAGAGCACGGATACCAAAGATGGACATGAACATGGCAAAGACTTGGGTACCAGCGACAGCGATAATGAAAGTCCAAGATGGCATGTTTTCGTAGAAGTAACCTGGGAGACGAGTAGAGAAGATAACAAAGTGTGGGCAAGATGAAATCTGGAGGTACATGATGGTTTGGAGGACACCGGCGTTCTCCTCGTTAGGGTACTTGTCGTAAGAGTGCTGAGTGTAACCGACACCGTAGTGAGCAACAAAGAAGTGGGCCCAAGAAATAATCATCAACAAGAAACCGAGAATGAAGGAGAGAGTAATGAGCTGACCAAGTCTCCACTTGTCTGGACGCTGGGAAATCTGGGCATTGTCGACAGAGATAACGAGGGTAGCAGCATCGTTCAACACGGCAATCAAAATAATCAATCTTGGTGGAAGAGAGAAACCGTAGGCACAGATGGAGATGAAGAAGAACAACAAGAAGTGGATGGTAGAAGCGATACGGTACAAGGCGTAAGATCTCATTCTCTGGAAAATAGCACGGGAAGTCTTGACTCCATCAACAATAGTAGAAAGACCGGCAGCGAGCAAAACGATATCAGCGGCAGAACGGGCGGCATCAGTACAACCCTCGACGGCAATACCGACGTTGGCCTTCTTCAAAGCTGGAGCATCGTTCACACCGTCACCAGTCATACCAACAAGGTAACCACGCTTCTGGAGCAACTCAACAACCTTGTACTTGTGTTCCGGAATAACCTGAGCGAAACCATCACACTTAACACACCGATCAATCAAAGCATCCTCATCAATCGTAGTATCCATCAACTTGGAAGCATCCAAAATCGTACGGTGCATACCAAGACGGTGCGCAACTTCCTTTCCGATAATCTGTTGGTCTCCAGTGATCATCTTGACAGAGATACCGAGCTTGTGGCATTCCTCGATGGTGTGGGCAGAGTCTGGACGGGGTGGGTCGAGCAAGGAGATCATTCCAATCATTTCGAATTTGGTCATGGCGTCGTCGACGGTGCGAGCGACACCGAGGGCACGGAGACCGCGGCGGGCAAAGTCGTTGACGGCGGCGGTGGCTTCATCGTGTCCTCCGACCATGCGGACAATGACTTGTGGGGCTCCCTTGATGGTGCGGAACTTCTTGCCGGTGGAGAGGTCAGTGACGGTGGCTTCGGTGTACTTGGAGGTTGGGTTGAATGGAATGAAGTTGTTGACCTTGTAGCCTGGGATGTGGTGGTCCTGGTTTTCACGCTCCTTGAGGATGGTGACACGGGTTTGGGCGGCCTTACGGATGGCAGATTCAATAGCGTCTTGGGCTCCTGGTTCAGAGGCGAAGAAAGAGGCCAAAAGAAGGTCTTGCTCGGTGTATGGGACTCCGGTTCCGTGGAAATCGTCGGTGGTGTTTCCCTTGTTGGAGAGGTATGGCTTGTCGAAGGAAAGCTGGTTGAGGGTCAAAGTACCGGTCTTGTCAGAGCAGAGAATCGAGACGGAAGCGAGCTCTTCGATGGCAGTCAAACGCTTGACGATAACCTCCTTCTTGGCGAGCTGGGAAGCTCCGACAGCCATGGTAACGGACATGATGGTTGGGAGACCGACTGGAATAGCAGCGATGGTCAAAACCAAGACTTCCAAGAGGGCAGCCTTGACACGGTCACCAGTGGAAGCATCCTTGTCTTCTGGGACAGCCCAGGTACGAACAAAGAAGAGAACGACAGCCATACCCTAATAAATTGGATTCGATTAGTATACAACGTAATCACGATCACTAATTCCGGAGCAAACTTACACAAGTGATGATGACCAAGAAGTTACCGATGGAGTTGATAATCTTTTGGAAGTGACCCTCCTCAGTGGTGATGGAGATCAAGTTGGCAGCACGGCCGATGAAAGTGTTGATACCAGTCTTGGTAACGACAGCCAACATCTGACCTTGCTTGACAATAGCGGAAGAGTAGGCAGTAACACCCTTACCCTTCTGGACAGGGAGGGATTCACCGGTAAGAGCAGACTGGTCAATCTGGAGAGTACCCTCGGAGATTTCACCCTGGACACCGACACCCAAAAGACGACAATCAGCTGGAATAATATCACCAAGACGAAGCGCAATAATATCTCCTGGAACAAGAGTGTTGGAGTCAACCTCCACAAGCTTTCCGTTTCTCCAGCAACGAGACTTCAAGGCAAGAGTGTTCTTGAGAGCATCCAAGGCAGACTCAGCACGAGCCTCCTCAAAGAAACCAATGCAAGCGTTGATGATCAAGACAGCAAGCAAGATTCCAAAGTCAATCCAGTCCTCGAACACACCAGACAGAATACAAGCGATTTCCAAGAGGTACGAGATAGGACCCAAAAAGTACGACAAGAACTTGAGGAGAGGGTTGGTCTTGGTCTCTGGAATCTCGTTCAAACCAAACTGGGCAGTACGCTCGGCAACCTCAGAGTCAGAGAGACCCACACATGGCTCGGCGTGCAAGAGCGCCTCCAACTCTGGTGGAATATCATCGGCGACTTCAACGTGCACGGCTTCCTCCATCTTCAATGGCTTCTTGCCGTTGGAGTTGAGCTCCTCGTGTTTAGCTTCAGTCATGATGTTAGTTTCAGGATGATATTTTTGGCGAAGAGGGGAGGGGGAAGAAATATGTAGGCCATTTTTGGAACGGGGATAGGGGGTGAAGAGGGGTCCAACTGAAACTGCATCGCCTGACAAATGTGAACTGCTGAATGCATTTGCTGTATGTTTGAGGCAAAGGGCCGGTTTCAACTTCTGCTCCCCTTCGTTTCACGGTGATGTTGAGGCGCCAGTGTTGATGTCGAACTTGCTCAACGTTCATCTGAAACTTCCAGAAGATTTCCCCCATAGAATCCAAGTGTAGAAAGGTATTGCAGTAGGCCGAGGTGAAAGCACATTCTCACCTTCAACCATGTTAACAGATATCACTCGTTTTTGTGGTTGATCTTTTTTAGAACACAGTGCAGAAAGCGGTTTTTGACAGGGAGACAGCTCAATGAAATTTTTTTCTAAAAATATTCCGAAAATTTCCGAAAAGCACGCATAACAAGCATGCCCTTCAGCCCCCTTTCAGTACTTCATATTGGATTTCGAACCTGAGGTTATTTTCCGCATTAGGCGATTTTCGCTCTAGCGCCACGGCTCTCTGTTTCATAATTCGGAATGCAGTTATATTTTGCGGTTTCGGTGATTGCATGCATCGATATGAAGAGATAGGGTCCCTCATGGTGACTGCTGACAAACAACATGAAAAGTATTTGTAAGGCCAATTAATAGAGAGATTATACGGAGGGTTCAAAAGATACAGAGATCAGCGATAACGCTATGAACGTTATTAAAGCGTCGCAGTCTGTTACTTATTGAAACCATCCATGCCTTTGATCGAAGGGTCACTTTGTTTGATCTCTTTGCTTCTCCAGATTAAAAAGAACCTTAGAAGAACGCAGAAAGGTATTCGACCATGGTTAAGGAGGATAATAAATGACACCCAATACAACTGTATGTAATTTGAAGGGGAACCATCCATAAAGTTTCAGAAAAAATTAATGAAGGAGAATTCATATTCTTCGAATTCATATTCTTCTTTATGTGCTCTTCCTTCAGTTACGCCACTCGTTCACTATTAAGGGGTTCTCTCGATCATCAAAAAGCACATCAAATCAAAAAACATTCACAAGCTATTACGGTGTTGTATTTTATTCGACGAGAGCCAAAGAGAAAGATGAAAAGGATAGGTTTCCTTCCTCTCCCAGAAAAAAAAGAGGTTGTGTTATACTACAAAACTAAAGAAAAGAAGTGCCGCGAGACAATTCCTTTAAAGGTCGTCATGGTACCCCTTCTTGACATTCTTGTCAAACTTTTGGTTGATGGAGTAAAGCTTGATGTTGGTTCCCTGGTCAACACTCAACCAAGGGTGTGGGTTTGTCTTCTTGTTAACGAGGAGCAAGTGAGGGTCCGTGCGAATAGCGCTAATAAATAAAAAAACAAAAGAAATAATAATTAGATAATTGGGTGGCTTTCGTAAATGAAATTCAAAAAATACTCAACTGCCACCCAAAGTAACCAGCAAGACCGACACCGAATCCAACGGCTGTGAAGAGGAGGTAGATTGGAGGGTTGCGTCTGATTCCTTCTTTCATTCTGGTTTTTGGTTTGGGTTGGTTTTAGTGGGAGAGTGGAAAGAAGGAGGGAAGGAGGGTGGGGAATTGAGTGAGTGGCGCGCAAAGCACCCACGACTGTGCGTGAGAGACAGTTTGACATAGAAGGAATAAGGAGACATACAAAGAGAGGATGTGTCGATAGTTTGAATCCAAAGTGGCTCCCATTTAGGTGCTTTCGTTGATTCCTCCCCTCCATCCTTTTAGGCTATTCCCCCTTCCTCCTTCATACTCCTTCCTATGCAGCCTGTGCTATCTATGCCACATCCCAGACAGAGGCCAAAGAGGGCGTGGGAGACTTACGAGATACCCATTTTGGCTGTTTTGGTTGGTGGTTTGTTGGAAGTTTTCGTGCGTTCTTTTTTCGATGCTCTGCGAAAATTTTGGCGCGACTGATCAAAAGAAAGAGCCACTTGCATCCACTCGTGACCTTCTTTTTCTCCTTCATCAAATTAGACTAAATAGATGTACTGGATAAAATGAAATGTATTGGAGAAAGGTGGGGGGTGTCCTGCACTATGAAACAAACAAACAAAGAAACTAAAGAATCAAAAGACATACTTAACAAATCTACACTTCATCCAACAACGCAACAAACTTTTTGACAAGTTTAGCAACTTCATATGCACTCGCTCCAATCGCCTGCTTAATATCCGCGTTCTCCACATCTTTACTCAACTCTCCCATCTTACCCTCCAGCCTCTTTCGTGTATTCGCCATCGAATTCAAGACCGCCTCACACTCGACCTTGAATTCATCTTCATCACTCATTTGCGAGAACACAACTTGAGATGCCTTCAGAATCGACTTTACAATCACACTGATGGCCGAGACTTTACTGTTCATGTCTTTCAGGAACGCCGGGCTTCCAGAGGGCCCGCGCATTGTTGATAGCAAGGCCTGGATTCCTTCTACGATGGGGACTGTGTTGGTTTCGACGAGGTCTTTGAGTTGTTGGATCTTTTCGTACAGGATTTCGTCGGCTCCTTCGTCGGCGCATTTGGCTTTCACGAGTTGTGCGGTTCTAGAGAGGGTTTCGGTCATGGTTGCTACAGCGGCGTCCACCTTTTCGGCTGCATTTCCGCGGGAGACGTGCGTCTTTGTGGCGGCGATAAGGGCTGTCATGGATTTGCTGAACTGGGCTCTGGCATCGTCGAGGTCTTGTTCTTTTGCGAAGGGTTGGTTTTTGTAGTGGGTTGTTTCAAAGTCTTCAATGGATTCCGTTGCTTGTTTACAAGCTGAAATAATAGATTTGAGGGCGGGGAGAACTGCGGAAGAGTCGACTCTGTATTAAAGGGAGACACAGTTGAGATATTTCCTTGCAAAATAAAATGAGTCACCTGACGGCACGAAGAAGATTCTCAACAGCAGATTGATATGCTTGTGCAGCTGACATATCCAATACACCATCGTGGGAAAGAGGTGCCATCTTTGGAAGGACAACTTCGCCACCTGCAACACCACCAAGACCTCCAAATCCTCTAGCACCACCTCCACCCCCTCCTCCATTCGCCATTAATTGCTGAACTTGCTCTCGCAGTCCTTCGTTCTCACTCTTGAGGGCCTCAAAGTTGCGGACAATATCGTCATAACTCTGAGCAAGTTCATCCGCCATTTTGATTCCATCTTCGTTCTTTAACGCAAGCTGTTCATTCTGTGCACGAAGTTCCGCATTTCTCGCACTCATAGACTTGACTTCCGCGAGCAACGAAGTAGTCTCTGTCCTCACTTCTCCAAACAACTGCGACAAAGTCAAAATTAAGTTCCATGCAACCCCACAAAGAAACACAAAAAAAAGAGAAGCACTCACAACAGCCTGATCAGAAATATGCCCCTTAATATCCCCATAATCCGCCTTCAACGCCGCATAATCCGCAACCTGCCTCGCATGCAAAGTCTTCACACTCGCCAACTCCGCCTTCAACCGATCCACCTCCCCTCTCAACCCCGTCGCCTCCCCCTGCGCATCCAAATACATTTTCTTAGCCTCAGAAAGCTCCCTCCTCGCCGCAGACACCTCCGAAACCGTATCCTGATTCCCCTGCCTCAACAAACTCATCTCAGTCCGCAGCGTCGCAGCCTCCGCAACCGCATCAGAAGCCATCTTCTGCGCGGCGGTGAGTTCCTTGCGCAACCCCTGGGACTCGGCGTTGGACTCCGCGAGGACTTCTTGGAGGCGGAAGACTTCTTCTTTTACGGTTTCGAGCTCGGTGAGACGGTCTTGGGCGTCGCGGAGGGTGAGGTCCATGTCGCGTTGGGTTTCGGCGAGTTTGTCTTGGAGGGATGTGATTGTTGCGGTGAGGGATTCTTGTTTTGCGGCGTTGTCCTTTCGCATGCGTTCCATGGCGTCGCGGAGGACTGTGGAGGTTGCGTCGGCGGCGGCGGCTGAGGCGCCTGTGAGGGGTGTGCGGGAGGTGGGGGAGACGAGGTCGCCGAGGCCTGCGAGGATTTCTTCGATTGATTTGGAGGGGTTTGTTGGTTGGCGGGTGGTCATTGCGGGTGGTTTTGGTGTGGATTGAGTTGTGGTTGTGGGCTGTTGTTGGGTTTGGGGTGTTGGAAGGGGTGGCTGTTGAAGGGGAGCGGGGTTGGCTCGGGGGGTATTTTGCTGTGGGAAAGATGGAGGTCTTGTTGACTTTTGTTGACGAGGGTACTGATGGAGGTGATGTGGTAATTAGTGATCACATGTACGGTGAAGGAGCAGTCCGACCATCCCCTCCCAGCATTCCAAAACCATGCAAATCAATGACAACATAACAATGATACGATCAACTTAAAATCCGTAGTCCCCGCTTCGCAGCAGTCAGCCAGAAATCTCACCTCATTCACTAAATTGGGATACCGCCTCTCGAGCTCAAAGAACGCATCTGCAGCCATTTTCCTAAAGTTGAAGATGGCCAATGAAGACAGTTTCGCTCTTGTTGCGTTTCGCTTTGGGTGAAAGTCCTGACGAGGAAGGAGAGATGAAGGGGCTGTCAAGGAGGGTAATTAGTCCCTATTTCGATCCTGCACTACCAGATACTAGCTACTAGTTGTAACTAGCAGTACTATCTAGTAACAACAGGCACTAGCAGACAAGCACGCACCATTTGGGCCTTCTTTCCTTCGCAGGATCTCATCAATGACATCAACAGTAAAGACGGTAAACTGCTGCTGGTTCAGACGGCCCATGCGTTCCTTCGAAGCTTCGGAGTTTGCCTCGGATCCCTCGGGCGAATCGAGAAAGTCTGCTCCGAGAAACGTCCGCAAAGTGATGTATTGATCACCAGTTGAGGACATTTTGGTGTGTCTTTTCAGCTTTCTCTTTCTTTTTTGCTTTCCTCTCTTCCAAACTAGTAATTAAAATAGATTAAATAAATTATACTAAACTTGTACTAAACGAGAGAGTGATATCCCTCTCTCCTTCCCTCTCTCCCTTTTTCTTTCTTTCTTCTGTTTAACCCTTTTCAACAAATTTGCCACCAATCACCTTCACTCACCAACTCTCATTTGAACCAACCACCACCACTTTGAATGGACAGCATCCGCCTTCCATTTGTCGTTCATCTTCTGATTGGCGTTCCGATTTTGGTTACGCTTATTATAGCGACGCTTCTTCCACGGCTCGTTGCGACATCGAACGCACTGCCGCTTGTTTCAGTTCAACCGCCGCAGTTTGATCAGAAGCCGCAGAAAGGTGGTGTAACATCGGTGGTTGGGACTGCTACAACTGCCACTACTAGTACTAGTACCCTGCCACCTACTACCACTACCACCACCACCAACACTAGTACCCCCCTCTACTACATCGCAAGGCCCGACAACAGCCTCGTTCCTGCCTACAACCTTTCGTACCCGTCCTGGCCAGTCGCAATGGACGACATCCTGCCCTCAGACCCAACAGTCGTCATTGTCCAACTTGGATACGCCTTCGGCTTTCGAGATGTCTGCGCAACCTACGCCCTCAAATCGACAAACAAATCAGTCACATGGAACGGCGGAGTTAATATCGGCGGAAGCTGGAACGGGGGTGCGAATGTGGGAGGCAGTTGGAACGGTGGTGGGTGGTCGGGCACAGGGTTCAATGGTGGGGGTGTGTACAACGTCAACTGGAACCGTACACAGACTTGTATTTCAGTGGCTGAGTACTGCTCGTTTAATAGGGTAAGCTGTCTATCCTCATGTACAACAAAAGCCATCGGCATATGGAAAGGCTTTTTGATTTTCAATCGGCCATCCTTCCATCACCTTAAATTAAGCCCTTCTCATCCTTTCTTTTTTAGTTGCCGGGCTCAGCATGCTCCACTTTTATGTTCACAGGAGTACTTCAGATCATATCAATACTGTTTCATGTGGTGTCACTGGCGGCAATGATGCTTGGTGTGTCGATGATCCAAGCTGCTCAGTCCGGATCTCGATTTGGATTGACTCGACGGCGCCGGCAATTTGGATTGCAGTTTCAGCAAGAGTCTTCGTTGTCTCCTACCAAAAAACTGGGCGGCAGTATGCGATGGCTTTTCAAATTCACGAAAGAGGAAGGAAGGGAAACAGAGACTCCGGAAAAGTATTACAATTCAATCAACAAGACAGGCAAGCGTATGTTGGGCGGGTCTTTTATCCTTCAGCTGTTGGGTGGTATGTTAGAACTTAGCTCACTTGAAAGATGACTCCAAATTGACACTTTCTCACCTTTGAACAGAAATCGCCTCTATTTTAAGTCTGGCATTTGCAATCCTTGCGATATACAAGGACCCTCTCAACACAAATCCAGCTCCACAAAGCCTAAAACCAAACCAACGATTCTTTGTGTCGCCTTTGGACCCAATCTTTTCCCTCTCCACCTCGTCCCAACTCCTCTTTTTCGCTACTGCCCTTAATATTCTCATGACCATCCTTACCTTTAGCCGATATCGCGTACTCCTATTTCCCTCAAAAACAACTCCCATGAGCCAAGGCTCCATCTCAGACCGCAACCAAATCCCTAGCAACCAGCCAGAAATAGACGATTTCCGTCGCTTTTCTCTCGACTCCGATAATCCCGCAGCCACAAACTACAATACACGTGACGAAGAATTATACAACCAACGATTCCAAGAATGGACCCGCTCTGTCGCCCAAGAAACTGTAAAGGCTTCTACTTTCCAACACACAGCTCCCACTATATCTTCATCAAAACCAGTCACACCCACACCCCCGAAAAACACCACATCACTCTATGAAGTCGTACACCACGACACGAGGAGTAACCATTCCACCGGGAGCGATAAACCCCAAATCCTATTATCGCCTGCAGCTCCAGTCCCAACCATCATCCACCAAGATACGAGGAGTAACTACAGCAACGGCAGTTTATACCAATACTCTCTCACAGTCCCTTCCGTCCCCATCCCGGACACATCCTCATCCTCCACCCCCGCAAACACATCTGGCTTAACACACCGAAAACAAACTCGCAGTATAAGCGGGAAATCCCCGATCCCCACATCCACATCCATCCCTCAAACCGCCGTCACACCTATTTCTACTACACCAGCCGGCGTCGTGCAATGGAAACAAGCAACGAATTATACACCTGATACGTGGATTCCATTGCCTGTTACAACCACATCGTCTGCAACACTCTCTACGGGTATGCTGGCTGTAATACCCCCGCCGAGCGGGGAGGAAGGAGGGTTGGAGTATATAGAGATGAAGCCTGTGACTGTTGTGCATGGTGGTGGGGGCAGGGCGAGTGTAAAGAGTGTTACGACTATGAGGGGGACTGTTGTGTTTGATGATTAGAGTTATATGTATTAAAAGTGTATCAATGGTCATGCATTCTATCTGATTTCCAGAGTTTTTTCGTAATTGAGTTGGAGTTCCTGTTCATTGCAAGATCCCGTCGAAAGTGCCTTGTTGAATCCGCTTTATATTTCTATTTATTTAGATTATTTTGATGGCCTCTCTCAACGCGATAGACGTAAAACTCGTCTCCAGAACTGATGGGATTCCAACCAGGAATCGCAAACCGATTTGAGACGACAAGAGACCCTTCGCGCAACTCCTTTTCAAACTTCTCACGAAACAAAGGCTATCGAAATATCTAGTTGTTAACACTGACGCTGGAATAACTTAAAGAAAAAGCTCTCACCATCAACCTCAAATCCCCAAACACCATTACAACATCAAACCCAGATAAATCAAACTTCCACATATCTCGTTTAACAAACGATACAGATTGCCGTTCTGAAGAATCGACCCGTTTCGAAACAAGCGATTTGATGGAATCGATAGTGGCACGAACGTGACTGACAGCCAAGAGCACCGAATTAACTTCCACACCCACACACCGATTAAACAGTGGAACATGCGATAGTGTCGAGTGAGAAGGCAACGGCACTGAATACCGTTTCGCAGCCATCACAACCCGACCATCCCCCGATCCAATATCCACAAACGCCTGTCATATTAAAACCCAAGTTAAGCATCGCGCCACTAGTAGTATCCACAAAGGGGCAGTTTTACCCGTCGACCAGGCTTCAGATGCGTCGCTAGAGTGTTCATGATAGCCTTTGTGCGGGAATCCGGGGTGACAACGAAGGGAATTGCTCTGGTTCGGACTGAGCCGAGGATAAATGGGACAAAGAGGGCGTTGAGTGCGAGGATTGATGCGATGCCGACTTTGGCGGCGGTGGCTGTGATTGGTTCGGTGGTGGTGGTGGTGGTAGTGGTAGTGGTGGAGGGTGGTGTATGAGGCATTTCAAATAGACTTTAGAAACCATGGAGAAGGGAAGAAAGCAGTTTCGGTGTAGCTGTGAGATCAATCAATTTGGTTTATCCTCCAAACATATACTGGTGTCGAATATGTATACTGGTGGTAATCTAGAAACTCAATTTTGAATCAGCAAGAACTTGGTTGTTTTGGCTTTTAGATGAATCATGGTATTATTCATGCCTCATTGTCATTATTAAGATCTGTGATTCATTGCATGCACCAATTTGCGGCGATTTGATTCATTTCAAATGCGAGGGATTTATGCGACTCAAGATCCACGAATTCAGCGAAAAAGGCTAAGAAATCTTTCCCCGAAACACCAAACCAAAGCAAAGCAACGATGAATGCCGAGTTCTGGGACACGCGCTACAACCCCGCCACCGGGTTCCTGTACGGCACGGCGCCCAACGACTTCCTCGCGTCGCAGGTATCTCGGCTGCCACGTTGTTCCAGGGTTCTCAGCCTTGGCGAGGGCGAGGGCCGCAACGCCGTGTTCCTTGCGAAGCTGGGCCACACTGTCCACTGTATCGACCTGAGCAAAGTCGGTCTTGAAAAGGCGGCCTTGTTGGCAACGGAAAACGGTGTTGGAGAACTTGTTACGACTGAGGTTGTTGACTTGGACAAGGTTTCCAGTCTTGGTACACCGCTAAACCACTATTTCTGTGGAATACCGACAGAATGGGTGTTCGACAGGTATTCTGTCGTAAATCTCCATTGAATTCCGACAGAACTTCGTTCTGTGTTCATTCCGAAGGAACGTTCCGTAGGAATGCCAAAAGTATGTTCTTTGGGACGTTCCACAGGAAATTCCCACGGAATACCCACAGAACCACCAATATCTCCTCTAAAAGGTGCATGACCAGGGTTTGTTCCCGCCACCATGTAACTGGAAGACCAGATCCCTCCCAGATGAACCAGATTCTCGGAATGCAAAAGAGGAAGCTTAAATACTTGTCTGCAGCTAATATTTAAAGACTATAAAATAGTTTTATGTTATTGAAGGCAGATTCAAGATATGTTTACAAGATCCATTGACAAATGCCAAGCGCCACAAAGGACGCATGTTGCTGTTGAATGCTGCATTAATTCCCAACATCCATAACCCCTTCACAGTCACTTTGTCACAAATTATTTTTGCATAAACTCGAAGACAAATCCCATCCATTGTCGGGTCTTTTGCAAAGGATTTACTCTGGGATTTACTTATCTTCCTCTGCGCTTTTTCTCTTCAAACACACATTCAAAACCCTCTCCGAAAGTCCAACACCCTTTGCAAACAACCAGTCTCTTGTGCTTTGGACGAAGAGTTCATTGTTTTGTCTCGCATCTATCGAATGGGCTGCTTGTGAGTAACTCCTCCGTTCCTGCTTGTTTTCATTTTAAATAACAATGTGAAGGCTCATCACCGCGGATTAACTGTCTTTGGTACAAGGTGTGGCTTTCAGTATTTGCTTTTTTAATTCTCAGGAATTTAGATAGCGCTCCTCACCATTGCCCGCAATATATAATATGTGGATCAAACCCTTTCTCTCCAAGACATGGCACGAAGAAGTAAAGTACTTCACTTCCTCACTTCTTCGATTTCTTTCCCGACTGAACTAATTTAATCCAGTTTCCAAAGGACGGCTGCAAACTTGAGGAGTAGTCTCGAACAAGAACATTGCAGTCACAGAAGTTTTCGCATTCAAATCCGACAGTCTGACAGCGTAATGTGATATCGGTAATACTGGCTGTGCTCATTGATCAAGTAAGTTGTCATGAGCGTTCCTAGACACATGCGACTGAATTATTCAGGCACGTACTCAACAGTTATCTTGCTCTATCCTATTCGCCCAGCTCAACGAGATGAAGTTGCAACTAATGCACCCATACGTATAGCTGCTTGTGAACCCAAAAACTTTCAGGTTTTGTTGATTGTCCTCTTCTCTCATACTACTCTCATTCCGAATCTCGCAGGAGTCCCACACCGTTCGATACACTCCTGATCTATTAAAAAAGCGTTTTCATTTCTCTTTGCATCTCAGCCATAGCGTGACACATTAAATTTCGTCTGCTTCTTTTTGTGGAGAAATCATTCGGCAAGAACAAATCAAAACAGTTGGTTCGTTATGTGACGCTTTACGCAACTACTTCTGGTAAAGGTAACGTTCGCTTCTGTTTTCATACTGATAGTGGCCTCTGGGTGCGAATGGCTGCTTTAGTGAGTACTTTGCGTCTGGACAAAGGGAGAGGGATGAGTTCATTGTCTTTGTGGCTCTTTGCCTTTTTTCTCGTTCTCAAATAAACCTCAATTGTTATGCATAACTCATTATTTGTAATATGAAGGAAGGAAGAAAGGGGCGGAAGGCATGCACGGATCTCCAGCGTTCCGTGGGAATTCTGTGAGGAATCTCCATGGATTACCGACGGAATACCCACAGAATTCCTGTGGTTGGTTTCGAAAGAATTCTGTGGGTGCACATTCTGTAACAATTCCTGTGGAACATTCCAAAGAATCTCCACTGAAATTTCCCGTGGATTCCCGATTGAAGACCTACAGATTTTCAGTGGCAGTGGTTTAGCGGTGTAGTGGTAGTGGTGGTGGTGATGACAAATTAGACTGTGTGCTTTCGGTGTGGTGTCACTTGCCAAGTGACTTGGAAAAGAGGGTTCTTGGAATGGCGGCAAAGGCTTTGAAGACGGGTGGTTTGGTTATCCTTGAACACTACTCTCCAAAGAATATTGGACGCGGAACGGGTGGACCCCAAGATGCAGACTTGTGTATTGATCCTGTTGCTTTGAAGAATGTGTTGGCGGAGGTTGGCCTGAAGATTGTGTCTCTTGGTGATGAAGTAAGTGAAGGAAAGATGCACCAAGGCATGTCCGCTACTGTTCAGTTGGTTGCACAGAAAGTGTAATGAACTGAATTTATGAATAGGAAATAAACAGAATTTTATGATGGGTGATTATCTGACGTCCAAGATGACCATGGGATGACCACAAAGTGCAAATCCTTTGTCTTTGGTGCACTCCCTAAAATCAGCATAAAAACAATGGAATACTCACTTATCCCCAGTCTGATCCTCAACATCCTCGGCTGCTTGCTTTCTATTTCGATAGCAATCTACCTGGCAGGTTTTCGCAGCGGGTTCCTTGGTACAACGATTGGAAAGTGGATCTTTGTCCTACTTCTTCTCATTGTCGTTGGATCAATTGGCTGTTCCATCGGAATAGCAGCTCTAATGTTTAGTCCAGAATGGTTCGCGACTACTTCCCTTCCAAACCAACTATTTCTAGCTTTGCGGTTCCCAATTGGATGTGCAGTTGCTGGCGCGAACTTTCAAATCGCGTTAGAACGATATTGGCTTGTTTTCCATGAAGAAAGTGTACCCTTCGTTTATACAGCCGGGTTTGGAATCCACGCAGCTGCGACAATAACAACAGTCATAATCGCCAGCGTTACATCTGTGAGTTAGCTCAACTTTATTGTCCCAACGTAGACCCTAACAAAAACACATACAAGGAAACATACAACTACAGAAGACCTGGTGGAACATGGCAAACACCTACCCTTCTTGTCCTCGCAATCCAATACATGATTCTCGCGTTCGGAGGCCTCGCCTATCTCTACGGGAAAACATATCTTCACGTCGTCGAAACCCTGAAACAAGCCAACGCGATCGGTTTACAAAGTGACGGTCGCCAGCGATCTGAAGAACTACGAATGAGAGTCCTAAACAGCTGCATCATGCTCACAATGGCCTTCAGCAACTGTTACACATGTGACGCGATCCTCGTCCTCATGTCCTTAATTCTTCCACAAGGTTGGAATCCACCAAAATGGGCAGACGTGCTTGCACATACTCTTGTCGCTCTGGATATGGTTGTAACTCCAATTTTAATTGTAAGGTTGCATTCAAGCTTGTTTGAAGGGACAGTGTTATCAACTATTACTTCGCGCTTTTCGTCATCAAGTAAGAGCTCTAAAGCGCGATCAAAAACAAATGGTAGTATTGGAGAAAAAGATTCTTGTAATCCAGAAAGTGGGAATACTGCTTCGCAGCGTGGAACCATACCGAGAAGTATGCGTTGAATAAACGTCTTAGTCATGTTTTCCCTCATATATTTGACAAAAGCGCCCGTAAAACAAATTTTTTGATTATTCTCCGGAGTTTTTGCCCCACAGATTCGCGCATCACATCATCACTTGTAAATCTCTTCGCAGAATGAACCCCTCCTCGGAGTCCTTATTCCCTGCCTTTATAATCTTCATTCTTGGCCTTTTAAGCTCTAGTTTCTTCACAACATACCTGCTGCACAGTCGAACATCGTTTTTAAAAGCTGTCATTGGTCGATGGGTTCTATGCCTACTCCTCGTGATTATGATAGGCGCGTTTGGATGTGCTGTCCAAATGGCGTTTATACTATTTTCGTCGATGGAGAGTTCGCTTTTGAATCAAGTGTTCTTGGCGTTCAGGTTCTCGTGTGGTGTCATGATGGCTATGGTCAACTTCCAGATTGCTTTGGAACGGTGTTGGTTGATATGTTATGGAGAAAGTGTACCAAGTTTGTATTCGGTTGTACTTGAAGCGCACGCAGGTGTGACTTTAGCTGCGATATTTGCCTGTGCCTTCAGCAAGGTAAATCTTGTATCGCGGAAAATCGTTAACGGGTCTGATAGGAAACGCACAACTTTAGGAGACCTGGGGGATCTTGGCAACCTACCACACTGCTTGTATTCACACTGCAATATTTATTATTAACGTTTGGAGGCTTGAACTTCTTGTACTTGAAAACTTATTTGAAAGTCAAAGAGACTTTAGACGAGGGACGGAAAAGCACGAAAAGCACGCTTGAAGAAGCAAGGATGTTACGCTTTCGAGTTGTTGTGAATTGTATTGCAATAACTGTTTGCTTTACTCTGTGCTATACTGTGGATGCGGTGTTGGTGGTGTATTCCCTTGTTACGCCGAATTGGACGGCTCCAACTTGGTTGGATGCAATTGCAAACACAATGGTTGCTTGTGATACTGTGGCAACGCCGTTCCTTGCAGTTCTTTTGCACAAGGACCTTGTATCACGACAAGGAATCATGGACGCAATTCGAAAGGGAAGAATGAGCATGTCAACAACACCGAATTCTACTATACAGAGGTGTACAGGAGAGAACACCTCCATGTATATATCAACATTGAAGGAAGTCGAGGCCGCTGCAATCAACTCGATTGAAAGAAGTAAGAGTGTAGCAAGGACTTCTCGGCATTTTTCACTTGGAGCCACGTTGTAAATAATCCAACTTAATTCAATAAATCTGCTTTTGTTGGTGTTTCCCCAAAACCTTGTTTGAATCTCCCCACAACACGAATCATTCACTCTGACACATTCCATGAACCAATTCACGCTATCCGCCCTACGAACTAACCGGTCAGCCCTCGCACGAGCAATCACTCTAGGTACGCAACACTGCCATTTATCCCTTCACAATCTAAACCTGTCAACCCAATCCAACCCAAAAAAGTCGAAAGCACTCGACCGGACCACCGACATCAAGCCCAAAAGCTCCTTTCATCCGTCCTTTCGTCTCCACCTTCGTTTCCTCACATGTCTCCGCCACGGAAGGATTCGTTCCGGATTGGGCTCTCGGGATCGCCCGGAGTTGGGAAATCCAGCTTTATTGAGACATTTGGCATGTTTCTGATTAATAAGGGACATAAAGTAGCTGTTTTGGTGAGGTTATTTGTTGGTTGTTTGTGTGTTCTGAAGGATGGTTTGGATGGTTAGGCTGTGGATCCTTCTTCGGCTCGTACCGGTGGTTCTATTCTCGGTGAGTTGAACGAAACTGCTTGATGGAATCGGGAAATGGAAGATGGTTTAATACCGCGAATGGCCATGTCATTACTGTTGAACTTATACCTTTCTCAAGGCGACAAAACCAGAATGACGGACTTATCGCGTGATGATAATGCATATGTGCGCCCATCACCGTCAAGAGGTACTCTGGGTGGTGTGGCGAGAAACACGAGTGATGCGATTGTTCTATGTGAAGGTATTGGCACCACTTTTTTAGAAATGATGCCTTACCTACTTCTTACTAGCTGCTGGATACGACATTATTCTTGTTGAAACAGTTGGCGTTGGCCAGTCCGAAACAATGTACCGTAACCTCCAAAATCACCCAACACACTTCACATTAAACTTTGCAAACAATAGGGTGGCCGATATGGTCGACATGTTTACGCTCCTTGTTGCTCCAGGCGGCGGTGACGAACTCCAAGGAATGAAAAAGGGAATCGTCGAACTCTCCGACCTAATCCTCGTAAACAAATCCGACGGCGCACTCGAACCCGCTGCACGTATGGCTCAAATGGAATACACATCCGCCCTCAAGTTCCTGCAACCGTCCAAAGGAGACTGGCGTCCCGAAGTCCTTCGCGTCTCGTCGGCGGAGAAACGGGGGATCGCGGAGGCGTGGGAGACTATGGAACGGTTTTATGAAATGTTGCATAAGACGGATGAGTTTTCGAGGGTGAGGGAGGAGCAGAGACGGAAATGGATGTGGGATATTTTGAGGCATGAGTTGATGGATCGGGTTACGGCGGATCAAGGGGTGCGAGAATTGAAGGAGGGATTAGAGAAACAGGTTATGGAGGGGCGTGTAAGTTCTGGGATGGCGGCTGAACAGTTATTGGATGCTTTCTTGAAAGGGAGAAAGTAAACAATGTTCTTTGCAATTTATGTTTGTTGACCTCATTTTGAATATATGGAAGCGAACGATACTCTTTCGAAATGTACACAATAGACTGTAAATCTTTCTGTCAAGCACACCAATGACAGACTTCAATTACCTCCCATCGCTAGTGCTATGTCTGCTTGGATTTATCTTCACATGTGTACTCCTGATATCTATGATTTCTAGTCGCTCTGGATTTCTTGGTTCTGATCTGGGAAAATGGATTCTGGCACTTCTTGCCGTCGTAACTATTGGATCGCTCGGAATGGCCATCGGAGTATTTGGACTCATGTTTTATGCAGAATGGTTCAGCTCGACATCTCTTCCGAATCAACTTTACATGGCTTTTCGCCTTCCAACTGGAATCGCAGTGGCTTACACTAATTTTCAGATTGCGATGGAGCGATATTTCTTAATCTGCCATGAACAGAGTGTTCCACGCCAAGCGATTACATGGATTGGAGTCCACGCAGGCCTCACCATGATTACACTCTGGGTGTGCGCCGCGACGGCTGTAGGTTCATCGTTTTTTTGGAATTAAATGATAACAAACAATTTACAGGAGACAACAAATTTTAGAAGGCCGGGAGGAACTTGGCAACCATATTTGACACTTATTTGTATAATGCAATACATGGCCCTTTCCTTTGGTGGCCTCACATTCCTCTATGCGAAAACGTACATTCACGTTTCAAAAATGGTGAAAAGTTTGAAAGACATTGTGCACGGCGACCATACCAGATTAAGCACACTTCGGATGCGGGTCTTATCGAACTGTATTCTCATGACGTTAGCTTATAGTGCATGTTACTCAACCGAAGCGATTCTTACAATATATTCAATGGTAACGGAGGGATATATTGCACCTTCTTGGTTGGACTCTTTGGCCACAGCTGCGGTGTCCTGCGATACGGTTTTCACCCCTCTCCTCGTCATGCATTTACACTCGAATGTGTTCAAATCTAGCTTTATAATCGGTTCGAGATTATCACAGGATGAAAATAGATCAAAACCGAATAATGATATCATCCGATCACACGAAAGTCAACGACGAACAACAAACACAAAGGCTGATGATGCAAGTAAAAGTCAGAGATCCTCAGTATATTAACAAATAAATTCATTTTTGTTTCCTTTTGGTTCCAACTGTAAATCCTTATTGAAATCTTTTGCATGACTGACTTTTCTTTGCTCCCTGCCCTTATCATCTACATTGTTGGGATACTGTACACCTCCGCAAGTCTATCTTCAATTTTAAGAACGCGAACTGGGTTCCTTAAGACGGATCTGGGCGTTTGGGCGACGAGGCTCCTAGTCACGTTGATAATCGGACCCTTTGGAATCGCCATTGGAATCATTGGGTATGTATTTACCGTCACTGGTTCGAAATTGCGACCTTTCCAATGCCAGCCTTCGCGGCATATCGGTTTCTGGTTGCAGTTGTTCTTGCTGTCAACAATTTTCAAATCGCAATGGAAAGGTTTTGGCTTATTTGTAAAGACGAAAAAGTGCCAAAAATCATTTCTATTTCTATCATGGGACACGCTATCGTCACAATGAGTTTGATTGTGGGATGTTTCTTTAGCACGGTATATCCAATATAGTCCAATGTTAAGTCTTAACCTTATTTCAAAGGAAACATTGATTACTAGAAGACCGGGAGGAACGTGGCAGCCATACGTAGTACTGTTTGGCATACTTCAATACATTATCCTCTCATTCGGCGGTGTCATGGTTCTCTACACAAAAACATACCTTCACGTTTGCAGGACAACTAAAGAGTTTGAAAATGTGGATGTAAGACACGACATGAATTCCTCCGGGCTTCGTCTAAGAGTTTTGAAAACCTGTATCATGATGACCGGAGTTATTTTTGCATGTTATGGTGTCGAGGCAGCTTTAGTCATTTATTCTCTTGTAACTCCCGATTGGAAGCCTCCAACATGGCTTGATGCATTGTCAGCAACTATGATTGCCCTCGACTCAATCTTGAGTCCTATGCTTGTGATGGAAATGCATAGTAGCTTTGTCCTTTCGAAATCAATAGCGGGATCGATTTTAAGGGCAACTCAGATCAGTGAAGTGACGAGAGACTCAGCGACAAATCCTCCCCTACGACCATCGCAAGTGAGCGTATATCGAAAAAATTTAGCATCAATCACAAGTTCACTGGATTCAAAGGGGTGAACTTTAAATACAAACTTTTCTCCTCTTATTTCTTCTTTTTTCTGGTGACAGCAGATTATCTTCTCTTTGCATTGGATTTGCACTTTAATGTGTTAAATCTGGCCTTATAATCGGTCGTTTTCAGGTTCAACGAGCATATTAAGCGCCACATCAAAGCTATTCAAAAGTACTAGATCCTTAATGTGCCAACCTCATTTAATAAATTCGCTACTGTTTTCTTTTGGTTGAAACAGTAAATCTTCTTGAAAATCCTTACCGTCATGGTTGACTTCTCACACCTCCCTGCATTGGTATTCTTTACACCACTGCGCTTCTGGTTTCAATTATGCAAACGCGAAACGGGTTTCTCAAAACAGACCTTGGTCTCTGGGTAACAAAGCTGCTCGTGGCAATTATAACCGGATCTGTCGGTGTTGGAATAGGTATCGTTGGACTCGTATTTTATCGCGATTGGTTTGAATCTACATCCCTTCCCACGCAAGCCTACGCGGCTTTCCGGTTTCCAATTGGGATTGTTCTTTCTGTAATTAATTTCCAAATTGCGATGGAGAGGTTTTGGCTTATTTGCAGGGAAGAAAAAGTTCCGGGATTTATCTCTGTGGCCATTATCGGACATGCTGTGGTTACAATTATTGTGATTATTGGATGCTTTTTCAGCACGGTACTCTCACTAGATTAAAACGAAAACGACTAAAATAAGTGCACAGGAAACATTTATTCATAGAAGGCCAGGAGGAACTTGGCAGCCATACGTTGTTCTGACAGGCATGCTGCAATACATACTTCTCTCCTTTGGAGGAATCATGGTTCTCTACACAAAAACTTATCTGCATGTTTGCAAGACAATCGAAGAAATAGAGAATATGGATGTATCACACGATCAAGGGTCTAGTTCCTCACAACTTCGTCTTCGCGTTTTAAAAACATGTATCATGATGACTGCAGCTATTTTCGTATGCTATGGAATTGAATCTGTACTAATTCTTTATTCTCTTGCGACTCCTGCTTGGAAACCACCAATGTGGCTTGACACACTTTCAACTATTTTGATTGCTCTCGACTCAATTATAAGCCCGATGCTTGTGATGGAAATGCACAGCAGCTTTGTCATTTCGGATTCTCTAGTAGGATCGATTTTGCGATCAACTCAAGTCAGTGAGTTGAGAAGGGACTCTATGGCGAATCCTTTGTTACGCCCTTCACAAGTTAGTAGCCACCGAAAGAGTTTGGCGCCTAGGCTTTCTATAACAGGCTCTGTGGATTCGAAGGCGTGAACTCAATTTTTTAGATTTACAATAGTACAACAAAATCCTGATTTAAACACATTTCACCCGACTAACAATTTTAAATCCTTGAAATATCCATTTATGCATTTATTGCATATTAAAAAGCAAACAATCAGACGTTACAGTTTCATGCAAATCTTTCGAGAACCATTCACCCAAATGATTGATTTCTCACAACTCCCGGCACTCATAATCCTCCTCATGGGAATGCTCTACACCACAGCACTCCTCATTTCAATCCTCCACACGCGTAACGGCTTCCTTAGAACAGACCTTGGCCACTTGATCTTCGCCCTCCTAATCGCAGTCATCATAGGTTCCATCGGCGTCGCAATCGGGATCATCGGGTTAGTCTTTTATCGCAACTGGTTCGAAACGACGTCGCTTCCAAATCAAGCAAACACGGCGTTTCGGTTCCCGATGGGGATTGTTATTGCCGTGATTAACTTCCAGATCGCGATGGAGAGGTATTGGTTGATTTGTAGGGAGGAGAGTGTTCCCAAGTATGTGAGGTTTGGGATTGTCGGGCACGCAGTTGTGACGAATTGTGTTATTGTGGGCTGTTTTTTCAGTGCGGTGAGAGGCTTTTGATTAGTTATTTATTTTTAATTATCGTATAATTATGTAGGAGACGTATATTTATAGGAGGCCAGGAGGCGCATGGCAGCCATATATTGTGCTTTTCTGTGTTCTGCAATATATGCTACTCTCGTTCGGCGGAATCATTCTTCTCTACTCAAAAACGTATCTCCACGTTTGTAAGATACTGAGGGAGGTCAAGAGTTCCACGCACGATGACGGAAACAGTGCTAATCTACTCCGGCTCCGAGTGTTTAAGAACTGCATAATGATGACGTTGGTTTTTTGTAGCTGTTATGGACCTGAAGCTATTTTGATCGTGTATTCTCTTGTAACGCCTGGGTGGAAGCCTCCGTATTGGTTGGACGCTTTTTCAAATATTGTTATTTCATGTGATTCTTTTTTAAGTCCTTTGCTTGTTATGCAGATGTATAGTAGTTTTGTGGTTTCGGATTCTATTGCAGTTACATTGATACGCCCGACACGGATTAGTGGGTCGAGAAAAGATACCATGGCTAGTGGACATGGAAGGAGTATTGTGCCGAGGGCTTCTCTTGTGATAGAAACATCGTCTGTGGAATCTAAAACTTGACGAATTGGATATTTACCAATACATATGATACGAACCCCTTGAATCAAAAATTAACAAGAATATGTCTGTCTCCTAAAAAACTGTATTGACTAGCTTGCATGGTCGCCTGTAGCCCTGCTTGTGTCCGCAACATTGCCCTCAAACTCACATCAGTGTATGAAACCAGTTCGCAAGACCTTCAATGGGATGTATGTGTGACCCTCGCCGACAACCATGGGTATTCTGCTGGAATCATTCAATTTACTACAGGTACGTTTAATTTGATAGAATGTCCACCTTAAGAATAAGGCAGGAACGGGATCTGCTCAAGCCGTAATATCAAAATACGAAACAAGCCTTCAAAAGGGGACGACCGTGCAACAAAAGTCTCCCTTCAAATCCTTTGATTCCGTTCTCTCTTCGTTGAAAGATGCCTCTGAGGCTTCTGGATCGCCGCAAGGAGATATTTCGGGACTTCAAGGATTCTGCGACGCGTGGAAGCAAGCATCCGGAACCCCAGAGTTTCGAGACGCGCAGCTTCAAGTGTTGGATGATTTGTAGTTGAGTTTGATGTTGATGGAGTGCTTGCGTTTTTTAACCTTTACAATGAATAGTTGGACACCAAGTCAAATTACTGCACGCAAATACTCATTGTCACTACCAATATCTATTGGACAAATATTCGATTCCACAATCCAACTCGGTGCGCAAGGAACACTCTCACTCATCAAATCCATTCCAACTCCATCAGGCGATGAAACCAAATGGATTGGAGATTTTCTCGACGCACGGAGGAGTAAATTGATTGATATGGGAGGGGCATATGCGCCAACAGTCACACGAGTTGATTCTTACAAGTATATTTTACAGCAAGGCGAGCAAGGATTTGTTGGAAATAAGGTGGATGCATTGGATAATAGTGGAAGAGTCATGACGGTTGAATGTGATCCTGGTGTTGTAAACGGAAGCTATGGAGGTATTGGCTTGAATGGAGGGAATGATGGAGGAGGAGGCGATACCGATGGAGATTTATTTGGCAGCCAGGCGGAGGAAGCGCTAATTGTTTATTCGTATGTTATTCTATTTTGTTATTTCTTGCTTTTGTGATGTGATGAAGATACCATTTTCGGACATCCAGCAAACCAATCCACCAACCACCAATGCTTTCCTTTGAGGATGACGATGAGTTTGGCGATATGCCCGAGGTTACTTCCCCTTCCCCCTTCATCGAAACCCTCCAGCTAGAAGCCCTTTTCAACTAACCCCCTCCAATTCCAGCTTCCTCCTTCAGTCTCCCTCGAAACATACAAACCAAAGACGCCCCCGCGACCAGTCCTTCCCGCCACCACTTCTTCGTTTCCCTCGTCTCCCCTTCATCAACCGCAACAGCAACCACAACAGCAACACCAACCAGCACCTCAACTGGATGACGACCTCGACACGCCCTCCCTTTCTCAAATCCAACAAAGTCCCGAACAAGAGAAACCAAAGACAAAGCGTTTGGCGAGAGACGTCGCAAAACTCGATGCGAACAGGTGCGACATGGTTTTGCGTTGAATCCAGAACTGATTCCTTTTCAGACTACTTGCCCCCGAAGGCCTTCCCCGTCTCCATCAAATCACAAAGCAACTCTCCCTCAAAGGCAAAAAACATGAATTCGATGACTTGGCTCATATGATGCTCACGTACCAGAAATGGGGGCACAGTGTCTTTAATAAGCTTGTGTTTACTAGTTTTATTGAAGGTGCTGAGAAAGTGTGTCGCGAAAAGAGGGTGAAAGGGTGGAGGGATGCTTTGGTTAGTGAGGAACGGAGGAGGAAGAATGGGTTTTATGATGACGAGGATGTTGTTGTTGTGGGTGGTGGTGGAGCTGGTATGGGTGAGAAGGAACAGTTGGATGTGACTATGGTGAGAGGATTCTTTTGAAATCTGGGTTTATTGACTTGTTAAAAACTCAAAGGCGGACGCGGAAGCAATCAAGAACCAAGTTCCCATCAACAAGGCGCTTGCCGAGATCGATGACCTTAACAGAGAGGAGGAGGAAGAGTTCGAACGTCTTGTTCGTGAAGCTGAAGCACAACACGCTGCCAATCAGTCTCAACCACCAAAATCAACAACGCGATCAATGACATTTGAAGATGACGACGACGATTTTGATTTCGACTCTCAAATGAGGGAGCAGTTGGGAGTGTCAACCACCACTGTATCGAATTCGAACACAAAAGTAAGTACTGTCAATTCAGCCGTTATTTCTAACCATGCTAGTACAGAATGCTGCTCCAACTTTTGCAGAAGAAGACGACTATGAGCATGAATTCAATCAAGCCATATCATCAAACATGATGGAGGAGGATGACTTCAACTTTGATATGCCTGTTGATCCTATTGCATCTGTTCCACCACTGATTAACGGAACTGAAGATCAGATTGACTCTGAAGCTGCTAATCCACTAGTATCGTCAACTATTGCACCACCGGTTGATACCAACCTTCCATCTCAAGTTGAACTTGATGCACTGGTAAATGATTTTGATTGGGACGGCGAATAAGTTCTGCGAATAAGTTCTTTCAATGAGACTCTCTTGCAATAAAGGCCATCTTTGAGTATGATAAACCGATTTTGCTAACTTCATACATTGGCCAAACTCCTCCTTCGAATCATTAATAAGTTGCCAGCTTCATAGCGTGTGTTGCAAAAAATGTTTCTTGATTTCGGCTTACATGTCATTACGGTACTTTTACCTGTCCTTCTCAGCGCTCGGTTGGCTCAGCTGGTAGTAGCGTGGGGCTGTTAACCTCAAGGTCACTGGTTCGATCCCAGTATCGAGCGTTTTGTTGAGTGGTGGAGAGGAGGGGATGGGTGGTGACGGTGGTGATGGTGGTGGATGATGGAAGGGGTTGTTGTACTCAAGTTTTGTCAATTTATCCATCAAGTGAGAGTTCGTAGAGCTCTCCTTGAGGGCAGGAAATTGAAATGATAATGAAATGATTAAATTGATTCAATTTCTTGACTCGAAACTTCGCAAACCTGCTCCCATCTTTGCTCGTTCACTCCACTTATGGCTGCTGCTCCCCCCGCCCCTTACCTTGCCCCCGACTTTACTACTACAAGGATCAATGGAATCCTCCTCAGCCCCGCTAACGTGGCCTTTGTGGATTTCGTAATTGCCGAAGCTGGAATCGTCAACCAAGCCAACGGCCCGTGGCTTCTTGCCAACAAGCAACACGCCATCCAGCAGCACATCCACGAGTCAATTGCAAACAACGGTGCTGGAGCTGATGGAACCTTCAGTTTCATGTGCATTCCGCAATCTGGATCCATCGTCCCAATGGCGGCTTTTATACAAGCCCAACAGCAGCAGCCTCCCATTGCCCTCGCGCCTCCGGTGCCTCCCGCGCCTCCCATTGCCCCTCCCCCAATTCAACAACAGCCCCCACTACCACCCCCGCCTGATCTACCTACCGTTGGGGCTACATCCACAACTCCTCCCACTCAGGCAGAAGGCAAATACCCTATTGGGTTGGAATTTGCCATGGGTCGCACTTCATCACCTCGGGTAAGTTTTGTTGAATATTATGTTAACCCCATTGTAGCACATTTTCTACCACCGACGGCTGATTGCCACAAGTCGGGTCGATGCTACGGGGGCCTTTCTTCATCAAGCAATGACTTGCTCTGATCTAAGGTTAACAGTGGGAGGAGCGAAAACGTTTGCATCAATGGATGGATCGGAAGTGATTCACTGCCTTGCACCCATGCCGGAGACAAACTACCTACCCTGCACTCCGCTTCGATGAGCAAATTGGATTTGCTACCAGTGGTTGTGTCTGACTCCAATACCGTCTACTGGTGCCCAGCTGTCACACACACCCAAGGTCTTCTGTTCCTTCTTGGAACGCTACTTGGAGCCCCAATACTGTCTAGCAGTGCCCAGTTGCTCTCCAGCCATCCCTGCCCCGCCGAATTAAATCCAGCAACCGCTGTTGAGTCCCCAACGTGAGTGACGCCAGCCTCATTTCTGACGCTGATGCCTGTGAATACAGAAGCAGCATTATAGCTGATACCAGCTCATAGCTGATGAGTCCATCGTGGGTGGACGAATTCCAGTTTCAGAGCCCCAATGTTGTCCAGCAACGCCCAGATGCTCCCAAGTCCCACATGCCCGTATGTATTCACGGAAGGCGTTGAATATTGTTGGAGTCGAGACTTACTATCCTCCTCACACTATTTTCATTCACGCATCTAAATATCCAATATAGATGAATGGCAACGGAAATTACGCTCCTTGTGTTTTCTATGTGTGGGTTCTACATTGGTCTTGAAAAGTCGCAAATAGTACCACAACACACTGTTACATACCTCGGACTACTTGTGGACTTTAAAGATCGCAACTTTTCCATTCCAGCTCAAAAACAAGCAGTGTTCCTCGAATTATGCGAAAAAGTCAAAAAGTGCATCAAACGGGGCAAGCCAATTCCACTCAACTTACTACAATCGCTGGCAGGAAAATGCGCCAATTTCTCGTTCTGCGTTCAGGGAGGAATGGCAATCACAAGATCATTCTACGATACAATCTATGAGAACGCATCATTGATCATCAAACCAGACGAAGAAGCCGCTGACGATCTCGCAACATGGGCACAAATCGTGGCGGAGAATCGAAAGTACCAGTTCATTACCACGCAACACAAGACGCTCATAACTCAAACCTCAGACGCAAACAGTTCTAGATGGGGAGCAACCCAGTTTGCCGGCGATGATGTATCAATGCCACCAGTCTATGTCGCCGGTGCAGAATTTGACGCAGATACAGCAGCGAAGAACATTGGTGTGAAAGAAGCCGTGGCACTGGCAAATGGATTTGACGGCGCACTCAAGTACTTATCAAAACGAGAAAACAACACTTGGGATTTACACATCTCGGATCAGACTCTTTTCTCACATGCAGAAAGGCTTCACAAAATACCATGGTTCAAACTGGGTGTCGACAACGAAGGCCTGTACCACGCCGCTGTAAAAGGCTCATCTCACTCTAATGACATCAACCTCCAATTGAAACGACTGTTTCAAAAAGCACGCGACTTCAATATTCGCCTGCTATTCTTTTGGCTATCCACTACAGAAAACATCGCCGCGGACAACATTACCAGAGAGGACCCGCGCAATGACTATCGTATAAGCGACAAGGCATTCGACGTTCTTGATCAACGATTTGGCCCTTTCTCTATTGACGCAATGGCTTCAAACGTCAATAAACGTTGCGACGTCTTCTTCAGTCGATACGATTGCGAAAATACATCTCACATTAATCTTCTGGCCTGGAAGCCACCTGAAGATTTCGATTACTCTAAGCGGCTATACGTGTTTCCCCCCTTCGCAATGATTCCGGTCACCCTGAAACACATGCAATCAATCGGCGTCTGCTTCACAATTATTGTACCGCAACGATACGAAAACTACTGGCCAATTCTATGGGGTAACGCAACTAACGCGATCTGTCTTGGAGAAAAAGGCGATATCAATATAATACTCGGTTGGAACCAGACGTCACTGAGCGTACAACCGACCCCAATCATGTACAATTTCTGGGCTTTCTACTTTGAACAAAATAAATGACAAATCGTCGTTTTATCGCTGTTCTCTATTTTATATCAAATGACAATCTGGTCCAACATCTCAAACTTCTTCCGCCGAGATCGCAACAGGACCGAAAACAGAAAAGACACATCCGCAACTGTTCAGCTATACGCAAATTATCTCGCCTCCTTACAGCCCACTATACAACTGCTCGACTCAACCCCATCGCAACTAATCAACTTCCTCTATGCGCGGGATGAGTCGGGTAACACGCAATACCACAACTGCGTTCATGCGGGAACGGCTGGAGCCGGTCGACGAGTGATTAAAGTCTGTAAACGAAGCTGCCCAAATCCATACAACTGTCCGCACCGTCAGGGCTCACAATCAACAATTGTTTGCCCAATTGGTTTGGCACCAACAACCGTCAAAGCTATGATCGGATCCATTGCCAGATACTTTTCCTCGAACGGGAGAACTGAAAAGTGGACGGTTGGCTTACAAAACGAAAATCCGGCCATTCACCCTATGATCTCGTCATTCATTACAGATAGAGAATCGAAAGCGACAGAATCATTGATCTCCCCTATTCAGGCAGTCCCCCTATTCGAAGATCAGGTTGAATTACTGGTGACGTACATGCGCAACGAGCTGTCACCAACCACACCACTGTATCAAGCGGTACGAATTCTACAGCGAATTGCGTTCATACTTCTATTACAGAAGTCTGGAAAGCGCCCAGCCGATGTTGCCCGTATTCACTACACAATGGCGATGTACACGCCGAACAAAACAGGGGCCTTCTTCTTCCTATTCTTCCACAAAACGAGTGCGAAATCCGGTATATGTCGTTTTATTATCCCAAATGACGACTCCAAACCGGAATTTTGCGCGATCAAGGCACTTGAAAAATACATCCAGGCTATGAAACAATTCCATTACCCGTTTCAAAACGCAAAACTCCTTTTCCCAAACTTGGATATTCTGCATGACGGCTCAAAGCCGTACCTCCACCATACTCGAAATTCTCATATTGATCACAAAAAGCTCAATAGAGACGTGGGAGTCATTGCGAAAACTTTAGGATTTGAGTTTAATGTTAAACTATATGGCATGCGAGTCAGTGCGGCGATCACAGCACGAGCGCTTGATAACAAAGAGGAACTTTTCAGGACAATGGAATCGGGTGGCTGGAAAACACAAGCAAACGCTCTGCATTATTCTCAATATTTTACCGCTGTCAAACTGGCAAAATCAGGTGCATCCTCAATACAAATCTCGAGATGGATTGCAAACCCATCACCGTATCGAATGGTACAATAAACACGCAATTAAGTAATGGGACTCCATGCGACTCAGGAAGCATCTTTTATTTAGTTATGGAGAGGAAGATTGAGGGTTCTTCTCTTCCTCGGAGCGTGCCGACGTCCCATGACTGAATTTTACTTTCTAGTCATCAAGTGAGAGTTCGTAGAGCTCTCCTTGAGGGCAGGAAATTGAAATGATAATGAAATGATTAAATTGATTCAATTTCTTGACTCGAAACTTCGCAAAGCGCGAGAATTTGCGAGTCCGCCACTTCCCCATCCGACCACCCAAGGGTACCCACTCGCCAATCCATTGGGCGTCTTGACCGCACCTGCTAACCACAGAACCAAAGGTAACTTTTATTTTATAAACTAACAAATGGGTTGCGGTCAACCCTTCACGCCATTCACATTCACATTCTGGGTTCGACTCCCAATGGAATGGCGGTGGGTACTGAGGCACGTTCCGCGGGAGGGAAGATTGAGGGTTCTTCTCTTCCTCGGAGCGTGCCGACGTCCCATGACTGAATTTTACTTTCTAGTCACATTGGACACCGTTCTTCTCCTTATTCTGCTTCTTTGTTCTGTTAATTCTCGCTGGTTGTTTCCTTATACTCAACCAGTCTTATATTTAAAGCGACAAGGGATTCAAGACAAACAACCGCAACAAAACAGCCAAGCCATCCTACCAACCCAAATAAAGCACTCTTTTCATTACACGTTAATCTCCTTTCCTAAAATAAGCTCATACTTTTGATGCACCCGTTCTTGGCGTTGTGATGGACGCGATCACAACCCAAAAACAAGTCCCCAAAAAAAGAAAGCACTTCTTCTAGTATGGCTTCACCTTCTGTGCCTCTGTCCCGAAGTGCCCGCAAATCACCCTGTTTCGGATGCAAAGAGAAGCGATGCCGCTGCGATCAGGGCTTTCCTTCGTGTGGAAAGTGTCAGGAACTTGGGCGCGAGTGCGTGTATCCAGTTGTTGATGCTGCGACACCGACAACAATCAAACTGCGCGTTCCGGTGACGACTGTGACGACTGTGGAAAGTGATGGTGGAAGGCCTGCGAGAAGGGCGGCTCTGTCCGCGAAGGAGACCTTGTTTGCGGAGTCGAAGAGTGCAAAGGTGGAGAAGAAGGAGTTGAGGACCTCTGTTGCTCATTTGTCTGTTGGGGAACAGGTACCTGTGTTTGTTTTGGTCTGTTGCGGTTAGGCGCTGATTGGTTCATATTTAAGGTTTTGTTGAGGATACGAGCGAATCGATATAAACGAGGTGAATATTTCAGTGTTGATCGTAAGGATTAGTACTTAAAGTCGTTGGGTATAGCGTATGCATCCTCAGACGGAAATGATCCGCGGAACGCAAAACGGAAACAACGCGCTTCTGACTTTCCAGGTAACGACAGCTCCTCCACTATAAATACCTCACTCTGTCACCTAAACAACTGAACAATAGACGACGAACCAACGTGCTTCTTGTGTCTCCAGCCCCTACCAAAAGGAACAGCAGCAATCAACCAACACATTGACTTATGCCTTGCACGTGCAGAATCAACCAACCCCACCTCAACACCTCTCCCCTCCGCATCCAAAAAGGGTAAATCTCGTGCCGCACAACCACCACCACCGCCTCCTCCACCACTGACCGAGGAATACTACGACGAACCTGAACTCGAAACATACGAATGGGCAGGTCAAACGCGTGTTCGTGTCACTTCTATGCTGGAAGGTGGACTCGCCGCGCATTATGGTGGAACTGTGTATAACAAGGCAAGGGATCAGGATGTTGATGAGGATGTTGATATTGATGAAGATGAGACTGAGGTTTTTGGAGGAGTTCAGTATACGGATGCGGATGTGAAGCGATTTGATCAAGGGGATGGGGAAGGGGAGGAGGGTGGAGTCGGAGGTGATGGTGGAGTTGATGGAGGAGTTGGAGAAAGGAATGATGGTGGTATTGGGCAAGTGAAGGAAGAGGAGGAGGAAGAAGTGGATATTGATGAAGTAGATATGTCAAAAGGTACGTCATCCATGCGAAAAGCTCGACGGTCACTACTTACTACCCAACTAGAACTCGCAAAATTCCTCATCAGCGTCCCCTCAGACGCAAAACTCATAATCGAAGCCCTAACAACCCGCCTAAAACGCCTCGAACAAGAATCATCCACCTCTCAAACCCACCCGAAATGCCTAATCTGCTTCGACCCATACAAAGTCCCCTTAACATCCATAAACTGCTGGCACGTGCATTGTGAACAGTTACGTCAACACCCCATTTTTACGGGGCTTTTTTTTTTTTATTCAACTGATTGGAATATTAAATAGATGCTGGCTGTCAACTCTGGGTATGAAACGGTTATGTCCACAGTGTCAACACATCACTGCGCCTTCAGATTTACGTCGCGTGTATTTATAACTCTTCTCCTGTTGTTGCTTTCAGACTCTCGCGTGCGAATTCACGGAATGCGTCGTTTTGGAGGAGGAGTGTGTCGATTAATGCTTCTGGGTTTGGGGAGGTGTTGATTTTGTGGAGGATTTGGTGGAGCGATGTAGTTTGGGAGAGGAGGGTTTGGAGGTTGTCTGATTGGACTTTTGGTTGGAGGAGAGGTTTCAGCTTTCGTTTCTTTGTTGATAAATAGAGTGTTTAGTTGTTACGTACGTAGTTTTTTCAGTTGTTCGTCTGATAGTTTTTGTTCTGATTCGTCTGGATTCAGTTGTTGGGTTGAGGATGGTTTGGTGTTGGAATTGTGTTGATTTGGGTTTGGCTTTGCTTTTGGGTCCGTGTGCTTTCCGAGTTCGCATGTCTGTTCTGTGGATAGTTTAAGTATCATAATGTACTTGTATGGTGGCATTCAACCTCTGTGGTGCTTGTAACAAGGAACGGAGCAGCTAGATCGAGAAAGGTTAGATCCCACTTCCTCTTCGCCTTAAAGATACTCAACTATGGCGTGTAACACTCTGGGCATTTGTACTTGCTTGGCAGTAGATTGCAGATTGGGCAAATCGCTGGTTTGGTCTTGCTTGACATTTCTCTTTGCGAAAAAGAAAGAGAGAATCGCAGAGAGAATCGTACTTAATTAAGACATGCCACCAAAGAAAGGAAAGAAAGAAAAGAAAGAGAAAGGTTAGATCATACGTTCTCACATTCCCTCCTTCAAAGAGATCTGTCGCTAAACCTGAACCACAACTGAAAACAGCACCAAAAGGAGCTCCACCAGGCGACCTCGACTCCCAAGAAAAACTCAACAAAACCAGCCTCGAAATAGATACACTCCTCAAAGAACTCGAACATGAAACTCTTCTCAACGATCGCCTTAAATCCGCGAGTCAGATCCAGCGATCGCGGATTGAGAACTTGACAGTAGAGCTTGAGAATAAACAGGTTGACCGGCTGGAGATCACGTCTGGTGAGACTATGCTGATTTTATTGGGTATTCGGACGAAAGGGGTTGTTGATATGTCTGGGGAATAGACATGAGCAGACAGTACAAGAGCATGCAATCTGAAATGACTGCGAAAATCAATTCACTCGAAGCGCAAGTTGCTGATCTAAAAGCTAAACTTGGTATGCAACCGACATTGTTTCCGTATGATCTAACAGTTCGTTGTACCAACCCAAAAAACAATAGCGCAGTCCCAAGCATCTAGCCAAGAAAGCACAAAAGAATACCTGAGGATAATTGCAATCAAAGACGAAGTCATTGAAGAACAGAATGTGAAAATGAGTTATATGAGTGCGGAATTTGAATCCATGTTGAATGAGACTCTGCAGAAAATGAGTCGAAAGCTGGATATTGTTTCGAATCGATGGTTTGTTTGAAATTATTTGCGGGGTTCGGGTATGCTGATGGTTTGGATACAGGAAGGAGCAGGATAACATGCAACTCTCAGATGGAAACACGCGAAAGCTGGCTGATTTCCAACTGAATCGAATAATTCAGCGACAGGAGCAATAACAATCCAACTCAATAAACCTGACTAATCCAAATATTATTGTCGTTAACACAAAAACAAACACACATCAATAACGAATACAGATTATATTTTCAATGCTAAGCAATTATACACAGCAACTCAGGAAATACCAAAACTGGAAATTAGAGAATACCGGAACAAAGAAAGATGGATGAAACAGCCCCAACTGCGCCGCCCACCAGACCCGCTTCTCCAGTCCAGCTGGCACCAAACCTGCTTCATGTCGATCCTATGCAAGCACAAGTTAATGCAGATGAGATGGTGAAGGAAATGACGGACCTCCGTGCGAGTGTGGAGCAGTTGAAGGCAAAGATTGCGGAACTGGAAGCCAATGTGAAGAAGGTGGACGACAAGATTGAAAGTTTGAATGGAGAACTGAGCGAGCTGAATGAAGAACGGAAAGTGTTGAAGGACAAGGAGAACAAGCTCGAGAGTCTCAAGTGTATGCCCAGAGACCAGTGGAATGCCGAAGACAGAGAGGAGTATCGTGACAGGGCCGATCTGGATGCTTCTTTCGCAAACGTCATCGCCGACAAAGCGTCGCTTAATTTGGACAAAGTTGCTTTGAACCAGCGTATTCTGAACCTGGATAACGAAAAGGCTTCTCTGCGCGAAGAGAAGAAGTCAAGTGAAACAAAGCTGGAGGACTTGTTAGTGAAATTAAATCAGTTGAAAGTGGAATACGAAACTGCTACTGGTATGTGTCGCTTATTTCCTTGTGTTTGGTGTTCTTGGAGGATGAAGCTACTCTCAAGGCATACAAACTCATGAACTTCAATCCCGCCTTTGCCCCAGACCTCCCAAATTGCCGCTTTGCCATCCATCGCTTTACTGGACTTCATGTCTTCATCAAGAGATCACACAAAAAAAAGGAAATCTACTTCTTGGAACTTTTGAATTCCCCCTTATACAGAGCTGATCCTCGCAACGTAACTATTCAGGTTATTGAAATTGTTCAAAGTCCAAAGGTCTATAGGATTGTGTTTCCCTTGTTGGCGGTTTTACTTGATACATTTGGTGAAACTCCAAACTTATCCAAGGAGCTTTGGTTGCGTCTAGTCCAGCAACTTTGTGATTACTGCGACTTCTTGCATGAACATCGGATTTGTCATAGGGATATCAAACCGAACAACTTGGCAGTTGACCTGGACAAAGAACAACTTGTTGTTTTCGATTGTGACCTGATGGAAGTATACCCAGAAGACAAGATTGCAGTCGTGACAAAGTTTTGTGGAACAGAAGATTGGTCTAACCCCGAATACGTGAGGAATCCGGAACGGGGATTTAATGTGTTTGAGTTGGAACGATATTCCGTGGAGAAAACCTGCGAATGGATGATACATCAAGCAAAATGTGCATAAATTGAAATGAACGAGAAAGGAATATAAAAACTTAATTGCTCTTATTCTGTGGAAATAAATTATCAATTCAGAAGTTCTCTGGCAGCAGCACTTAAATTCATATAATTTGTCTCCTCCGACAGTACAATATATCCCGCGTTCAAGTGTAACAGTGAGGAATGGGCTACTGTTCGAAGTGGACCCAATCTGATCATCCAAATACAATTGTCGTCAACACAAAACAAATACACATCATTAACGAATGCGATACAGATTATATTTTCAATGCTTAACAAATATACACAGCAAACTTCAGAAATACTAACACTCCTTAATCCACCAGCAAGCAATCAAAACTCAGAACTTAAACTTCCCTTGAAACGGAAACCCCGAATTCTTCTTTCCCAACGCAACCTTCTCCACAACTTCCACAGAATCAACTTGCCTCGGCTCCAACTCCAACGACAACGCGTAGGCTTGCTGGAAACACCCAAAAAACCTCGAAATCAGCATTTGATACAACACAAGAATCTGACACAAACCTCAGTAGTCAAAGCCGTACTCTCCAAAATCATTCCTAATACTCCATGATCTCTTTGGATCTGATGCGGTCGGTCTTGGTACCACTGGATCGTGAGCACAATGTCTGCAATCATGACGGCTTTGGAGAGGTTTACTTCTCCCGTTGGTGAAAGTACGTCTTTGTTTCCTTCTTCGATGTAGATCAGGTCGCGTGTGATTACACCTCTGAAAAAGGGTGTGTGTTAGAATTACCCCGCGGGGTCAAAAAGGGAGGTACGGTACAGGTATGGGATGCATGGACATGGTGCGTCGGTTAATGCCTTTCTGTATCGGGAAAAGAGTTTCTCTTGACTCATGAGTCGTTCGAGGTCTCGGATCGCGTCGAAGAGTGTTGGGTTTGAGTCACGGCCGTCAGAGTATAAGTGTTGTTGCTGGAGAAGTGTTTGGGTTTGTTTTAAGCGGTCAATGGGTGTGCTAGTGAGGCCGGATATGACGGACATGAGTGTGTTGAAGTTGTTGATGGACTTGAGTTCCTGAGTACATGAGTGTCAGGCATGAAACTGAAAAGAAACTGTTGATGGGTGGACTCTCACCAACGCTATCTGGATAAACTTGTGAATCATTTTCGCGCGTGATTTGGGTTTCCGACCCATCAAGACGCGTGTAATCACCCTGTTTGTTGATTTGTTATCGCAACAAAACACTTTTGATTCGTTTGACCTCACCACGCAGATACGAAATTAAAATGTCCAACACTTGTGTCCACAGTCGACAACACATCTCGCCGCGATTCCATGCCCACTTTGTCCCATTTACACGAACCAGCGTTGACAAATAGGTCATACGGCTTTCAGCGAGGTGTTAGAGCATGCGATGGGACCACGTAGCTTACATCAATTGCACAAAAGATGCGTGATTCAAGGTACGTCAGTTGAGCAGCAATGCTAGCGGAATCGATTGCAAGGAATGCTTCACACCAAGACTGCGATTTCGGGCGGATGGTTTGGAATATCGTCGGTGCTGATATATTTTACAGAGTGAGTCAGCATATGTAAAAGCCGAGAGGAGAGCCACTCAAACTGATTTCCGAATCGACAAGAGTTGAATTGTATTCTTGACGATGTTTCAGTGGTGGTTCCGAGAGCCTTGGAAACAGCTTATCTCCGATTAAGTTTGTGTATCGGACAAGGGACGTTGCGTGGGTGGCATTTGAGTTGGTTGAACTTGTGAGAAGGACCAAGGTTGAGTGGAAGACTTTGAGCAGCGTTAAAGCGGGTTTGTTGCATCGGAAGTCACGGTCAAATGATGTTGATGTCCAAGTGGAGACAAGGATTGCGATTCTGGGAAGGTACTTAGGGCTACTAGGGTACTTGCTACTAGGGATGGGATTGAATACCTCAGCTGGATTGGATGCACTTGTCCCGGCGTCTCAAATTCATCAAACAGATCAAGAAGAACCCCGAGAAAGTCTGAGGCAGTTGCGTATTTGGGCCATACGGAAAGCAGCGCGGTGGAAAATATCATTTCTTTGATGAATTGTTGGGAATGCTTGGCTCACTTTCTGAAGGTCCATCGATCCTTTAGTTTACTGCTTTCAAGAAGTATCGGTTTTATTCGAAGTTGTTTGTGGAAAACGATGTCACTATGGTTTATAGTGTCCGGATTAATTAGAAATAAAAAGATGGTTTGGACTAAATCATTTATTCTGTGGAAGGGATTTAACCGTATTTACCGCAGATTTGAGTTCAATAATGATGAGCTGAGCCGTAACAACTGAAAAGCAGTATTCAGAAGGAAACGAGGTGGGTGAAAACGCCAAGACGGAAACAACAGTTTTGATTGATTTACGAATCGCGTATCGTTTACATAATTGTCACTGCAATTGTCTCTTCCTTTCCTCTCTTCCCTTTATTTACATTTTTTTAATCCACGTGGAGTTTGGTTTGTGGCTCAGCGTGCCAGGCCCTTCTACTGTTGTCATGGCACCTGAAACGCTCGCCCTTTCCCTCCTTCCATTCACACACTTGTTTTATTATGAATCTGGAGCATTGCGCGGGAGTGGGAAGCGATGGGTGATTTGAAATGAGGAGGAAGGGTTAATTCTCCGAGGGAAGGGACAGTCGATGACGTCACAGCCGATTCAGCACTTGGATCGGAGGCCTTAGAAGGAGCAGCTCTGTGATATCCTTGGAGTACAGGCTCTTCCGAGTGCAGAACACTAAGCAGGAAGGTAGTACGAAGCAGACACGATGAGCTACAGCGTGCGCAGTCGACCAGCAGGAACCAAGACACACCCTCCTAGCTCTCTCCTAGCTCTCTCCTAGGACACCACACAACCCCCACCACTTCCCACCAATAAACAGTACTTTATTACACCATCCACCCTCCTAATCCCTCACAACAACGCTCTGAAGCTGGTGGAAGCTGAAGAGAAAGTGAAAATTTTCACGGAAGGGAAACCCTTTAAATTCGGGAAGGCACATTTTTTCTTTCCTTGAAAAGCGTTGTGTTGCTTTCTTCGCTTTTTTTATTAGTTTGGACTGCCCCTTCCTGAATCTGGCTCCCCCTTTTCGGACACACTGAACTCAGGGCTACCCACCACCTACCTGCCTGTCTAGCTGCCTAGTTGATACCTAGTTGCTACTACTACTACTACTACTACTACTACTACTACTACTAGCAGTACACAGACACTACAAAGCACACACGGCAATGAAGCGCAGCATCGACAGTGACACTGAAGAAGTGTTTGAGGGACTTGGAGCAGACGGACTCATCCAACCAACTTCACATTCACATCTCTCTGATGGCGGGTCGGTGTCTGTCTGTTTGGTTAACCTTAACTTAACTCAACACTAAAATGATCACATCCAATCCAGATTCAACCAACACCTTCAAAGCTCAGACATCGATTCGCACTCGCTCAAACGACAACGTCTTGACAATAACGACGACGATATCGATGCTGCAAACGACACGGACGACCTCGATGCTTCCTCTTCCTCAGTCCCTCAAACAAAGCCCGAACATCACATTCCGCAAATTGACACTCCGCCAGTCTCTACTACCCAGGATGATGTGTGTACTCTGTTTGTTGGGCCTGAGTGACTGTCTCTAAACACCCTCCTCCCCCAGGACTTTGCTCACACCCACCAAAACGATCATGATGACGATGATGACGATGATTTTGATGCTGTCAAACCGGAGCTCCTGCAGCCTCCTCTCCAACCGCTTCCTGAGTCTTCTTCGACGTCTCAGCAGTTTATTCCTCCTTCTCAGCCTATTCCTCAGTCGTCTTCGGTATGTTGATCTACGAGTGAGATTGTGACTGAGGGAGGAGTAAGAATGAGGCGACTCGCAAAGCGAATTATTATGAGAGCACGAGCGAACATTGCTACCTTCAGGATAGTGGAATAGTGAGCGGTGGCGACTTTTCTTTGAGCGGATTTCTGAGTCAGAGGAAAGATTTCCTAACGGTACTAATAAATAATAAATAGCATCAGTCTGAAGTAGCGCCTGCACCACCCGCAGCCCCAGAACCTCAACCTGCTGCAGAAGAACCATCCACAAAACTCGATCCATCTTACGTCTCAACCCCTCTCGACAAACATCAACTGAAACACTGCCGCCAAGTAATCGCCAGAGCAAAACGCCTTAAAGACGCCCTTCTCTTTCTGCAGCCAGTCGACCCCGTCAAACTCGGTATCCCAACCTACTTTCATTTCGTGAAACGGCCTATGGACCTCTCCACCATTCAAAAGAAACTGGATACGGGCGTGTACAGGGTCGCAACAGAGTGTGTGGATGACCTGTTGTTGATGATTCAGAATTGTTGGTTGTTTAATGGGAAGGAGAGTGCTGTCGGTGGGATTGCTACCAATCTATGGAGGTATTTTGAGAAGGAGTTGGTTGCTAAGATGCCGGTATGTATTTACCTTTGAGCAAATCTGAGCAAGCGGAGCTGTAGGAAACGGGGAAATGCGAACGAACGAATTCTAGCACTCAATCAACTTATAGCATATGGACGAATTTGCTTGTTCGAAGATTGTAACTAAATAATCATCATAGCAACACTTGGAAGTGAAGCGACCATCGTCATCTGCGAGCCATGGTCATTACGCAGCGCCAGCCCCTATTGAGCGACCGAAGCGAGACGTGCAACCACCACCTCGCATCAATTCCATGGACTTACAAGGTGTCTCTCCCACACGAAAACCATTTTCAAAGCAAGCATTATCGGACCTGAAATTCGCCGCCCAACTTGTGCGAGAACTCATGAAACCAAAGTACTACACCTTTGCATATCCCTTCCTCACCCCCGTCGACTGGGTCGCTCTTCAAATTCCTACCTACCCACACATTATCAAACATCCTATGGACTTTGGAACTATCCTGAAGCGGCTGGATCAGGGTCACTACACGAACGGTAGTGAATTCGAAGCTGATTCACGGCTAGTCTTCCGAAACTGTTATACCTTCAATGCAGTTGGCAGTGACGTTTATGAAATGGGAAGGAAGTTGGAGCAGGTGTTTGATTTGAAGTGGAGGGAGAGGCCGATTGTCAAGAGTTCTGGAGGAAGCAGCGCCTCTGCCCTTGGACGGGGATATGGAAATGTGCCTGTTCCAGAAGACAGTGACAGTTCGAGCAGTGAGGAGGAGCAAGAGGACTTGAACAAGATGCAAGAAAACTTGTTGAAACTCATGCAAGAAGTGACAAAGCTTGCTGCCCACAAGGGAACCAAAAAGAAGGACAAGCACAAGAAACACAAGATGCACGCCCTTCTTCAGCAACAAGCGCTCACAGCCGCCATTGCTGGTGCAGCTTCTTCCTCATCCCTCCTCTCCTCGCACCCATCTCTCTCTACAACATCCTCATCAGCGCCTTCAAAAAAAAAGAAGAAGTCGTCAAGCTCATCCCACCGCTCATCTCGTCCACCAGCTGCACCAGCTGTCCGCGACATCTCATACCAACAGAAGAAGGAACTCTCAGAAAAAATAGAACTTCTCTCTCCGGACAAGTTGGAAGGCGTCTACCAAATCATTCGAAACGGAATGCCAAGTCTTGACTCTGTATGTATATTTTCCTGACTCTCGAATAGCATTCACTAACCCACTGTTTGACTCTTATAGCAAGCAGCAGGCCAAGACGAAATCGAACTCGACATTGACTCACTCGACAAAGTCACACTCTCCCGATTGTACCATTTCGTAATCAACGCAGCAACCGGCCGGCCCGTGACATCTGCGCCTCCACCCGTCTCTGCCCCCAAGAGCCTTTCAACTGCGAATGGAAACGCATCGTCGTCAGATAGCGACGACTCTGGGTCGGATTCTGATTCTGGTAGTGATTAAAATCCTTTCCTCCCCCCCTTTCTGCAATCACACCACTTTTATGTAGCGTAGTTTTGTTTTGTTTTTTCTTGTGTTCTCCTACCCGTGTACATGGCTATTGTTTATTTGGATTTTTCTTGGAGGGGTTTTTGGTTTGTTGATGGGTGTTGTTTGGAGATGATGTGGGTTCTATTTTTTTTTGTTGGGCGATGCTGTTTCTGTTCCCTCCCACCCTTCTCACACCGTCCACTTTTATTTTTATGATGGTTTTGGGGTTTTTTGTTTCTGGATGGATTTGATTGTGAGGAAATACGGGGGGTTGGATGCGTGATATTATGGAGGTCCAAGGGACTCGGAGAGGGTGGCGCGAAAAAGAAAAGGCAGACGCTTGAGAAACGTTGTCCCTTCTTTTTTTGAAACCTTTCTCGAGTCCATTAAGCCATCTCCTTAATTATCTCGGGCTTGGCTTACAAAAAATAAAGGGACAACTATCTCTCTCTCTCTGCTTTTGTCTTTTGCGATCCATATCTTGCTTTCTCCTTTCCTCCTTTTCATCCGCTTTCCTCATATGACGTACGGTGTGTTCTAACTTTCTGTTTTTCCAAGGTTCGAGCGGGTCTAGTTCCAGCAGTGGAAGTAATTCCAGCGCTGCTGCTGCAGCTAGTGATAGCGACAGTGATTCTGTGTTTGTTGGAGGAGCAGAAGTCTTGGGGCCCGAGGACGATGATGATATCTTTGTTCCTCCAGCATCCGCACCCGTGACCGTAACTCCACCTGCACCACCTCCCGTTGTCGTTGCTCCACCTGTTCCTGTTACTGTAAGTTGTTTGATTTTTGTGGGATTTTAGAATTTAAGAATATGTTAGGTGACGAAACCTGTTTCTGCTCAACCCGCTGCATCCATGGCACGTTCGAAAACCATGCCAACAAAAGCTGCTACCACTGCGGCTCCATCTTCGTCAACACCCGAACTCACAACACGTCGCCCGGAGCTCAAGGATTTGAAGGTAAAATTCCTGCACCCACTGCATCTCTCATTGACTGACCCCAATACAGTTCAAAAAAGCAGACCCAAAGAGCATTCCACCAACACAATCCACAGCCCCGCTTCGTAAAACTGCTTCGTCCGTAGCACCACCACCTCCCGCACCGAAACCCCTCGACGTTCTTGGATACGCTGATGAAGTCGCCACACGCGCAAAGAAGGAGGAAGAGCGTCTCAAGAAAATCAAGGTACGTCAAAACTTTTTCGCAACCTTCTTTCTCATCACAAAATCGCTGACCAAATACCAAAAACAGATGGAAGCAGAACGCAACCGAGAACAGAAAGCACAACTCGACCTCAAAAAGCAAAAAGACGAACGCGCCGCGTCTGAAACCCAGTTGACGCCGCGGGAGAGAGAATATATGATGCGACAGATCCCAAGTGCTGAGGAACGTGAATTGGCGTATAAGAAGAGTGTTGAGGTGAGATTTTTTTGTATTGAATGTGTCTTGGTCGCTGATTTATGGGATGTTTGTAGAAATACGTGGGTCATTACTTGGACTTGCATCGTCAGGGAACAAAGATCCAAGAGTTTGAAGAGGTGTTGAGAATGGAAACTGTTCCGAGCTCCAAGTTTGAGGCGCAGTTGGCGAGGGATAGGGCTGAGTTGTTGGCGGATGTATTGTCGAATTCTTGTTGAAGTGCATCATGCTTGTCTGTTTTGTTGTGCTCCAACAATGTCAGAGTTCTTATACCTTTTTTTTCATATCGCTTTCAATATATATACCTTTGATATCGAAAAATGAGTAATGCAGTATCAATGGATGTTATTCAATACATTCTTCAGGCAATCGCAAACCCCCCGCAAAATAAAAGATATGGACTTCAAAAGGAAAATCAAATTCCTCGGGTATAGTTTTGGTACTGTGCCTCCGCCTCACGAGAATGTTGTTTGCCAGAATGCTTCAGCCAAGCTTCATACGCAAGATAACCAGCACCCGCGACAGCAACTTCCGTACCGAATCGCTGCAAGTGACTCATGTTCTGCCAAGTACCCACAAGTCCACCTTGCTGCTGCTGTTGCTGTGGTTGTAGGTTTTGAATAGCTGGTGGGACCTGGTACTGTCCCTGCCCTTGAGGCTGCTGCCAGTTCTGTTGCGGTGGCGGACCTTGTGGAACCTGGACTTGAGGGGCATTGTAACCAGGCGGAGGGCCTTGTGGCTGGGACGACGCGGTGGAGGCTGTTGGGAAGGTCCACGTGTTTTCACCTGTTTGGATGTTGTGCTATTACGCGATAACGTTAATGATCCGGGGAAAGGAGACACGTTGAACAAAACTTACGTAGAAGTTTGTTTGGTATTGTGTCGAATATTTGATTTCCCAGCCTGGAGGCAGTTGACCTTGAATATTTGGTGGTGGTCCAACGGGTTGCTGCTGCTGGTTGTAACCTTGATTGTAGCCTTGACCCTGCTGTTGTTGTTGGTAACCTTGCTGTTGGTATCCTTGCTGTGGATATTGCTGCTGTTGGACACCACCGCCAGGTTGCAGCCAGGGAGCAGCCTGGCTCTGGTTGAAAGTGGCCGTGTACTGTTTGTATTCGTTCTCGCTTTGGGCAGAGTGTTGTTTGTTGTTGTGCTTTCGCCATTCTATTGAAGGGTATACATGATCAGCTTGATCCTTTAATGGCTAGTGGACGGAAGACATACGATCGTAGGCCAAGTATCCAGCACCAACAACAGCAACTTCAGCACCAAAGCGTTGAAGGTGCGACATGTCCTGCCAGATTCCGCGGTCGTTTGATTGCGATGCCATTTGAAGGTACTTTTTGTTGTGCTTTGGTTGGTGAACACTTCCATTTTAATGGTGGGTCGTCGAACCTCAAACTGGTGGCTGCAGCAAACGAAATCACAGACACGGTTTCTCTTTTCGCGTCTTGGGCAGTTATTTAGACACAACTTCACACAAGAGTAGCTTTCGACTTTTGATGATGGAATAATTGTTGGATAATTCTTATTTGTTCTGCATTTTTTCTTTCTTTATTCACGGTCCAGCTGTTAAAGCAACAACATCAAATATAGCTAAGTAATCTTATTTCATCTACTTTCGTCTTAAATGCTTTGAATTTGCATAATGATAGAGAAATCTGGTGAATCTGAAACGCAGATTGCAAGGAGTTTCATGTGTAAAAAATGTATGTAGCCTCGATCATGACAAGATCAATCTGGTTAATGATACATGGTCATAATCGGGCTCCTACCGTCCAGGCCTTTTCATAAGGGAGGCTTTACTGGGGGGATTCGAACCCATGGCCCCCATCAAATGGGTACCACGCCCGACCCTTACCAAACACACCGTCAGCCCTTCCAAATATATTAACATTACCGAGAAACTATCGTTGATATTTAAACATTTACAGTGGACACAATTTTTTTCTCAAATTTACTAACTTACTCAAATAATAGCTAAGTAGTCTTCTTTCTTCTTTAGCCTTAAATGCTTTGAATTTGGGCATACGATCTTGCATAATGATAGAGAAATCTGGTGAATCTGAAACGCAGATTGCAAGGAGTTTCATGTGTAAAAAATGTATGTAGCCTCGATCATGACAAGATCAATCTGGTTAATGATACATGGTCATAATCGGGCTCCTACCGTCCAGGCCTTTTCATAAGGGAGGCTTTACTGGGGGGATTCGAACCCATGGCCCCCATCAAATGGGTACCACGCCCGACCCTTACCAAACACACCGTCAGCCCTTCCAAATATATTAACATTACCGAGAAACTATCGTTGATATTTAAACATTTACAGTGGACACAATTTTTTTCTCAAATTTACTAACTTACTCAAATAATAGCTAAGTAGTCTTCTTTCTTCTTTAGCCTTAAATGCTTTGAATTTGGGCATACGATCTTGCATAATGATAGAGAAATCTGGTGAATCTGAAACGCAGATTGCAAGGAGTTTCATGTGTAAAAAATGTATGTAGCCTCGATCATGACAAGATCAATCTGGTTAATGATACATGGTCATAATCGGGCTCCTACCGTCCAGGCCTTTTCATAAGGGAGGCTTTACTGGGGGGATTCGAACCCATGGCCCCCATCAAATGGGTACCACGCCCGACCCTTACCAAACACACCGTCAGCCCTTCCAAATATATTAACATTACCGAGAAACTATCGTTGATATTTAAACATTTACAGTGGACACAATTTTTTTCTCAAATTTACTAACTTACTCAAATAATAGCTAAGTAGTCTTCTTTCTTCTTTAGCCTTAAATGCTTTGAATTTGCGCATACGATCTTGCATAATGATAGAGAAATCTGGTGAATCTAAAACGCAGATTGCAAGGAGTTTCATGTGTAAAAAATGTATGTAGCCTCGACCATGACCAGATCAATCTGGTTAATGATACAGCGTTATAATCGGGCTCCTACCGTCCAGGCCTTTTCATAAGGGAGGCTTTACTGGGGGGATTCGAACCCATGGCCCCCATCAAATGGGAACCACACGCCCAACCCTTGCCAAACACACCGTCAGCCCTTCCAAATATATTAACATTACCGAGAAACTATCGTTGATATTTAAACATTTACAGTGGACACAATTTTTTTCTCAAATTTACTAACTTACTCAAATAATAGCTAAGTAGTCTTCTTTCTTCTTTAGCCTTAAATGCTTTGAATTTGCGCATACGATCTTGCATAATGATAGAGAAATCTGGTGAATCTAAAACGCAGATTGCAAGGAGTTTCATGTGTAAAAAATGTATGTAGCCTCGACCATGACCAGATCAATCTGGTTAATGATACAGCGTTATAATCGGGCTCCTACCGTCCAGGCCTTTTCATAAGGGAGGCTTTACTGGGGGGATTCGAACCCATGGCCCCCATCAAATGGGAACCACACGCCCAACCCTTGCCAAACACACCGTCAGCCCTTCCAAATATATTAACATTACCGAGAAACTATCGTTGATATTTAAACATTTACAGTGGACACAATTTTTTTCTCGAATTTATTATTTACTTTCCTTTAAAATAAATAGTCAAACGTCACCTTAAAGTTCGTTCCTAATGCTCTCTTTGCCTCCTTTTCTTTTCTTTCTCATTTTCTATTGAAGTAACCGCATCAGATATTACCGACGGTGGGACCTCTTCTTCTTTCCCCTTCACAGAAAGAAACCTTCCTTTTTCACGCGGAAATACCATCGCTTCTTCAGGCCAAGGCCAGCCACCAAATCGAGTCTTTTGATAGTCTCGCAGCGCTTGAGCTACCTCTTCTTTCGTATTCATCACAAACGGACCTTCGATAACAACTGGTTCGCCAATTGGTTTCCCTTGAAGAACCAAAACTTCAATATTCTTCATGCTTGTATTAGATAGAATCGTTTCCTTTGCCGAAGAGTCTTTGAATTCTACGACACTGCTTTCTGGGATTACATGCGTGTTTTCGTCCAGCGTTAACCCAGAGCCTTCAACAAAGTACAGACTTCGCATAGAGTTTTCCGCACTTGGTGGAAGCGTAAACGTTGATCCTGCTTTCATTGTAATATGCCAAATATTTACATCGCTTCCTGGAATCTTGGCGAAACTGTCTTTAGCTGGCGGTAGCGCTGAATGCCCGAGTAGACTTCCAGCAAATACTGTTACAGATACATTCGCATCTTCGGTAGTAAATCGAGTAATGTTTTCCGACCAGTGCATAACTGTTCTTATATGAGGATTTGTTGAAAACAAGACTCAAACAAACAAACCTTGATTAGGCTTCACCATTTTCTTTCGAGACGGCAAGTTGAGCCATAACTGAAAGTATCGAGATCTGTTTTCCTTGTTGGGATGCAACAGCGGAAACATCTCGCCATACAGAATGCCCTTTCCAGCCGTCATCCACTGCAAATCACCATTCCCGTATCTTAATAACCTTATATTAGCTTCATGTCGTGTAATTTGCAGCTTCTGTCACCTTCCACAGCCGCCAAGTGAGTCGCTATGGTCTATTGTTCCCTCCAGAGTACAAGTGATGGTTTCAAAGCCTCTGTGCGGATGTTGCGGGAAACCAGGGATACGATCGCCGTGATACATTCGGTATTTGAGGTTGTTCTTGGGTGCTTGCATCTTGGAATCGCCAGCAGGATACACATCTTTGTGGTAGACTGCGTAAAGGAAAGGATCCTGAACGGGCTGGAGGAGATGTCAGATTAAGTTCACAGTTTCAAAGGAACTTGCCATTGTTTCCGCGGCAGCGATGGGTTTGATGATAAAGGTTGACATTGTTTGATTTCGAATGAACTTTGAAGCTGAATTGATTCAAATTTAACACTACTACTTCTTCACGATTTCGAATGATAGAAAGGGTTATCTGTCTCTCTCAATATACGCAGCTTATACGGCTAATAATTGTGCGAGACTAAACCTTCGAAAACAAAGTGAATGCAAGATTTATTCCAAAGACTGATTAATGCACACTACTTTCGCATAAACTTTACAGTAGTACTTACGATAGGAAGCAAAAACGGAGTTGCCCACGGATGTCCCTCATGACCGAAACTCTGTTCAGGAGTGGCATAAACCACAGTTGGTCCACCAAGCATATACGCAGGATGAATGAACGTGTGTGTTGGATTCCAAAGCTGTGGAGGAAGCGGGTATACAAGTGTTCCGTGTGGATGCTTTCTTGGCTGCTGCGGTTGAGCGTGAAAAGAGGGTGGATGGGGTTGACGCAGGGCTGCACTTTTCAGAGGCGGAGTTTTCGTGATTGATGCAGAAGCGAGTGGTGGTGTTGGAGGCTCTTGTTGAATGTCTGGAATTACAATGTCTGAAACAATACTGTCAACTTCAAAACCAAGAGCAATATGAGCTTACCACTCTTCTCATCCTGTACAGCTTCATTTGCGGTTTCAAGCACTTCCTCTGTATCTTCATTCTCCTCTCCACTTGGCTTCTCCTCCACCATTTCATTCTCCTCAACTTTCTCAATTGCTGAACTGGTTTTGGACTCCATCATAGCCTTAATATTCTTCATGACAGCATCAAAGTCATTAACGCTCAAACTCATGCTCGCAAGAGGCTTTCCATTCGGATGATACAGCAATCCATCCGAAGCTTCGTTTTTGTCCCTCTCAACGCGAGTAACCACATGCTCCTTCCTGTCTACGCCTTTCCCTTTCACGTACTTCCCAACATCGTCCTCACTCGCTCGTTTCTTAAGAATCACAGGCGCCGTGTTAGTATCCGAGGCATGAGGATCCGGTTTGACTACAGGAGTAAATGTCGCCCGTTTTGTAGACTTTTCCAGAACAGGAGCAGGAATCGGCGCAACAATAGTAGAAGCACTCGCCGCCTCGTTCTTCAATATGACTTTCCGTGGCAACTCGTTTCCATCTATATCCTTAGTAATTTTCCTCCACGCAACTTCAACATTCTTTGACGGTGGCACTTCTTTGTCTGCCTTTAGACTCCCAGCTCCAACAACCGGCGAATCTTTCTTTACAGATGAACTTGTATCCACGGCTCCCTCTTTCTTCACAGACACAAGTCCACTCGCGTTCACGTTCGGCGACTTCCCAGACCCTTCCGGCATTTTAGCATTCTCTCGGCTTCCTGTTGTTCCCAAAACTCCTGCAGACGGATTCGGCGACGGTTTCACGCGGTCTCTCTGTTTTACAGGGACGAATGCAGTTGGAGCTACAGGTGCCTCCCGTCTCCGCCAGGAGAGCTCTTCCTCAGGAGGTGTGACTTCTGCAGGAGAGGCTGAAGTGCGGCGACGTAGGAGTGGAGGGACTGTAGCTGTAGGTGGAGGAATGAGGGCAGACAGTGGTCGTTGCGGGGGAGGGGGAGGAGGTTGCTTCCGCCACATTTCTGGTTCTTGTTGAAGTGGTGGTTCTGATGCGTGCAGTGATGCGTCTGGGTGTGATGAGCGGGAGGAACCTCGGGTTGATGGGATATTGTGTGGATCACGAGGTGGTAAGGAATTATGATTGAAATCACGGTTTGGTTTAACATCGCGATCTCTTTCAAGAATGTATTGAGTGGGCGGAGGTGGTGCAGAACGTCTCCAGTTTGTTGTGTCTGAGAGGGTTGGATCAACTGAGGATCGGATATCTTGATTGCTGGTACGTTGAGGAATGTGATGTTGCTGCCTGCCGCGATGGTGTTGGTCTGCTTCCCATTCTCCAGGCGTCGACGACGCCCATTCTCTTTCATGGAATGTAGTGCGGTGAGTAGAAGTCTACCAAAATCCGTCAGAGCTAACTTCAAATAAAATTCGTTCTCAGCCCTCACCTTGCTCTCGCTAGGAATAACAGGCGGTGGAGGTGGAGGTGGCAAGACTTTTTCTTCTGATTCCTTTCTCAGAATCGATTTGATGGGTTGAACGTTTTTTGACCATGGATTCACAGGTGGCGGTGGAGGAAGCGACTTCTTTTCGGGTGACTATTTATATGCGAATGATAAGTAAGCAGTAAATAATAAGACAGTCGAACATCCACAGCTTCAAGAATCGGCATCCAGTTTGTAACTACTCCAGCCATCATCGAAATTCTAACTCACCTTCTTCAACTCTTTAACTGATTCCTGCTCATTTCCTTTTTCGATATCTTGAATCACAGGCGTCGAAGGAACTGAACCAGAAACGCCAATTCCATCACCAAAAACTGGAACTGCCGAATAATCCATTTCATCATCGTCAGCCCAAGCATTCGCTGAATTTGAATGGAGGAGTTCGGAACTGAGGAAAAGAATGTCAGATTGATGTGGAAGAGAGGCAAGGACTCACAGGATAGCCTCTTTCGGCTTAGTCGTACTGCTTAGTGGTTCTGTGGTAAAGGGAAAGAGAGTGAGTGGCTAATAGAAGGACAAGCATGTTTGGGTTACTTGGATACTCCTTGTGCTTTTAAACAACCACGTTAGCCTTATTATACCCCAAACCTTAACCAACACAACCAACCTTCTTTTCCCATTCATCGTGAGTAATTGGATTTGATGAAGGAGCCAGCCAGGCATTCGAGTCCTTTTGCGCCTCCTTCACCGTCTCCTTTGAATTCAAATCAGGCTGAAGTTCGCTTTCAGTTACGATTGGACTGGTTGGACCCAGTGTTTGAGTTAGTTTGGGCCGATTTGAAGCTTTGAGGTTAAGTGTCTTTTTCATTGGAATTAATTTGTTTTGTTTTTCGGTGACAAACTCTCTTTCTTTTATAGAAGCTTTCCCAAATGGAAGATCAGAACCCGCACTTGCAAGATCCCGTTCCAGAACATATCCTTGCCCAAGAGAGACAAGATGCCTTCTTCTTTGCGTGCGAAACGGAATATCAAACAACCTACGAATCCATCAAGGACAACCCAGACTTGCAGGCCTTTCTTGTGGAATACGAAAAAATGCACAAAGCTGTCTTGAGAAGTCGACATCATGCCATGGTTCTTGGTCGGCAGTATGGAGAACTGGAAAAGGAATACAAGGTAGCTAACTAGTGAAGAGCTGATCATGAACGCTCGAATCTATATTTTGCGATCAAACAACCACCAATACTTACTTCTTGAACATAGATCAACGCTGTTGTAACTGAAGAATCTGCACGAAACGCTGTCGCCGACCAACTGTCAATCAAACAACTCAAAGAACAAATTAAAAACGCCGAGACGCTCATTGAAACCAACAACAAGACGGAAGAGAACTTACGCGAAGAACTGCGTCAACTTCGACTTGACATTTCGTCCCTAAATTCCCAATTGAAACAAGGAGTTGGACTTTCAGTTGCCCAGGAACGTACACTGAACGAGCTGATTTCTACGAAAGATACATTGGCTAGAGAACTCGAAGCCGAGTTTGACAAAATTGTGATGTTGAGGCAGGGAATTGCAGAAGTGACAGATAAGGTTCGTGTCACGGATCAGTTAAAAGGTATTGTTCTGTGATCTCATCGGCGTTCCCTTCTCTCCAACTCACCATTCTCTTTAAAGGCGACTGTGAGCACCAAATCTACAACCTCAAAGAGCGCAACGCCGAAAAGAAGGCTGAAATCGACGGCGAAATGCGAAACAAAGAACGTCTTGAACGAGACCTCCGTGAACTACGCATCGTAGTTGCCGTAAAATCTCAAGAAGTTCGGGTAAAACAAGACGCTGTAAACCGTTCCAGAGACGACATATCCATCCTAGAATCGCAAATCAAGACACAAAAGCAAATGCTTGAGAAACTCATGAAGGGACGTGAGGGTCTTCAAGCACGAACTGTAAAGCTTCAGGAAGACTGTGGAGAACAGATTGATCTAACGAATCAACTCATGAGTGAGAATAATGAATTGGCTAAAGAGCTGAAAGAGCGAGAAGTAAAATTACACAAGAATCGGGTGGAGGTTAAGAAAGTAAACCGGATGAAAGAAGTGTTGGTGAAAAAGAATCGGTTGTTGGAAGAACAAAAAGTGGAGGCTGAGCTGGAACGACGCACAATGCGAGCTGAGAATGAAAGTAGAGTGCAAGAAATCGAAAAGACAAAGCGAGCTATTGATGTTGTCAGAAAATCAATCGGTATGATTCTGAATGTTCCGATGAATCCTCTTAACTAACAAATTTATGCCAGACGACTTACAAAGAGAAAACGACATTCTCCAAGGAAACACACTCAAAACAACCGATGAAACAGCCCATCACGTTGACGCAACCATCATTCTTCGCCAAGCCCGTCACAACATTGAAGTAGAACTCGGCCGCGAAAACAAAGAAATCGCACACCAACTGCAAGAAATCGCACACCTAGAAGCCGACCGCGACAGATGCACAGAAGAAGCAGCTCGACTCCAACAACTCTGCATCGACGGTCTCCAACAAATCAAAGCCAAAGAAGCCGAGATTTTCGAGTACAAGCGGAAAATGATGCAAGCCGATACGAAGCTGAAGCACAAGCAGAATCTGTATGAAGCTGTCCAAAGTGACCGTAACTTGCATGCAAAGCATCTGATTGAATCGCAGTCTGAAATCGCTGAAATGAAGCGAAAGCTCAAGATTATGAACTATCAAATCAACGGGTACAAAGAAGACATCAACGCAAAGTATGACGCCTTGTCGAAGGAGGACGCGGAGAATGGGAAACTTGCAAAAGACATTGAAATCATTAGCGATGAGGTCAAGACTCTCAAAAACCAAAATGAGTTGGCTCAGTCTTACATCCGTAGTCAACTTGCCGAAGAGATGAAGTTGAACCAGTTTGTAAAAGAGGCTGATTTGGAACGAACTAGACAGGAAAATGCGCTTCAAGTGCTCATCAGTGAACGTGACAACTTGAGTTCTCAATTGATTCGACAAAACGAAGAACTCGCGAAAGCATACAACAAAATCAAAACGCAGCAATCCTCTTTGATTCGGTCTGAGATATATTACAAAGAGCAGCTAAAGTAAGTTGCCCACGTTTCATCAAACCCAATTTAAACCCCAACGAACAGAGCCATCCAAACCCTCCGCGAAGACCTCCGCCAAATCCGTGAAGACGACGACCGGCTAGGCCAAGAAATCTCCGACCTATCCCCCAACAAACGCCTCCTCCGCAAACTAACCACCGAAATCACCCGCGAACAAACCCGCATAAAAGCCCTCGAAGACGAACTCGAAAACCCAATCAACGTCCACAGATGGCGCAAACTCGAAGGCTCCAACCCAAAAGCCTTTGAAATGATTCAACTGTTGCACACGCTCCAGAAAAACCTGATTTCAAAAACAAAAGAGGTGAAAGAGAAGGAAACGCTGATTCAACAGAAGGAAGAGCTTTATCTGCATTTGAAGGCTGTTATGGCGAAACAGGTTGGACCTGAAGCGATTGAACAGGTTGAAGAGTTTCAACGCATCTTGAAGGAGAAGAATGTGCAGCTGAAACATATGAATGTTGAGCTTAATATGTATCACTCGCAAGTGAAGGAGTACAAGTACGCGCTGGATGGCTTGAATCGTGCGTTGAAGCAAGTCAAGGATGATTACTTTGAGATGAAAAAGAGTGGAAGGGGTATGCCAAAGTTGCCCCAAAAGAGTACTGCGAAATCTGATTTTAAATTGCCTCCGATTTCATTGTCGCAGAATTCTATTGTGGCAGCTGCTGCTGATGGGCCAGTAGTTACTGAAAGTGCTGAGGTTTCTGAGGGTGTTGAAATTGAGACGAGTATCCCGACTGTAACGGAGGAAGTAACTGAAGTCACGTCGCTACCAGTAGGCGCGACAGCAGAAGCATTGGAGGAATCTACTATCGTCACGTCGATTGATACTTCAGGCGAAAATGAACTTGGTGTACAAGAATCAAGTGGGACAGTTGAGCCAAGGCGGTCAGAGGTTATTGAAGGAGGTCAAGAAGGAGAATCCGTGCCAATCTCATAATCAGAAACAATTAAAAATAAGTTTATAAACAAACGTAAGAAATCCTTCTTTTTATCTTTATAACAAGACTCAAAAAATTCAAACAACGATTCCATTCCATCCATTGGCTATACTAACGGGCCAAATCCTGAACAAAGAATGTAGATGCGCAAGTTCTCAAGAATCAGAGAACTTAAGCACGTGGAGCACCACGGCCGACACCACCACGGAACTCTGGGCGGAAGTCACCAGTAGCACCCTCCTTCTTCTCGCCATCGTTTCTGCGACGGTACTCGCCACCCTCACGACGCTCACCACGCTGTGGGCGCTCCTCACGTCCTGGACGGACACCTGGGGCCTTAGCAGTCTTGATGTGGGTACGTGGGACAATCTCGACTGGCAAGTGGAGGTACTTGCGGAGGTACTCAATACCGGCGTCGTTCAAGAAGTAGTAGTAGTATTGCCACGAGAAACGGACGTTAACGAGACCCTTGGACTCGAAGGACTGGAGGAGCTTGATGACGTGCAAGTTTGGAACGTCAACGTCTTGGTGCTTTGGGGCGTTGAAGTCCTTCTTGGCGACCATAACTCCCTCCTGGAAGAGGTATCTGATGAAGAGTAGGATGTTTAGTTGAGAGGTTCATGGACATTGGGCTCTGAAATCAAAACAAAAAACACCAGCTTTCGAAAGAAGGGAGAAGACTTTGAGTTGTAATCGCAATCGTATCCGCTTCAATTTCCAGCCATTCGAAGTAAATAAGATCAAAAGGGAGGAAATGGAAGGGGATGGGCAAGCGAAACAACGGATCAAAGTGAAGGGAAAGGGGGGAAAACAAGGTGATCTGGCGAGCCATTGAGGCCCTATTGGGTGGGACTGCCATTGGAAAGCTTCGGCTATTCGCAACAGACAGGAACCACCACCCATTCTCAACTCTCGCCCAAGAAACCCAAATTGAAAACAACTCCAACAATACTCAACTGCATGATCTTCTTGCGGTTCTCAGTTGGAATAAGCATCTAAATCAGAAAGAGAAAGGTTTAGTGTTCCCGTTTCAGTTTGAGTAGTCAGAGTAGTCAAGGGGACATGTGCTTTCTGATCCTCCATCCCAGCCAGTCCATTCCATCCGACTAGTCTCACACAGCATCCGTCTGACAGATTCACTCATCCAGTGCACATTCGAGCAATCTGATGGTCCACGAGACGCCAGTTGGTGGTGGTGATGGCATGGTAACACACCTTGTGATTTTTTGATGAAAAGGGACAGAAACGAGAAGGCCACGCTCTCTCTATCCAACCCTCATCTCAAGTAATTAACCAGGAGCGATTAATGTCGCTGTACACAATATTTATTAAGAGACTATGAATGCAGATTTCGATAGCTGCGAACCATCATTATCAGAGTATCCGGCCTCTTTCCTCTGTTAGATGAAGTTAAACACGTTTCGAGATTACTTAAGCTAAACTATTGTTTGAGTAATGATATACTCTCTTTGATCGTGCAGTCATGAGCTTGAATTGAAACGGATAGTTGAAAAGGTTCGTTGAAGTACAATCCTCTGCATCAACATAACTTTCAGATGATCAAAGCAACTCTTCCTTATTATTCTACGTTCATCTGGAAAGTATCATGGGTATCAAGTTCATGAACGCTTCGAAATTACATTCGAAATCATCTCCAAGGCAATAAAAGGTGAAGCCGGTCCACTCTCTCCCTCCACAACTACTCAAAAACCAAGTTATATAATCGCAGCAATGTCTCGCTTCACCATCAAGCCAATCAACGTGGCCACACCAATGCCCACACAGAACCCGTTCCTCTTTGCTGTGTACCACAAGGACGTCTACCCAGCTGGTAACGCAAAGATGGAAGCTCCTCGGGTCGGAAACGGAAACGACTGGAACGCAAACCAGCCATACAGAATGTACCACGGCCGCAAGGTTCCAGGTTTCCCCCAACACCCACACAGAGGCTTTGAAACCATCACATGTACACTCGAAGGAACTATCGATCACACAGACTCACTTGGCGGTAGCGGTCGATACGGAAACGGAGACCTTCAGTGGATGACAGCTGGTTCTGGAATCCTCCACGGCGAAAACATGCCCCTCCTCAACGAAAAGGGCGATAACCCAGTCAGATGGTTCCAGCTCTGGCTCAACCTTCCAGCAAAGAACAAGATGGTCGAGCCAAACCAACTGATGCACTGGAACGAAAACATTACCCGCTTCAATACTCCAGATGGAAAGGCGAACGTGACTGTCCTTGCCGGAACATTACACGGAAAGACAGCTTTACCTCCTATTCGCGACAGTTGGGCAAAGGACCCAGCGAACGACGTGAACGTCTGGCACATGCTCATCAAGCCAGGCGGAAAGATTACTCTCCCAAAATCCGCGGAAGGCTCAACACGAAGCATTTTCTTGGTGGAAGGAAGCGGACTCGTTATTGATCAAGAAAAGATTCCAGAGCTCAGTGTCGTGGAATTCAAGGGCCAACGCGTCGCGCCTGAAGTTCAGCTCAGCAACACGGGAACTGAAAAGGACTTGGAGATTTTGGTTCTTCAGGGAAAGCCAATTGATGAACCAGTTGTTCAGCACGGTCCATTTGTCATGAATACCCAGGAAGAAATCGCTAAGGCTTTCAGCGATTATCGCAGAACTCAGTTTGGTGGTTGGCCTTGGGATCAGGACGCTGTCATCTTCCCAAGAGAGAAGGGACGTTTCCTGGCTGTGAAGGGAAAGCCAGAAGAATACCCTCCTTCAGCTATCAAAAAGGACGAGCTTTAAATTGACTCATGATTGTGATATTGTGATATTGTATTTCCCTGATATTTGAATAAATGCTCATTCAATTAATATTTTCTTCTATTGTCTAATTTATCATTTATTATTCGTTATCCAGACCAATAAACACACCAAATACACCGTTGGTAAACATTTAATATTGGTATGGCAAAATCCAAGAAATATGTCAACTACGGCCTCCAACAGCAGAAGTCATATATGCTGACGTCAAAAGACCTGCCAACGACATTGGCAGTGTCTATTTCTCAGGTTTATCAACGTTGGAAGGTTATAATCAACATAAGGTGCACAGTTTCAGTTCAATCCTGTTAATCAAGACAGAATTCGTTGTCTTAGATTGCGATCTTATGTGTCAATTATAATGATGTCCGTCTTTAATAAACAAAGAATCTTTTATTTAATATCGTCTTGATTGTAAGTTCATCATTATCAACACCCAACGAGTAGCATTTCAAACCTTGGCCTTCTTAGAAGCCTGCTCAGAGTCACCTCCCTTGTTCTTGTTCTTCTTTTTCTTACCACCGGCAGCAGCGGCTGGGGCGGCGGGAGCAGCAGCAGAAGGAGCACTCTCCTCAACAGCAGCCTCAGCCTCAGCGCCCTTCTCATAAGCAGCGTTATGCGCCTTCTGAGCACGTCCAGAAGGATCCTCAGGACATCCCCAATCCTTTCTCGGAATCCATCGCACAACACTCTCCAAGCACGCTCTCTGTGGGAACAACTTTTCAAAGGCACGTCTGTACCAAACACCTTCCTTTGTTGTTGGCGCATCCTCCTTGTACATCCATCCACTCTTGACACGCTCAAACTCTTGGTCAGAAACAACCTTCTCCGCATTATCCTTAAGCCCATCGATCCACGAGTATCCTACACCGTCCGAGAACTGCTCCTTCTGACGCCAGAGGATCTCGTCAGGGAGGTATGGCAACACAGTGTCGTGGACAAAGTAGGCGGGGTTGGACAAATCAGATGGTTTTGTAACTCCAGCCTTCTTTTGGAGTTCACGGATCTTGTGCACGTCGAACGCCATACGGACAACGTGTTTCTCCATCTTTTGGCCGTATGGTGACTTTGCGCCGGAGAGTTTTCGCTCAGGTGGGACTTGGAGCATGGAAACGTCGAGGAAGGCCTTGTCGAGGAATGGGACACGGGCTTCAAGACCCCATGCCATTGTTGACTTGTTGGCACGGAGACAATCGGAGGTGTGGAGGTTCTGGATACGGGAGATGGTTTCGTGGTGGAGGGATTGAGCGTCTGGGGCGGCGTGGAAGTAGAGGTATCCGGCGTAGACTTCGTCAGCACCTTCTCCGGAGAGAACCATCTTGACTCCCATGGCCTTAATTTTACGAGAGAGAAGCCACATTGGTGTTGAGGCACGGACGGTAGTGACGTCGTAGGTTTCCAAGTTGTAGATGACATCGGAGATTGAGTCAAGACCTTCTTGAACTGTGAAAGTGTACTCATGGTGAACGGTTTTCAAGAAGTCGGCAGCGCGGCGGGCGGCAGCAAGATCTGGAGATCCCTTGAGACCAATAGAGAAAGAGTGGAGACGTGGCCAAGCTGAGGCTTGAGACATAATGGCTGTAATCTAATGCGTAAGAATCGACTGAAACCTGAAAGAATATCATTAAAACTCACATTTCACATCGTCGTCATCAGAAGACTTGTTCTCCTCGTTCATAATTCTCATAGCAATGGAGGAAATCAAGGAAGAATCCAATCCTCCAGAGAGCAAGACTCCGAAAGGCACATCAGACATCAATCGCTTCTTGACACTAGCTTCAAGAGTAGTTCTCAAGTTTCCGTACATTTCAAGCTCCTCCTTCAAGGACTGCTTTGGAGCTGGACGGTCCGCGGCTGGGAACTGCTTTGCAGGGTGCTGGAACCATGTTGGATTGTAGTATCTTGTGGTTTCTCCAGTTGCAGATGAGTAGAAGTGTCCTGGAGGGAAAGCAATGACACGGTCGCATTCATCGTGAAGAGACTTCATTTCGGAAGCGAACCAAGTCTGAACAACCACGTCTTGTCAGTAACAAGCATTATCCATAAACAAGAGATGTTGACTCACAGAGTTGTCAGAGTATCGCCATCCCTGGTAGAGAGTGGTGACACCGATAGGGTCTCTGGCAGCGATGTAAAGATCCTTCTTGGCATCATACAGAATGAAAGAGAACATTCCATCAAGGAGAGTAATGAAGTCAGTTCCCATTTCCTCGTACTGAATGCATAAAATCAGTCTCCATGTGAATCCGTGCAATAATACTACACACCAGGTACAGAATAACTTCACAGTCAGAGTGAGTCTTGAATTCGTGCTTCTTCTTGAGGCTCTTTCTGAGAGAGACGTGGTTGTAGATTTCACCATTGGCAGCCAGGATGATTGAGTCATCTTCGTTGGTCAAAGGCTGGGCTCCGGAGTCTGCCAGCGATAGTTAGCGTAAGATCACTTTAGGATAGCATGGTAAGGTAGGGTATAGTGCATATGCAGGGTACAGCAGGGCATAACATAGCACAGGTGACAGATAACAACCAAGATAACGCACCAACACCAACAATGGCCAGTCTTTCGTGGCAAAGAATGTTGTTCTTGTGTTGCTTTACTCCGCTCCAATCTGGGCCTCGGTGTCGGATTCTGCGCAGGAAACATGAGATCAAATAGGCTGAGAAAGCGGGGTAATAAGCTTACCGTTTTGACAGTGCAATTGCCCGGTCTCTGAATGTTTCGTCGCGCGCATCAAAGCCAAATGCTCCAAAGATTCCACACATTTTTATGCTTCGGTTTGGGTTGGGTGACGAGTTTGGGGAAGGGTTTTTTGGGTGTTGGACTTTTTTTCGTTGGTTGGTTGATGCAATCTGAGTGAATCACTGAAATCTGATATCATCACCATTGATTTTCGATTTTTAATACTTTTGCGCGCAATATTAGGACTTCAATATGGTATCAACAGCTTCCTCTACGTCCTCTACAAGTATCTTGGCTTCATGTTCTCCTCCCTCATACACCCCGGTTTTAACCAACACACTCGTCCATCCATTCCTATTGGCACCCTCGATATCACTTTCAGGGTTATCCCCAATCCCGAAATACCGTCTGCCGTGAGATTCCACCTGCGGGTACAACTCTTGCCCATGAGTATCAATCGCCAACTTGGCAAAGTCATACGTTGACTTGTATGGCTTTCCATACATTGTATATTCCAGCTTCTTTCCACTCAACCGCTCATACACGCTCTCCAACGAATGACGGAATCCACCCTGAGCAAATCGCGTGAGTGGAAGATTGTTTGACCACACAAAGTCGCCGTTGGAAAAGTAAACTGGCAGTTGTGGGTGACTGAGTTGGTGACGCCGTCTGTGAGTGTGATGCTCGGGTTCTTTCCAATTCAATCAGTTCTCGTCAAACACAAAATGGCACAGAATACTCACCGACAATCCGTCTCAAGTCTCCATTTGCACGAATTAAATCACAAACAATCTGAATGTCTCGTCCCCAATCCTGCGAATCGTGGAAACTAAGAATCGCGCCAATTCTTCGATCCAATGAAACAGGTTCGTATCCTTTGATGGGTGTGCGGAACGGCCAAATATCAGCACATGTAGCAAGAATCTCTTCGGATAGAATTGGGTGTTTGAAGCCATAGGCCAAGGCTGCCTCTTTGCAACTGGCCTTTCCTGTCCAGTGTCCACGTGTTGATAAGCATCCAAACGTAAGACTTAAATAACCATACCTAGAATAAGAACAGCATCCGATTTATCGCTGGAATAGTTTGCAGAGAGCGGAGCCATTGGAGTGTGCGAGAGGATCATCTTCGTTTCAACTCCTGTCAGTGAATTGCACAGCTCCTAAAAGACAGACTCACCTGAGACGGAGTGATCTGTGTCTTAAGAAGCCCACTGAGTTCGGCTGCTTTGTTCTAGATCATATCGTGTTAGTTCCTGGTCAGTTCCCTTGGATCAGATCCAAAGCAAATACTCACAGCTTCCGTGGTCCCACCTCCATTCGTCATTAACACAAATGGTACCTTATTCTCTTTGATGCGCTGCATGGCCCGAATAGCCTGAGGAAGGACCTTCTTGCCCTTGATCAAGACCCCATCAATATCAAATGCAATTCCAACATGTCGCATTTTTCTGAAAGAATTATGGACCTACTTTTACTTTCAGTTATTAACCCCTTTCACATGTTGATGTAAGAGGCTTTTTGTAAGCGGTCAGCCACAGCAGATTCAAATATCAAATAACATTTGCAAGAACTGAAGCAATGCCCACTATCCGCACAACATCAACTCCTCAGCCGATCCCACTCTCCAAATCCGGAGACCGTATGTCCCTGAACAATCTCACAAAGGCAATGGCATCCTGGTTCAGCGACATGACCAGACTTAAACAAGTTCACCCGTTAATCGACACATTTGAATCCACCACGAACCCAGAAACCGGCGAAATCACCCACGTTGTCACAGACCGTATTCCTCTCTTCTGCGGCCTGCACACTTCCCAAACATACACTGCACGAATTCATCCTTATGCTGACGGGGACACTGTATTAAAGACTGAATCAACCGTTGCGAATTTCAGATACCTAAAATCTACTTACTGGATTGTGGGCATGGAGGAGGAAGGGTCTTTTGTTGTTGTGGATGAATCAGAATTTGAGTTGGACTGGTGGATGCGGTTACTTGAGGGGTATGTCGTGGAACAATTGAGTACACCGTTCACGGTATTTAGTGTCGACGACACTATTTACTGTGTCAACCAAAACCCCTTGATAAGTAGGTCGGAACAGGATATAGTGTCGTCGACACTAATTATGAATAGACAGTAAATTATGTTCAAGTCAAGTAACACTTCTTTCTTCATTCTCTTCAATAAATATAAGTTTGTCAATACATCCGCAACAGCCAAACATAATTCAAGCATCTTCCTCATTTCCATCGGACTCCTCGCTTTATTACTATGGATGAAGTAATGAAACAAAAGCTGAATTATCTTAAATAAATATAAGAAGTTACACATGAATAAGTGTCGATTTTCGGCGGGATGGGCGGTTGGCTAGCCCACACATGAAATAGTGTCGACGACACTAATTATGAATCGACACTAATTATTCATGGACACTAAATACCGTGAACGGTGTACAGCACATCAGAGTATGATTAATGGTTGTGCAAAGGATATTTCGGGTGGTAGGGTAAATTGAAGGAACTGATCAGACTCTGGTCATGTGAATTAACTTTTCGCAATGACATTACCAGTTATTTAGTTTATATTACTGACAATAAAACAATAAATGACAAATTGGTTTTCTGAGGGTAGTTGGAGATGGAGTGAATCACAATCTTTTCCTTTCGATCTTCCTTATCTAACAAACAGTCAGACTATGGACACCCACATCGGAGCAGCAGCGCCAAAGAACCCGCGCGTAGTCCCAACAGCCGTCCCACGGGCACCAGGAAGTGGTCTGACGCTCGTGATCAAGTAGGTGCTCATTGATACGAAACCATCAACTGAAGCTGTCAACCGTGAAACAACAGACTTGGAACCAGTTCAATTGTGAATGAAAAGACGCTGTTCCCCAAAATGTCCACGCTTTCGCTGCTTATTGAAACCGTGCATGAAATGAGGCTCATGGGCCATCGTGTTATTATAGTTTCAAGTGGAGCTGTTGGAATGGGACTGAAGAGACTCAATATGACAAAGCGGCCCCAGACTCTTTCGCAGGTTCAAGTAGGTTCTTTTATTTGGGCTTTTGGAGGAGGTTCGACTGATTCGATGGCTTTGAAAGGCTGTTGCTGCTGTGGGGCAGGGTCGCTTGATGGCCCTTTACGATGATTTGTTTGGACAGCTCGATATTCCTATTGCTCAGGTTCTGTTAACAAAGGATACTCTTGCTGAGGTGAGTACTGAATGTGCCAAATATGAGACTCATAACAAATCAAACAGCGATCCCAATACCTAAACGCCTGTAACACTTTCAAAGAACTTCTCAACTTCAATACGGTTCCTATCGTGAACGAGAACGATACAGTTTCCAACTCTGAAATTCGATTCGGTGACAATGACACATTGAGCGCCATCACAGCCGGAATGGTGAATGCAGACTACCTGTTCTTGTGCACAGATGTAGAATGTTTATACACGGACAATCCACGTACAAATCCTGATGCGAAAGCTGTGAGACTTGTGGAAGACATTGCGAGTTTGAAAGGTAACATTTTTACCTTTGTCATCAACGTTTGGAAACTAAATCCAATTCAACACAGTCCAAGTCTCCTCTCCTGGCTCCTCCCTCGGAACAGGTGGAATGGTAACAAAACTAATCGCCGCCGAACTCGCAACAGCCGCCGGCTGCTCCACAATAATCACAATCGGAAGCGACCCAAAACGCATGCTCACAATCCTCGACGAAATGGCAGCACACCACCACGACAGCCCATCCACGAAATTCGAACCAAGTGTCGGAACTCTCTTTGTCAGGAAGCCGAACCCAATGGTTGACAGAAAATGGTGGATTCTGCATGGACTCGCGGACAGGGGGTGTGTCTACGTGGATGAAGGTGCTGCAAACGCGTTGAGAAAAAAGACGAGTCTGTTTGCGGCGGGTATTGTTGATGTGGAGGGTGTGTTTGGGGGCGATCAGACTGTCAAGGTGGTTTGGAAGAGGGAGGTGGACGTTGGAGACGGGAAGAAGGAAACTAGAATAGAGGAAATTGGGAAAGGGTTGGTCAATTATGGGTCCAGTGAAATCGCGAGGATTAAGGGGTGCAAGAGTTATGAGATTCATGTTGTGCTTGGATATGTGGATTCTGACTGTGTGATTCATCGGGATAACTTTGTTCTTGCAAAGTGAGTTCTTGGTGAAACCAATAAATTCAGCAAAGATTGAAGGAGCCCTCATGGCTCTCTATGAAACACTTTGCTACAATGTCCATTCATAAAATGTATGAGGTTTCTATTTTATTTCTTTCAAGCGTAGATAATCATGAGACCCAACAGTGTCCAAACCCAACTTCCCGTCAAAATCGCTCCAGCAAAGCAAACATATTCCAATCTACAGTATGCAATCCAGTTCGAAGGCTCCCACATCCAATGTTCACCTTCTTTTCCCTCCTTCGAAATCGCCATCGCACTTCCAAACTCAGGGTCTTTGAGATATACCGCAGCCCAAAACAACGCGCACAACATAACCGGCAGATAAAACCGAACCAACGCGCTCAAAAATCCATCTCCTAAAACCCCAAATCCATCAAAATACAAAACGAGCATTGGCCAGACAACCAAATACCAAACACTCTGTCCAACAGCAAAAACCAAAACCCGTTCCTTCTCCATCTCTCCATCCAACAACTCCCCAATCCCACTCAAGACCAAAACACAAACCCCAACCGCAACCGCAATACCTTGCCACCCCAACACCTCCTTCTGCATCTGAACACCCATCTGAAACACCACAACCGCCACGAAATTCAACAAAACGTACGCCGTCACAATCGCAGCACCAACGGGATCCTTCTCCGCACTAAACCCAAACAAATCAGGATTAAAATACCCAATATCCGCATCTGGATCCTGAATCAAATTCGGAACCCTTGGAATATCATTCGGATCCCCAAGCCTTAACTCTGGCCGCTCAGGCGTCCACCCGGGCCCCATAAACACCCGACTAAAAGCCTCCACCGGCCCCTTCGCCGTCCCCGCAGCAGTCAAAACATACTTGAGGTGATGAAATTGAATCGTAATTGGGTTAAACGTATTAATGTTATGTGTAACGCCATACAACACCGGTTCAACGTCCACCATCTCCTGCTGATACGTTCCAAACAGAATATCCCAGATAATCAGCACGCCCGCGTAGTTTTTGTCGATGCAGAAGGGGTTTCGGCCGTGATGCACGCGGTGGGAGCTTGGCGTGTTGATGATGTATTCGAGGGGGCCGAGCGGGGGTATGACTTCTGTGTGGATCCAGAACTGGAAGAGGAGGTTGAGCATGTTGTGGAGGGCGAAGGCTGGGGGTGGGATGATGAGGGCGAGGGGGAGGTAGAAGAAGGTTGTGAAGAAGACTTGGATTGTGGATTGGCGGAGGGCTGTGGAGAGGTTGTAGTCTTGACTGTTGTGGTGTGCTGTGTGGTGGGGGTTTTGAAGGGGTGAGTGAGATACGTGGAATAGGTATGGGTGGGGAGAGGAGGAATACTCAACTGACGTGGCCGGCCCATCCAATGTTTAATTCGTGTGCTCCACGGTGAGCCCAGTAATAAGCCAGGTCGACACCCAAAAACGCCAATATCCAAACAACAAGATCCCACTGCTCGTCAAATCGAACAAGGCAAATATGGTTGTACAACCAAACGTAAAGTGTGATTTGAAACTCTTTCAACAACAAGCCAGATGTTTGTTGGAGAACCCCTGCGCCGATTGAACCAATCATATCGTTCAATCGCGGAAACTGTGGGAGACGTCTTTTCGACTTGGTGGCGTACAGCTTGGCATGTAAGTGAATCAGAAGAACAGCGGCTATTTCTAGGAACAAGAAAGCAATGAAGATGGGTTGGGCTTTTGCTACAAAGTTGGGGACGTCGGTAAGAGATTTGTAGCTTGTTTCGAATGGATCAACGATATAGAACATTCTGAGGGTGTCTGGTGGGATTTGTTTTTAATGAGCGACGTCTTTGGCGGTGTAGGAATAAAGTATACCTGCAACGACTGATGTTGCAGTAGTGTCATTGAACGCAGATGAGGCCATTATGGAAAGGTTCTTGCGGAATAATTCTGAAGCGGGATGTTCGTTAAAAAACGAGAGGCGGAAAAACTTATTACCCGCCTTGCATCAACATTAAGTACAGGATAAACAAAAGGTTTAAAACCTTTGACAAGTTTCACCAATGTAACAATTCAAGCTCCTAAATTGAAAAGTTATTACAAAGGTGAAAAACGAGAGAATTTATCTCAGGCCATTACACCATTGTTTCGTGGATTCCATTAATATCACAAGATCTTGCTCTGTCGTCCAAATTGCTCTGTGGTTCAAGTTTGAAATTAGTGAAGAACAGAGTTGCCCCAAACATTCAATAAGAAAAATGACAACTTGTTTTTTCCTGTACTCCATCTCTGCTTGAGACAGATAATCTACAAGATAATCGGTGAGTTGAACATTGATCTCTGCCATGAATGAAACGAAAGATGACGACAGTGTATCTAATTGACGTAGAGAGGGAACTAGAGCTCAATAAAAGTGGCCATATGATGGATGTGCTGCACGATACAGCATTTCCAAGTTTAAATCTGCATCCACAAGGTGGCTGGCTGGGTGGGAGGCACCTTATGTGTCCGCACCAATGAAAAAGCAACAATGAAACTGAAACTGAAACTCAAAAACGAGAGCCGAACAATGAACGCCGCCATCGTGTCCGCAGTCCGGCAGAAAGCACTCGTTCACGCTACTTCGATCAAGAACCGCGGGCAGTTGAATGCCAAGTTCTACTACTTTACACCTGATCTCAAGATGGTAACCAACTCGACCGCCACGTTAAGCGACACATCCTCGACAAAGTACTTTACGATCGCTTCTGACATGATCGTGTTCTCGCCGTCGCAGTCGCACGTGCTCATGATCTTCCGCTGTCCACACAATAAGACTGGTTCAAACACCTGTGCTTCGAATGTACTCGACCAGGCTTCGTTCCAGTACAAGGGCTGTCTGGCGACTCCAGGCGGCTTCTTTGATGCGAACGAGGACAGGCGAACCGATGGCAACCCGGACTTTAAACACTCCGCAACAAGAGAACTCAACGAAGAGTGCTCAAAGTTGTTTGACAACGAAAACATTAAGTACACTGACATCCAGTTTCTGTCTGCCGAATTCAACAACTACCGCGACATCCGCTGGTTCACAAGCACAAACTATGTCCCCACCCTCGCCACCCAGTTCACGACGAAACTCATTGGTCCGGCTAATCACCTACCCAATGTGAAAGGAAGTGACGATGCTTGTGGTAATGCTTATTGGATCGATGTCCGCATCGTCGCATCCGTCTATGCTCAATATCACAAGGTCTTTGATGCATTTGATCAAGTCGAAACAAAGTTTGATGAGGCTAAATTTGATCAATTTGTTAAGGTGAGACCATTGCGAGTGTGTGGAAATGTGGAGTGTATGGAACTGTGAGCGTGTGGAACTGCCAGTGAGCGCCAGTAAATTAGTGAGCGTAGCGAACAGTGAATGAGTGAGCACAGCGAACATTCTGTTGCGAAGCGATAGAAGCATTTCTTCACGGAGCGAATAGAAGGAAATCCTCTCCCGTCTTCATGTGTAAATGTGCTCTCAACTAATGTCAATTGAAATACACAGACTCACTTCCCTCTGAACCCAACAACCGGTCTCCCACGCAACAAACTCCGAGACGAAAACAACTTGCTCAAGAATGTGAAACCAGATCAATATGTCATTGACTTTGATCCATCTGTTGATTACCATTACTCTGACTTTGCGTTTGACCACTGCCACAATATCGTCAAGGCTCAAAAGAAGTTTGCAAAGAAAGAGTCTAAAGATTGCACTATTTTATAAGGGGGAGAGGGAGTAGATTTCATTTGCGTATACAAGCGGCCTTGAGTGCCTTTGCTTCGAGCATTAAAAGAAATGTTAATAAAATATTGAAGGGGGTTATTTTTTCACACATCTATAAGCTTGTAATTTATTATGAGTCCTCAGCAAAATGAACAACCAAGGACTTTGAATCTGCTGGGAAGACTAACACCTCCTCAGACGACGGGTATGTACAATGAACTCCACAATCGGATTTCAAAGCAAGGACACTGACTGATGGCAGCAGTAACTTGCCAGCTCCTACAGAGACCAAGTTGAACGTGAACGAAGAATCATGTCCCTTCTGCAAACAAACAAAGTTTAACACACTGTACACACATCACACAACACTCCGAAAAATGACCCATACCTTGAACTGAAACTTATGCCTCTTATGTCCAGCAAGAACCCAGTTGGCTTCATTCACTGTAATCTCATATACAGCATCCACAGCCTCATCAACTGCACTCCAGAAAGTAGACGAAATCTTCAACTCAACCGGCAAAATATCCCCAACGACGATAGACTTTGTTGAAGCCGGAAGCTTTGGTTTAAGATCCGCAGAGAGAACAATCTACAATACCAGTAAGCACATTTCCTAAACAACAAATAAAACAAAACCTGATAATCAGAAGTCTCGAACGTGTGCCCAATCTGTTTCCACGTGGCTTCATCAACAAACCCTTCCTCCTTAACAGCCTTAGCTTCAACGCTTCCCCAAAATTCAGAGACGAATTCGACAAACAGCTTCGAAACTTCTTCAATCACGTCAGTTTCTTCCGTCTCCATTGCAGCTTTAAGCGCGTCCACGTCAAGCACCGTTGGGAAAGTCAGACGACCAAGAAGTGAGTATTTGTTGGCATCAAGATCCAACAGCTTTCTACATTGAGCGGAGAGGAAGTTGGAGTACTTTGTTTTGTTTTTGGGTGTCAAGAAGGCGGTTAGACGACGTTCGAGATGTTGATTGATTTCTGTAAAGAGTATCAGTCTCAGTATAAATACCCGAATCGACGAACCTTCATCGATCGTATGATACTTGATAGTAATGTTACCCTTTTGTCCATGACAAGGAGAAGCTGAAACCAAGTATCAGTATTTACATTAAGAAAACCCTTCCAAAAACCAACTCACAAAGATCTGAATGCTCCAACAAAAAGACCAACGAGACGGTCTGGTTCTCAAATAAAATTGTGTTGTCCAAGTTTGAGAAATCCGTGAGTTGGAATCCAGTCAATCCTGAAATCAAAACGTCATCGATTCGGAGTGGGACTTTGCTGCCCCCAACAACCATAACTTGAAGGAGCGAGCTGTATACCAAAATAAGCCCCAAACGTTCAAGAACACGGGTGGAAACTCACTTGGAACCCCGAGGAAACAATCGATGACTAACTTCCATCGCCTTTCTAACTGGCATCACAACCACCGTTGAAAACGTGTGCTCCTTTCCATCTTCCACCGAAACCCATACCACAGCCAGCTTAATAGACACATTCCCCGTGTGACCTACATCCACCAAAACTGGCAACGAAAATTCCAAAACATCATCTACACCAAACTCATTTTCCACAAACTGTCCATCCTGAACCTCCACATCCTCCGTCCTCTGTCTAACAATGCTCCCACGTTCATTCCTAATATCAACCGATACACGAGACGGCGTAGAGACGAAAACAGAGTCAACACCAATCACCCTCACACTCGCCGACTGCACCGCCTTAACAGCACGATTCACCAAAATTTCCACAGCACGCTTCCCACCGCCACCAGGATGCGTCAAATTCGCGGATACGTTAAACGCATCCACCTGCGCCTTAACATGAAAAGCACGTTTCTTGATTCCGGTTCTTGGAATTGGATACTCCACGCTCGCGTTTCCAATCTTGAGTGTAACGGTTTCGACAAGGTACACGCCGGTGGATGAGACGCGTTCACAGGAGAGGCGGATTGTGTTGGGACCGGGGGTGAGTGTGACGTTGGTTGTGGTTGTGGCGGTTGTACATGTAAGTCCGGCGGTTTCTTTGCCTCCGGTTAGTGTACCTTGGATTTCATGGATTTGGAGATCCTGGTTTTTGGTAATTAGTTTGATGGAGTTGAAGGAGATCGTCGGATAGGTACCTTGGGAAGTTGGTTGTCAATCTGAACTTCAAGGATGTGTGAATCCTGGTTGCCGATGCGGTTGATGAACCGAGTAACGTTAACTTTGAAGATTTTAAGTGCAGAGAAGACAGCTCCTGCAGGCTCTTTTGCGGCGCCAAAGACTGCACCATTCATCAAATCAACGTACTGTGCGCCCTTGGTTGCAGCATCGAAACTAGGAGATCCAACGAGTCTCAGACATGCATCTACAAGTGCTGCGTTTTTGCCGAGCTCTTTTTGGCACACAATGAGCTTTTCGAGTACAACTTCGTCCATAGATTCCCATCCGTTTCCACTGAATTGGGCGATAATTTCTTCCCAATACTGTGATGCTTCTGAGTATCGCTTTCGGTGGCTGTCGGGGTTGCAGTTCAGTACATGAGGGTAATTTGATGAGAAACAAGGACACTCACAAATGAAGAGAGGCGATATCACCCTTAACAATCAACGCAGTTCTTTTCCGTTGACTCACTTCAAATCCTTTGACGGCACGACCAGAAATATCCTTTCATTCAAAACAGTAAGACTCGCATAGACAAAAAAGGACGACTGATGGCTTACCAAATACAGTTTATCAAATGCTTTTGGACTCTTGACTGCCTCAATCAATACCTTATTCGTCACAGTCTCAACAGGCAACCGCGTATCCACAGTTCCATCGTTACTATGCTCCATACCAGGTAAAACCTCCATCGCGACTTTATGAATCGACGAATCAAAAAGACCGCTCGCAGACCCAAGAATATCCAACTGCATACGCGCATAATGCAGCAGATCGGCCTTGACGCCTTCATACGCAGTTGAGTCTGTCGCTTCAGGGTTCTCCGACACGAGTTTATCACAATGTGTAATGACACTTGTGCAAGCAGTGAAGATCCAAGACTCGGAAAAGTAAGGTGTCAAACCAGCCTAATTTTTGTCAGATACGTTTAGCTATTCGTTGTACTCAATTGGAAATAATTCCACCCTAAACTGAACTCACCGAATATTCACGCAAAGTTCTAGCAAACGAAGAAATAAATCGCTTCGCACGGGTACAAGCCTCGACAACTCCATTGGGACTTTTAAAAAGAAGCGAGAGCTGACGCGCAAACAAGTAAATACGGAAATCAAAGATGGAAACCGTGTTCTGGAGAATCAAGTCCCTGTATGGCTTTCTCGATACATCCAGGATATCATGTGAATCGTCGCCTGGTTCTGCGCCACCGAAGGACTGGAACCATGGTGCTCCTTGCTCTTTGGTTTTGGAGTTGTGAGCGAGTGGGGGATGAGTAGAAGAAGATGTTTACCTTGCAAGTTTTGAAAGAACGCAGCTTCCAGTTCGTCATACTGCATTAAAGCTTCGCCAATGACATTAATGTATTCATACGTAGTTGCAGCTCCGTCCTGTGTTTGTATTTTAGCTCCACTTTGTACTGGTACTTTTCAAGGTTCTAGATATTTTCGAATTCGCCCAAAGATTCTGTCCCTCTAAATTCGCGATCATAAATGCAGTCTTGTACATCTTTCCCACAAGTCAGCCCCATGGGTATTCATCATTTCTTCTACCGTTCAAGCAATCTCACCTTGAGAATGAAAAACTGACAATAGTTCCACCCAGGAAGCAGACGTTGGGCGTCCAATCTTCTAGTATCTTCGTCATATTGCAGCAATTTCGCATTGAACGACTGAAGGATGAGTTCCTTGAGTTTCAAGAAAAAGTCCTGCCAAATTGACTGATCCTTCTGGTGTTGTGGCTTTAGATGAATGAGGTTTGTTCTGTCAATGTAGAGAAATGATTGCTGTAAGAAGAGGAGTTGAATAGATGTAAATGCTCGATTACTTTGGGAAATCCGACTTGATCTTGTCAATGACAGCCCCTTTAAAGAGCCCGGCCTTCTTTGCATCAGGAGCACCAAAGTAGACAATCAGAGGCTCCTGGGCCTTCTTTGCGCCCACGACAGCGAGCCAGTCTGATAACTGCTTTTTGACTGATGTTTTGTAGACCTCGACATCCTAATTCGCACGTGGGTTAGTTGTGTGTCCTAGCATAGGAGGTCCCTAGGAGGTGCCTAGGAAGCCCTAGGAGAGCCACCTAGGAAAGCCCTAGGAGCAATACGAACATCACAGTTAACCAGGTACAAATGCACGGCAAACGACGTCGCCGTTCCCGGAACAACGCGCGGAAACAAGTCAGTTTTGAAGGGCACAAAGTCAATGTGCAGCGCGTCGAGAAGTCGCTGTGTTCGCCCGTGAAGCCATGTCACCGACAACAGCGGCACCCGCGACAGAACCGCAGATTCAATGTCAAACCAGATTGTCGATGAATCAAGATCTGTTTGCGTTCCGATTTAGTTGCTTGGTTTAGTTGTTCAAAGGGGCAGAGGGGGACGCACAGGTCACGGTAACGGGCATCCAATTAATTGTGTTTTTGGGAGAAAGACATCCATTCCTATTCATTAATCCATTCATTAATCCATTCATTAATTCATAAAATATGAATTTCTTGACCGTAGACACCTTCGCCGCCTTTAAACGCCGAAAGCGCAATTATTAGGGGTTTTACGCCACCATTTAATATCCAACTTCCGTCTAAGACAATACATTCTAATGCAATCATAATAAACGTCATAAGAAGGATGTACTAAAGCAATGATAGTCTGCCTCCTCCGATATTTTTAAAATTGATTGTCTTCACCAACAAATTGCGGAAGGAAGATCTCCTTCCGTTTAGAAACGCGGACTAAACGTTTTCGTTTCCTACGCCGCCTTTTTCAGTCACCGCTGAGATAAGTTACTGGCATGAATAGATTCAGCTCTACCCGTCCCAAAAGGAATAGAGCTCCGAACGCACTTAAACTGAGTGATCCACGATTGGGAGGTACAATTTCATTCATGTGACTGCCAACCCCGCCTTTTCTGGGTCACAAGTACATTCCACGCCACCACAAGCCTCAAAACATATAAAAACCCGTGATTCCATCACTCAAAAAGAATCCCCAAAAGCTCAAAGGCAACCAAAAAACATCGAAATGAAGATTGCTCCAATCGCTCTCCTCTTGGTTTCCACCTTAGTGTCCCAGACCGCCATTGCTGCTCCGGTCAAGGGCGGTGACAACGACGGATGCTGGTCTACTTACTGGCACAAGTTCCTGCTCCAGTTCATGAAACGCGTGATCCTCGTGGTGGCGACAATGACGGATGTTGGTCTGTTGGTTGGCACAAGTTTTGTCCAGCTCCACCTAAACCAGCTGATGCCGTCAAACGTGATAGCGACAAGGAAAAGGATGGATGCTGGTCCCTCTTTTGGCACAAGTACTGCGCTTAAAGGCTTCCTAACAAAAGTTTTATTCAGTTTATTACCGAATAGTAGAAAGAATAAAAAGAATTCAACGTTTCTAATGTTTTGTCACAATACAAATAAACTAAATTGGTTGATATACGCCTGCAGTTGTGCATCTGCATGCAGGTTACTTCTTCTTCCCTCCTCTCTCTCTCTGAAAGATAATGCACTTAAATCCGAATCCCAACGTAGCCGAGTCCCGATCGCAGTTGTACCCAAAACTCCCACCAAAATGAATTGCTCGAGAATATAGCGTTTTTGAGCTGATAGTATATAATTATATAATATCATTGAAAACAAAGACGTATTTTATTCGATTTTTGAAACCGACAATTCTCCATCCAAAATGGCTGAGGAGCTGTCTTACCTTGTCGTCCAACGCTACGAAGGAGAATATCTCCATTCAATCACATCACAAGAATCCAATGAGCTAATCGCTCTGAATCACATCGCCATTCCCGCCGAAGGAACCACAGTAAACCAAGACGACCCCGATTCTCCACCAACAATCACCACAGATTCAACCGACCCAAACCAAGCCCCCCAGCAAGATGACCATACTGAAACAGCCCCACTTCCACCCAGAAACAGCACAGCCGAACCATCCAACGAACCCACCATTCCTCCCCCTTTAAACCTCTACCACGGCCATGGCCACGCAGAATTCAACAGCGGCCATAAATACACTGGCGCGTTTCAAAACGGGTTTATGCAGGGCCGTGGAGAATTCATTTGGCGCGACGGTGTCAAATACGAAGGCGATTTTTCCGATAACACCATCACAGGCACGGGGGAATACACGTGGAAGAACGGGAGCAAGTATGTTGGAGAAGTGAAGAATGGGTTAAGGTCTGGAGTGGGTCGGTTTGTGTGTGGCGGCGGGTCTCGGGGAGCGACTTATGAAGGGTTGTGGGGTGAGGGAAAGTTGAATGGTGCAGTGAGTGAAATTTCATATCGATCTAGATTAGACATACTTAAACCTCGTAATTAGGGAAAACTTGTGTATAATAAGGAAGGAACAAGTTATTATGAAGGTACATGGCTGAATGGTCTCAAACATGGAAAAGGTACCATGCACTATGAATCTGGAAACGTATATACAGGTGACTGGTTTCAGAATGTGAAGCAAGGGAAAGGGAAGATGGTTTGGAAAGATCGCGGAGAAGAATACAATGGCGATTGGGAGGTACCAAAATACCTCTGTTATACCCCCCAACACTAAAATCTGCACAAAAAGAACGGTCTTCCACACGGAAAAGGGATTTACACGTGGAAAGTATCCAACTCGAGAAACCACCAACTCCCAATGCAAAATACATTCGAAGGTGATTGGGTCTGCGGGAAAAGAACGGGCCGTGGAGTTTTCTTGTATGCAAGTGGAGCTAGATATGAAGGCGAATGGAAGGATAATCTGAAACATGGTCAAGGAAACTGCATCTATGAAAACGGTCGTGTGTTTGTAGGAGAATTCAAAAACGATCGCCCTGTCTTAGAGGCTCCCAAGTTCCAAAACGGTATGACTTACTTTGACCGCTTTTTCTGCCTAACATTCTGGAACCCCAGAATATCCGTTCATTTTCAACCTCAAAGACCTTCCCATAAACGCATCGGACCCTGTAGCCGTCGAGGAAACTCTCAAAGCAATCAACAATGTGATTTTGCGACACACGAACGATTTACGCAAAATTTATTCGTATTATTGTGGTCTCGGTGTTCCTCGAGGAAAAGTGCTCTCAAATCGAGCTGTTACCCGTATTCAATTATGGAAATTCTTTTCGGATTGCAAGCTGAAGCAAAAAGGATATTCGTTTGGTATGAAATTAATTCATTTGTTTTTTTTTTGGCTAAGGACTCCTATAGTGAAGTTAGACGAAGCCTGTGTCTCCCATCTAAAAAATGAACCGCTTTTTCAACACCTCTATAATGTACATAATCTTTTCTCTTGTTCGTGAAAGCCTATGCTGAAAAGTTTTATATAACTAGGACCCACACAACGTCTCCCACCATTTCATTTTCCGTGACTTCCTGGATGTGATTCTCCGCATCTCGCATCACATATACAGAACCGCGACATCAGATCTGTCAATCCATGAGCACGGAATTGCAGCCGCATTTTCTCACTTTATTAAAGCCGATGTGATTCCAAATGTACCACTTGACATGCCCACACCACAAAAGAATGAAATCACGGTAGTGGCTGAAGTTGACGAGGAAGGAAATGCTGTTCCCATTACGACTGTTGATTTTGGAAGGACTTTATTTACGGTACACTCATTCGAATTTTAATCTGTCTGACGCTTATTACATAGGACATTGAACAAGATTATGGGGATGGAATATACAAAGTATACACGATGCTTGCAAAGAAAGAGTTTCGAAAAACTGTCACAATTAGAATGCTGCTCCACTTTATGAATGTAAGAAGCGTTGTTTATTGTTGAACGAATCATTAACATGAGAATAGGATGCAAAAATGATTGAAACAACTCCACACGGCTCACTCACAATCGCTAAATTCATTAGCGTCTTTGACACACATATTCCCGGTGTCGTTGGAGACCTCGGATCCTACAATCTCGAGTTTGAGGTAACAGTCCTCTCTTTAAATCACGAACAATACTCATCAGAACGTATAGCTCGTCCCATACGAAATGTTCATGGCCTTCTACGACTGCTTACACCATAAAACTCTCGGTCTCCTCCACCACCGCGCATACGAAGCAGCACGCGCAAAGGCTGAAGCCGAAGCCGCCGCAGCAGCAGCTCTCGAAGCCGAACGAATCGAAAAAGAGATGGCGGCTTTAATGGCTGAGGAAGCTGCTGCCAAGGAAGCCGAGGCAGCTATTCTTGCTGTTGACGCGTTAGCTGCGAAAGAGGCGGCGGAGAAGGAAGCAGCGGAGAGACCAGTTGAAGTTGTTACGCCTGTTGCTGCTGTTGCAGGTGGGAAGAAGGAGAAGGGGGAAAAGGGAAAAGCCGGGGCGGGAGGGGCTGGGAAGAAGGAAACGGTTTCGGCAAAGGAGAAGGAGAAGGAGGCGACTGCGGCGGCAGCAGCACAAGCGCAAAAGTTGGCGCTTCCAGCTGTTGATAAAGGGAAAGAAGGGGATGGAAGAGTGAGTGCTCAGGCGACGGAGGCAATGAAACGGACTGAAAGTGTCGCAAATGCACTTTCCGCTTTGAGACAGGAGAGTAGACTGATTGAAGTGAAGGTTACTCTGCCTACTTTGGAAGATTTCGTTGATCCAGGTGAATCAATTTCTTGGTCTCTCTCCATGGCTTTGACTAACGTCTGGACAGTGGGTCCTACAGAGATTAATATTCGAACAACACTGTCAGGACTCTTTGAGAGTCTCTTAAAATCCGCTGACGCCTTGTATTCCCACCAGCTGATGAAAAACACGTGGGCGTAGATTGGGAAAAGATAATTAAATTATTAAAACGTTGTTAATTACTTATCCACGTCGATGGGTGGCTACACAACATACTGCGCACTCTACCCTAAAACTTCCGGAAGACCAAAAAATTTTATCCAGGGGAGCTCACTATTATTAGGGGGGAGGGGGGGGGACGAGCCCCCCCCTTCCTTCCCCCCTAAAAACCCCCCTCGAACCCCCCCCCTTTTGGACAATGGTTGTGATGTTGGCCTTATTATTATGTGTACTCTCAATGCATTATTGGGATGTTGGAATTGCTATGCTGTCAACCAGTTCCGTAGCTTCTCCAGCAGAGAGTGGACCCAATGATCTCAAGTGCACAGGTTCGAGTCACAGTGATGTCAACAAGAACTTTTAATCAAGTCATGTGAGGAAGGAGATGGAAGAAGATAGAAGGAGATGGAAGAAGTTCCGGAAGATTCAAAGGGGGAAGACCTCACTCTGCGGAGTAACTCCACTCTCGACCGATACCTGCTATTACTCTCGGGACGATCCAGCAAAAAAGGTTGATTACAATGCAGGAAACGAGAGCGCAGTACAGAATCACCCGCGGCCTTGGAATGATAAGTATATTGGGCAAGTCCAAGTGCTAAGACCCAGTAATGGGTGTCCTTCTGACTATGGGCGTGCGGACTGGGGCGGACCTTGGAAGTGCAAAGGCGGGGACAGTAGTAATCCTTATGAATGGGGCGGAATTGGATTTCACTCATCATGTATCTTGGTTCTTGTGAGCAGAGTTTGGTTGAAGGAACCCTCCTGGATTCAATCAGAGACAACGAATCCATTCACGTACCCAACCATGAAGGAATTTGTTCGTTGGCTTCATGACAATTGGGATGAGTACAGAGGTCGCATTGAGGGAACTGACTATGGCATCGCTGCACCTCGAATGAATCAAGATTGGGATCTTTTCACGGGAGAGGAATGGCTCCTGGCGAATCCGATTCTATTGCCTCCAATTTATGTTGCTGGAGTTGCTTCGTGGATCAACGAGGAGTCTGTAATACTGTCTACTGGAGGTATATTGTGACAGATGGTTGAAAATCACACAATCACAATCTAACACGTTCGCATTCCAACCCTAGGTTTTGAGCCATCCGAAACTGAATATTTTCTGTGCGTTCAACGAAATCTACTGGCTTCATTTCGACGCCACTGTCAAGGGTTCTATTTACGTTCAGGCATTCCAAGCTCATCCAACAGCCTCCAACCAATATCATATTCCCCTCTGAACCAACCAAGCTACTTCAAGTGCAACACAATCAGCGGTGCCCCATTTTCAAATACCCCTGACGATATTCTCCTACTTATTATATCGTTCTTGGATCCATCATCCGTTTCGAAATTAGAGCAATCCCACCCTCGATTCGCAAACTTACTCCGCGGGCCTCTTGGTTCATCCATCTGGCGTGGCTTTTGTATCACCAATGAATTAGTCTCAGTATACCCTGACGGAGTTTTGCGATCACTGCACACGCCAGAAATGCCAATGTCATGTGATTGGCGACGATTCTGGATTGACGCAGCAGTGAGTGAAAACGTTAAGAATTTGAAGAGGATTATGGGGATGGCGGATGTTTTGCTGGAACGTTTTTCGAAGGAAAGAGTTAACAGGGAGAGTAATGATGAAGAGTTTGAAGTAAGCGCTGGTGATGATGGTGGTGACAATAATGGTGGTCAGGATGGGGAAAACTATGTCACTGTGTTGACAGATCTCCTCAATGACGCTTGCTTTCACAACGATGAGATACTTGTTGACGTGTACGTTGCTGAGATTGCAGCTATTGAAGACCTCGAAACACGAAAAGATATCTTGGCTGGCTACTTGAAACAAATTACTGATGGAAATTGGACGGATCGATTCAAGCGATTTACCCAGAATCATTCTGAAGCCTTTGCCGAATTTACCCCAGATGCAGTGTATGGAGTAGCTGCAACAGTTCAATCATTTGATATGCTCCAATTTTTCCTGGAAAAGTATGAAAATCAGGGTAATTTGGGGGAAGCAATGAAACAATCAACTCCAGAGTTTGCGAGCAAGATTTGGAGCCTTGTTGATGCAGCTCCTATTGACATCTCATTGGCTTTAAGCGGTTCTGCCTGCTTTGATCCTAACCTTTTAGAGCGAATGTTGGACAAGCTGCCTGATAAGATGACTCCAGAACTCAAAGAAATAATTATGAAAGCAATGGGACGTGTTTGCCTCAATGCCCAACTGCGGTCCTTGGCAATATTCTTGAACAAATTCCCCAGTTGGATCAATGAGCCTTGCGATCATGAAAATACGACTCTGTTGGGTGCTGCAGTCAGCATGAAAGCTTACGACATTGTTCATTTACTCTGCAAGTCAGGTGCTAAACTGATCAGAAATGCAAAAACAGTGGAATCAATTCTTTATGAGGCTCTAGTGTTCAATTCCAACATCAAAATGACCCAGATTTTGATATCCTATGGAGCCAATATTAACGATCTTTGGCCGGAAGGAGCGAAACGACCTACCTGGCCGTCAAGACAGGGTACAGTCAACAGCGGATCAACGCTTTTGCATATGGCTGTGGTACAAAAGAACTTGTTGGCTCTCTACTTTCTTGTGAAGGAACAGGGCATGTTCACTAACGTGCCTGATTCACAGGGTAACACAGCCCTTCACTTGGCAGCAGGCATTATCATTGACTCCCATGATGTTGATCGGCAGGGATATGAATATCCTGGTGCTGAATATGATTTGTGTATTCTCAGCTCCTACCTCGCAGAATTAATGAAGACAGAAAGGATTGCCCCCAGAAGTGATGTAACAAAGTTCCTGGTCAATTATTTACTTGAGTTCGGGTATGAATGGGCAAACGGTAATGTTGATACCATTTTCAGATTGAAAGTGGGATATGCGGGACCTTCGGACTTTACTGTTCTCTTTCGTTATGCTCCTGGACATGTATGGTGGGATCTGAAAAGCGATAATATTTGGAAGGAACTTCAGCCAGACATGGTGGGAACACTTTGTCGGCATGGATACTGGATTCCACCGCACCCAGTTCAAATCAGTCAACTGCTTATTGCTTTAGGTGCAGATTTGACTGCAGTCAACAAGAATGGACAGACTCCATTAGATATTGCAATTAATGGTGGGGAGGGGTGTAAAATGAATGCCAAGGTGTTGGAAGCGGCAATGAAGGAATTGAAGGAATCTGCATAAGTAGAAACCTTTGTTAGTTGTATGGTACTTTTTGAGATTCTTAGTGTTCTGCATTTCTTGTGGCTGTCAAGAATAAAGTCCGAAAGTTGTTCTGAAAACATCCCACCCAAAAACACAAATCTAATGTCGCTTCAACCACCACCACCACCCAATCAAAACTCGCTGCGTCCAAGTGATCCACTAATAAGCTGCCTCGTTGTTGAAACACAGACTACGCGCCAGACATCGTCGTCCACGTTGAACTCGCTGGCACCCGAGCTTCTGCCTGGCTCCTTTTCTGTTCCACCGCCACAAACCCAGTTGCAATTGCAACAGCTTTACATGCCTCTTTTGGCAGGAAGCTTGGCAGCGTCAAGCTATGTTGTTGGTTTGATTGGGTAGGTACAATAGGACTAAATCACACTGTAACAACCAGGGGTACCCTCAGTTCCCGCCGCCTCCACTGACACCCCAACAACACCCTTACCAGCAACAGCAGCCACAGCCACAGCCTCACCAATCCTCATTTGGAACCTTCCCTGACCGCAGCCAAGTCATTGATGTCTTGTCGCTGGGCCGGTCAATTGGCCTTGGCTTTGGCACTCAATCTCAATCTTCAGATCAGTACCCACCCCCTCAAATCCCAAGTCTCCTGAGACGCCCCATGAAATACGTTACAAAAGAAGTTGTTCTCACAGACGGCAAATTCATTCTCAACGTTCCCTTGTCAAAGGACTATTCTTCGGCTGTTCGGTATTAGACGCAGAGGAGTTTACGCACCTCAGGTTTGTTTTTGTACCTCTATCAAAGAGAAGTAGAGATATTCTGCCATTACAACGCAACCGGACGAATTCTCCACGTCTTTTCTCTGAGACAGACGCACATGCGTCGCTACACAAAAATTGCTGTCATGTGCACAATGTATAACAAAGATGATCAGCTGTATAATCAGACCGTACGACCTTAAAAACATAAGCACAGCATTCAAATACATACAATATATTTCCACTTCCACATAATTGTAAATACATAAGTTATGGAGGGCCGTCACAGTGACAGTTGTCAATACAGCGTCGTGCCATATGAGTACAGAATCTTCCTCTCATCTAAACCCAAATGGTAGTAGCCAACAGTTATTTCGGGAATAACAAAGAATTTAGTTATCATGCTTCCAAAGTTGACCAATTGGTTGATTGACCTTAACTTGATTATAGTTCTGCGTGGTTTTATTTCCACTTGATCTTTTTGCTAAACGAAAGTCTTATTGACAAGCCTCCTCCACGTAAGTAGAAGTGTCTAGTTAGTCAAATCTAGGTTGTTTGAAGTAGGACCTGGAAGCTTTGAAAACGGAGGATTTTTGGAAGCTTCTGAAAATTAGATTAGATTAATCTGGACTTGGGATAAAAAATTATTATTGAGTGGTTAAGAAAACAATAAAACCATCCATTATACTGTTGAAATATAAAAGGTGGTACATCTCCAAGCTGGAACAAAGGTGGACGGGGAATATTGTGAAAACAAAGGATCCCAGAACAACAATGGTCAATGGCAACCTCACTGCGATCGTCCGCGTCTCATACAACCAACTGGCACCATTCCATCTATTTCAATTTTACTTTGAGTTGGCACTTGCCGGAATCTCGCTCTTTTGCTGCGTTTACTCTATTTACTTTATTTTTCGGCACGATCTCCCTTCTCGCGGCTTACGCCCTTCAATTGAAACCGTGTTTTCACCTGTTACATTTCTTATGGTGTTAGTCTTTCTCTTTCGGGCTTGCTTCTTTGCAAACGAAGCTGTGTTTTATGCTCAGTTGTATCCTGCAAGTGGGTTTGGCCTCTTCTTCTTTGTCATGTCTGGAGAGAGTAGTATTGCGTGGTTTTCGTGGTTAAGGTACGTGTTTTCACTCGCTTTTGCAGGAGATTGAACTGCTTGATAGGTCTAAGGCTGTTATTTCACTACATTACAAACAATGGATCGTAGACGTTCTTCAATACGAACTCATAGCTGCCCCAATAATTTTAATCAGTCCATGCATAATTCAATTTCTTCCGATATTGAACAGTGTTCAATACGCAACAATACCAACAGCTCTTGGAATCGCCATGATTATTAATGTCGATCTCCTTTCACTAAGAGCGTACTTTGCTTTAATATTTTCACTCAAATCGAGTCGTGTGGATATTCCGCCTGCATGTAAGTTTCTCCTGTTCTGTATCAAATTGATACTTTACCAGATATGGTCATCGCCAAGTATACTTCCGCTTCAACAATTTTGCGAATAACTAGCTTAATATTCTATTCTGTTAGTGCATTTATTCAGAACGACAAGACGTCTATGACTTGCGTTATGCTACAAGACATATTTATGATTCTCGATGCAATCAATATGCTCATTATGAAGGCCGCGCTTGTAAAACCTGGTCTTTTTGAGATATTACCAATGAAAAGTGGTGGAGGATTCCGTAGTAAAGGAGCGAAAGGGAAAGTCAACCAGTTTTTGGATGGGTCCGGTTCGTCTTCTGTAACTAAGTCATCGACTTGAGCTTTAATAAAGGGCTTGATTTTCGGAATATTTTGTTCTCAGACAAGGATAAGGATTGATGTTGGTTCCTCTTTGTGTTAAAAGGTCTCGAAAGGATCTTTATCCAGTTTCGATAGTAGAGAGAATAATAGTATGCTCCCAATTTTTGTCGTAGCTTAACTAAATTCCTTTCACATCGACTCCGTCTGGCATCACATCACCCTCGCCTTCCCATTATACATCCAGCAATTCTATGCAAAACGTGCTCTTGACCAGAGTCGAACTGGTGACCTTCGGATTATGAGACCGACGCTTTGACCAACTAAGCCACAAGAGCTGATACGTGAGGGGATGAAGGTATACAAGTTCCTATTAAACAAAACCCTCAACTGTGATAGATTCTAATTCACCTATTCACCTTTTTAATTCAAATAAAGAAAAACGAGAGACAGCTGCTTCGTGATAAGTTAAAGTTCTTTCTTCTTTGTTTTCTTTGAAATAGCTTCGCCACCTGGTCAACAAAACAAACCTCACCAAAATGAAGCTGCATCTTAAAAGCCTGAGACGCGTCAAGAAGAAACAGGATAGCATGCTCGAATCTGAATCTCAAACAAGCCGAATCCCGATCGCAGTTGTTCCTAAACTCCCACCAAAACCAGAACTCACTTACGAGGATGTTATGAAAGATGTGAGCTGCTTACGGCGTAGAATAAGTTGTCCCTCTGAATGTATCTTGATTAGCAACTCTTTCTCATGGTTCCTTCATTGTGGAATGAAAGTGTGCCATTCCCCAGTGCTGTTCTGAAGCAATACTACACACCAAACACCGGAACCGGAATCAAATCATGCTTGCAGCCGATTTCGAAAGAAATAGTACGCGTTTTTGTTTGGGCGGCCGAAATTTACTGAACACGTAAACTATAGACCAACTTGCTGCAACTCCTTCCATGCAATCAAAAGGCGAGCATCTTTGCAAGAGTTGAAGAAGGTCGTATCGATGGAATGAAAGTCGTGTAAGTCCTTCATGATTCGCGTAATTCCAGCTTCCAATAAACTTCTACACACAGGATGACTGGCCCAGTTGGAACTCCGTACGCCTACGGAGTTAAGTTAAAGCTCATTTTCTTCTTAAGGTCTGATATTTTTCTACCAGTGCTTCGAATTCAATGTTTTCTTCCCGCCTAACTATCCACATGTCCCACCAACCCTCAAACTCGTAACAACCGGAAGCGGAACCGTCCGATTCAATCCAAATTTATATGAAACTGGATACGTTTGTGTTTCGCTTTTGGGAACGTGGCCAGCAACTAAGCCTGAGGAATGTTGGCAACCAAACAAGAGCACGTTGCTTCAGGTTCTCGTTTCTATTCAGTCTCTCATTATGACCGAGTTTCCGTACTTTAATGAGCCGGGCTATGAAGTCCACCGCAGTCCAACGTATCCCGCAAGCTTGGCGTACAATCGTAACTTGCACATACAGACCGTAAAGTAAGAATTTCTTTACTGTTTCAGGATTGATACTCATTTGACATGTATTTTCAAGATTCGCGATCCTTGGCCAACTTCGGAACGCGTCGTTACTGGACATCGGAGGATTTGGAAAGGTTATTCGAAACCACTTCTACTTGAACAAGAATGAAGTGAAAGATCAAGTCAGGAAGTGGGCTAATGCAGATATGTTTCATGTTATTACTTGGAATACGTTGACGATGGAAGTTGAACAAGAGTTGGAGAAGCTGGTTGCGCTTGAGGAATAACGATGGAATCCGTGATTTTCATGTTTATGAAGGAAGAAACAAAGTTGTCTATCGTTTTATTAAATCGGTGTCGAATGCAACCATCATCAACAACAAGCCCAAAAGGTAAAAAACTTGAATTGTGTTTTGAGAATTAACTTATCACAGTTTAAGAAGCACAGTCGAAGAAGTCATACCGAAGGAATATCAAAACGTTCTTACTCATTGAATTTGAAACTACAGTTAGATTCCATATGAGTATTCGGACCAGCATTTCAACAAATTCGAATAGAAAAATAAGGACAAACACAGGTCGCGGAGCCATATTTTACGAAGTTAGATAGGTTCAGAAACAGGAAATTTGACAGACAAGGTTGTGTCGTTAACTTTCCTTAGTTTCGAATCATCCAGGATATTCTTCACTCCTCCAGCCTGTATGCATTCGAAATCGCTTTCGAAATCATGAACAGGCAGTATAAAGCCGCTCAGATTCCCTTTCTATTTCAATCTCCAAACCAAACCAACCATTCGAAATCAACCACCAATGCCCCGATTCACCATCAAGAGCATCAAAGCAGCAACACCAATGCCAACACAAGATCCATTCTTGTTCGCCGTGTACCACAAGGACGTCTACCCAGCCGGAAACGCAAAGATGGAAGCCCCGCGTCGAGGAAACGGAAACGACTGGTCTGCAAACCAGTCATACAGAATGTACCATGGCGACAAGATCCCCGGATTCCCTGAACACCCACACAGAGGCTTTGAAACTATCACGTGTACCCTTGAAGGAACAATCGATCACACAGACTCACTTGGCGGTGGCGGTCGATACGGAAACGGAGACCTTCAGTGGATGACGGCGGGTCGTGGAATTGTCCATGGAGAAATGATACCGCTTTTGAATCAGGACACTGAGAATCCTCTCCGTTGGTTTCAGTTGTGGTTGAACCTTCCTGCCAAGAGTAAGCTTGTTGAGCCGAATCAGTTGATGCATTGGAGCGAAGATATTACTCGGTTCTCTGTAGACGGGGATAAGGTCAAGGCTACTGTTCTTGTTGGGACGCTTCATGGACACACAGCACTTCCTCCAATTCGAGACAGTTGGGCGAATAATCCAGAGAATGATGTCAATGTATGGCACTTGATTATGAAGCCTGGATCCAAGTTTACACTTCCCACAAGCGAGGAGGGATCAACGCGAAGCTTGTATCTCGTTGAAGGAACTGGTTTGACGTTGGACAAGACTAAGATCCCTGGACTCAGTGTCGTTCAATTCAAGGACCACAGTATCAGCGAAATCGAGCTTGAGCATGCTGGAACGGAAGGAAATCTCGAGATTTTGATTCTTCAAGGAAAGCCAATCAGCGAACCTGTCGCACAACATGGTCCGTTTGTGATGAATACGCATCAAGAACTTGCGCAAACGTTTCGCGAATATGAAAAGACTCGGTTTGGGGGATGGCCTTGGCCTCATGCACATGTATTCCCAAGAGAGAAGCGGTTCTTGGCTGTTCAGGGTAAGCCAGAAGAGTATCCTCCCTCAGTCAACGAGCCTTAAGTTAAATAATTATCTTTGTGAATATGAATAAAATGTCTTTATCTGCTTTTTATCCTCTGAATATAGTGTGATTCGTATACCCAGCTTGAACCAACAAAGTCTCTTCATCAACATCCACATCTTCCTCCTCACAATCATCATCATCATCATCTCCATCAATATCCTCATCCCGCTCCATATACCCCGCATCAGCCGCAAGCCCCCGCAACATCCGATGCAACAGGTACAAACTCCCGCCAAACGAAAAATCATACCAATAGTTAACTGCAATCGTCCCACTCCCCTGTTCCACTTTATGCGCCCACAACGCCGGTAAGTACAACATATCCCCACGTTCAAGCGTCACAGTCAAAAAGGGGCTTTTGTACGCAGTGAACCCAATTCTATCTGTAAAAGTCTCTAAATCTTCGTCACGCGTTGGATCGAGGGAGCACCACCGTGTCATCATACGTGGATGGGACTGAGACGCGTCGGTTGTGGTGTCGTATGTCTTTGGGTCCATGTACACCACTTCTTGGGTCCAGGATCTGGTTTCAGTCGGTGTGTATTTCGAGGTAGGGAAGGTTCGCTCTTCGAGGGCCCATGATTCGGAGGGTGGGATAAGGGTGAATGTTTTGGAGCCTGTTATGACAATGTATATGTTTTCGTAGTGGTCTCTGATGATGTTCATTTTAGTTTTTAAGAATGTGAGGAGAGAACTGGCTTACTTGTGGAATGAGGTGACGGCGTGTCGACTTCCACACCAAAAGTTGACAGCATCTGGCATAGCTCCTTTCAAAATATATTCAATAAATACTTTTAAATGTAATATTGTCTTTTGAAGAAGTATATACCTAATGCCTCAGTCGCGAAATCAATGTGCTCAGGAACTTGCTCAAACAATTTGGCAAAGTCTCCATCGCCCCGCATATTATTATTCTGACTCTGAATATAATGCACAGCTTGAGGATTTGAAGGATCTTCAGCGTCCAATCGATCAAAGAACTCGTTGATAGACAACGACTCTTCATGTGGCAGTACGAATGTTCCGTCAATAACAGCATCCGCGAGTCCTAAATAAAATAATATTTTGATTAGACTTGGTTGTTGAAAGGTTGTTCTTGTTCTTGTTACACAATTCACTACATGAAAGAGTTCGCTGATACTAACGAAAGCGTCTGCCCTCATTAGATCATTCGCTTCGCGAAAGTTCACAGTTCCAAGCTTGTATTCCTTCGCGAGAAGTTATTCGCTGGCGCTCACAGTCCCAAAATCTCGCCTTGGACTAGGCGTATTGCATTCCTCCCTTTCGCAAAGTTTCCACACTCTCTCAATCCCACATTGAGGGCACGCTAATGAAAGCGTGCATATTTCGCTCGTTCCTCGCTAAATAAGAACTACATGGTAGGAAACTGTAGGCATTCCAAAACACTTCGCTTTTTGACGTTGCTGCTGCCGACTTCGTCGGCTCTTTTCTATTCACACCATCTTCACTACTCTCAGATGCAGCTCACTTGTTACCATTTGGAGTGACAGCCACTTTCACATTTCGGTCTGAACCAATCAAGTCCACCAATTGACTTCTATTTCCAAAAGATTCCATCGCGGGCCAATCCTCGACATTTGAATTCCGGAAGAGAGCAGGTCTGTTTTCAGCGACCAGTTTAGCAAAAGCGAGCGGAGAAGGAGATCCTTCGAATGAGGCGAGAGTGTGACCACCAAACGATCGGAAGGTTTGGCTGTGGATTCGGAGGACTGGGATGCATTACACTTAGTATCTGTTTGGATGGTGTGTGGTGGAGGGTTACCTTCTTTGGGGTCTGTTGTCATTTATTGTGTTTTCAAGAAGGGAAAAAAGAAGGAAGAGATACTATAAGAGAAGGGAGTGAGAACAAGTAGAGATATACTCAGACTATCTACTTCACACGTGAATGCATCAAGTCCGTGTTTTCCTTCTCCTTTGTGTTGTCACTGTACTCTCGCTTTATTTTGAAGATTCGCGACTCAATACGGCAATCTTGTCCACAATATCATCAATGGATGCGAGCGTGTCCTTGTGTGGTTTTGAGGCGTCTTGAATGGCAGCGATTGAATCTGCGCAGGAAGCAACTGAGGCTAGGAAGACGGGAAAGGAGGTGGCAAGAATCCTGGTTTGACAGCAGCATTAGATTGTTGATTAAGTTAAAAGAGAAAGAGAAGGGAACGCGTACTCCTGGGCTTCGGGTGTCAGAACAATTGTATTCTTTTCCTTTTCTTTTTCTTTTGAGTTGTTTGATGGATTCTGAAGAGTGGCCGACAACTGATTCATCTTTGACTTTATTTTGAGCACGTGGGTCGCAGTCGATTTGAGTGGTGCGAGAAGAGCGGCTGTGTCAGAGTGCGTGTGAGTGAGTGAGAGTGTGAGAAAGAACAAGTGCTTGGCTCTTACAAAGTGACTCGGGCGAAAGAACATCGGCGCTGCGTTCGACACTTTCTCTTCTTTCTTGTTCGAGAATTGTCAATGAGACGGCGTCAAGCAGTGTGTCTAGTTGCTTCAGCTTCGTTATTAACATGGCGGCTCTTGTTTGGACAAAGTATAATTGTTCGGACAAGAACGAAATGAGAAGAATCAATCCATAGAATCAATCTGAATCAATAATCTAGAAGGAAGAAGAGGTTCAAAAAAAGTGAAATAAAAAACAACGCTAGTCTTCTAACATCCTTGACTCGCGATTCCATACCAACGCAAGCCATTCGTTCCGTACGAACACAAAACTGTATTGTTGCATGCCCATTCTCCAAATACAGTGCATGCATCACCATTCTTGATGGAGCCAGTCGCTGGTTTGGTTATAGTAGCAGGAGCAGAAGATGTGGTGGCAGTGGTTCCTTTGCCAACGGTAGTGGCAACTGAAGAGGAGGCGGCCTTGGCAACAGTGTTGGAGGAGAATACTTTGGTAATAGTAGAAGAAGAGGCTTTGGCGACGGTAGATGAGGTGTCCTTGACAATGGTAGAAGAGTTAACCTTAACAATGGTAGATGAGGAGGCTGCCTTGGCCAAGGTGGTAGTAACTTGGGATGTCGGAACCGTTGAAGTTGGCTTGGAAGTGCTGGAGACGGCTGCAGTCTTGATCGCGTTTAATGAGGTAGAAACGGGGGTTGTGGTAGCAATGCTAGTCACAACTTGAGTTCTTGAAACTGCATTAGTTGAAACTTTAGCAACAATCGTAGAGATCGGCACAGCTGGAATAGTCGTTGAAGCTTTAGTTGAAAGAGCTAAAGAGGAAGCGACTGGTGCAATGGTGGAGGAAACGGAAGTTGAAGATGGCTTTGCAACGATGACAGACGTGGTCACTGGATTACCAACACAATTGTTGTTCTTGCAGGTGGTACCTTCAGGGCACTGGTATGCATACCATGCAGAACCGCCACCCCAAGTTCCCGATTTCGCCAACGAAATACACTGATTGATAAACGCAGAATCATCGCTACACATCAAAGCACCAGCTTCACACCCAGTCTGCTGATACTGCCACGGCGACTGAGGAACCTTCACATGGAAAGTATGCTCATTATTCCCATTATTCGCCACAACAACATCCGAACACGACGCAAACTCTTCATCCGGCGAACCCCCATTATTCGCCGTATAATACCACCGAATCACAGCCTTATAACTCTCACCCCCACCCGAAACCGCAGGAATCACAACAGGAATATGCCCGGTACCCCCTTGCCCATCCAACCCCGGGCCCGCAACAGTCTTATCACCACACCGCGCATCCCCGCCAATATAACTCCACGTCGTCCCTCCATCCCTCGAAATCTCAACTACACATCCACCCATATGAAACGCCGAAATCCACCAATCCACAACGGCGTCCCCCGGCTTCAACGTCTGTGTGAAGACTGGGCCGGGGGGCAGGTAGTTGCAACCGCGGTCGTATGCGGGCGTACCCCCGATCACGCGGTTATTTGCGTTTCGGACAAAGGTGTCGCCGTTTTGTTGGTCGCCGGGGAGGGATCTTGGGATTGGCCATTTCATGAATCCGTGGGCGGAGACGGTGAGGGTGAGGAGGGTGAGGAGGGCGAGGGTGAGTTGGAGGATGTGCATTTGAAGGCGTCAACGTTTTTCAGAAGGGAGAAAATAAGGGGTTTGGTGGTTATTGGAGCGGTTTGGAGTGTGGCTGGGTGTAGTGGACATGTGACTTTGTTGTTTTTTCACATGACCGGGCTTCAAAAATCCCGATATCCGACTGACATCTCATGTCAGTGATATTAGTCAGGGGTTTATTGAAGAAAGAGAGTGAACTCTATTGCTTGTGGATAGTCTCTTCGATTACTTAAACGTTTGGAATATTCCTTTGAAATCAAAGAATAAGAGTCTCTCCTATGGTTCCTAGGGTTCCTATGGTCTCTATTGCTTCGATAAGTATCTAAGTTAAATTGTTTATCGTGACTATATATTGATTTTACTTTTTTATGCCCAACCTGTAGAAATGAGCCCCAAAAAACCATTAACAGCTGCTCTGAGAGCAAAGTCACATCATTCACCATCCAAAGACTCACTTCTTCAATGGTTCAAAGACCAAAAGATTGAATATGACAGTCGAATGATGAAGATCCACTGTTCACCCACATCAGAGTTTCACGTCACAACCAACTCAGAAGCCATTCCCACCAACACCGTCATTGGCACTGTTCCAAAAACAGCGTGCTTGTCTGCACGGAACAGCGGAATCTCGAACCTGATTGGTAAAAGAAACATCTTGCCTTGACCCTTCCCTAACACAACACAATCAGAAGAAGCAGGATTCACAGGAACCCTCGCCCTATCCATCGCACTCCTCTTCGAACGGTCCCAACTACACCAAGGAAACGGAACGCCTTGGTCAAGTTACATCGCATCCCTACCCACCCACGCGCAAACACCCTTGTTCTGGGACGCGGAATCAACAAAACTGCTGTCTCCAACTGACTTGACAATCGAAGAAGATAAATCGTGTCTTGATTCCGATTTTGATGAACATGTGTTCCCGTTCATTGAATCTCACCCGATCGTATTTCCAAGGCGAAGTGCGGGGGAGTGGCGGAAAGAGTTTATGGAGTGTATTACTATTGTCACGTCTCGTGCGTTTCTCGTTGACGCTTTTCATGGAGAGGCTTTGGTCCCATTCGCGGATCTATTCAACCACAAAAGCGGGGCTGAAACTATTCATATTAAAGGCGGTGGTGATGTATGTGAGGACTGTGGGGCTGTTGAAGGTACTTGTGGGTGTTTGGATTCTGATGATGAGATGTTGGATCCGCACCATGAACACGATCCTAATGGTGGTTGTTGCGGGGAAGATTCGGATGGCATGGAAACTGATAGTGAGACGGAAGATGTTGATTGGTTGTATCATTTGGATGAAGCAGTTCCAGAGTTGGCAGGTGGAAAAGCCAAACCTGCAGAGTCAAGCCCGCGCAAGAGAAACTCCGACGAACCAGCATCCGAAGACTCTTTGAAAATCACCATGATACACTCTGTGAAACCAAATACGGAAATATTCAATACATACGGAAACCACTCGAATTCCAAGCTACTGAATCTGTATGGTTTCGCGGAGATAAATAACCCGAATAACAATGTTCAAGTCGACTTGGAACACTTGTGTGCGACCGTTATGAATATCATAGGCGCGAATGTGTTGGTGGAACGGTGCCGGTTTTGGAATCAAGTTGGACAGAAAGCTGTCGATTACATCATTCACAACAAGAAAGACTCTCAAATCGAAGAAGAAATTAACTGGGGTGATGACGACGAGGGTGGTGAAGATTCCGCAGTGGACCAATTCATACAACAACCGCCTGACTTGTTCAACTTTTCAAACAACGGAAAGGCGTCTACTCATCTCCTTGCGTTCCTTCAAATCGCATTCCTGAACTCAAAAGCCTTCCAAGTTTTCACGAAAAGCGAAGACGCTGTCTTGAAGTACATCCGACATATTGTTGAAAATGAACTGTTGTCGTGGTCGGCGACACCTGCAGATGGAACGATTAAGAGCTCAAAATCTGTCAATTCAACGTTGAGACCAGATATTCGGCATATCATCACCGTTTTAAGATCCCTGGCTCTGCATCGTGTGTCGCGTTATGAATCTGTGCATATCGAACAAGAATTGACCGAACTGCAAGAAGCGATTGTAAGTATAAATTTCTTGACATCGTTCATTAAAGTGTTATTTAGGCGACGAAGAACTACAGTCCAAAACGTTGGGCGCTCATTGTGAGGACAGAGGAACAGAGGATTCTGAACGAAGCTTTAAAACGATATTGCATTTGACCAAGCATATTCAAACATGAATTAAGGAGAATATTTTTGGTCAAAATCAACCTCAAAGACCTCTCCATAAACAAATTCAGACTGCACGACTTATAAAAAAGCATAGAATTCAAATACATACACTATATTTCCTCTTCCAAACAATTGTAAATAGATCAGGTATAAAGAGCCGTCGCAGTGACAGTTGTTAATGCAGCGTCGTGCCATGAGTACGGGATCTTCCACTCATCTGAACCCAAATGGTATCAGTCAACAGTGATCTCCGGGAATAACAAAAGAATTAAGTTACCAGACTTTCCAAAGTTGACCAATTGGTTTACTGACTTGGCAAGGTACATGGCTTGCTGAAAGTGGACTGTGTATTTTAAAGTGTCAGTGTATTTATCACTCCGGCGTTTTCTTCACGACAGTTTGTTCGCTGGCGCTCACTAACGCGCAATAAACAACTGGATTCGCCTGAAGAGAACTGAGCTCCGCTCATGAACTCACTCGACAATTCGCTTCGTACCACTCGTTCGCTTCATGACAGTTTGTTCGCTGGCGCTCACTAAAGCGCACTAAATAACTGGATTCGCCTGAAGAGAACAGAGCTACGCTCATGAACTCACTCGACAATTCGCTTCGTACCACTCGTTCGCTTCATGACAGTTTGTTCGCTGGCGCTCACTTAAGTCCAGTAACTAACTAGATTCACGTGGTAACAACAGAACTCCACTCGTAACCTCACTAATCAATGCACTTCGCACTACTCGCAGATAAAACACATACATCCATCTTCGGGGACAAACATGGAAACTAGGAGAGTCGGGATAGAGTACTCGACAAGACGCGACCAAAGAGCATCGGTCAATCCCCCATCAATAGGAAACTGGCGACCATCCTTCATTTCCTCGTCTCTTTTGAATTGTTCGAGTTGAATCCAATTGAGGGTACTTGAGCACTGTTGAGCGAATGGAGACTCTAGTGGAGCTGGAGTAGAAAGAAAACGCAACAAAGAGTCAGACTGAATCTGGGCATCCGTGCGTTTGAAAGCATCAAAAGAAGAGAGTAAAACAACGGACGAGAACTGGTTTTCCTTGATCCACGCAACCAATTCATCTGCAAACTTTCGTTGATGGCCCTGCACCCGGTCTCGCCAATTAATAAAGCGTATTATTAATGTAGTAACCAAGAGCGTCAGTCACCTCAAAGACCTGCGATCGAAAGAGCAGCACCACAGCGTCTTTTGTTTCAGCAATCTGGATCGCGGCATCCAACTTAGTTTTCAGCGAAAGCGAGGCGGCATCGCAGCAAACAAGCGGCTTCACAAAGGCCGAGGCAGCGACACGTGTTGCCTCAACGACCGAGTTCGCGGCAATCACATCGACGGCGAGCGAGGCAACGTGTCCAATTGAGCCCGGCGCCGCCTGCGATGGCGTCTGTTTAGTCACAGCTGCTTGGGGTTGTGCTTGTGGTGGAGCATAAAAGGAGGAGGGCCTTACAAGGAGAAGTGGAAGGCCTGGGCGGGAGGCTTTGAATGAAGTGTGCATTGTTTGGGAAGTTGTTTGGAAGGGAGACGCGGCTGCTAAACAAACAAATGAAATCAGAAAAGAACTTTGACAAATGCAACTCGACCAACTTCCAACTGAACTGCTCCAGCTCATCTTCTCCTTCTTGAAACCGATACACACTGCCATCTGCCAACTGCTGTCACGTCGATTTCGAATCTGTCTCAGGGACTCACAGTTTATTGCAATGAATCTGTCCCGATTTGTTACCACAAAGAGTGCCTATACCTCAGTTGGAGGCTGTATGGGGTTATCCGTTGCAGACCATGAGTTTAAACAGTTTTGGGACGAATGGCCTCCCGCCCACCAACGTCTGTATGCTCAAATGCGCCTTCATTCTCTTAAATCAATTGAGTGCAGCGAAGATCCAGTGCATGGTCTCTCCCTCTCTCGCCCAATCCCATATGCAATTAGATGGTGCTCGAAACTCAACACCTTGAAGATGGATGACAACTTTACTGTGGGAGGAGACTTGCCCTTGTCAATCGGTCGCCTCTCAAACCTTGAACAGCTGCACCTCAAGAGTACAAACCTCTACGGCGACCTGCCTCCTTCCCTCTTCAACCTTACTCTCCTCAAGGCATTAAACCTGCAAGAGAATCCTGGACTTGTAGGGCCTCTATCACACCAAATCGGAAACTTGACCAACCTTCGGTTTCTCAACCTCTCAAAAACTGGTTTCTCGGGTTCCATTCCTAATTCGATCGGAAATCTCATCAATCTGGAACACTTGTTTCTGAGTCGCACTCGTCTTACCGGTCCGATTCCTCATGAAATTGGGTTCCTTTCGAAGCTTCAGCATATTAGGTGAAATATGTAATGAAATGCGAAGCACGTAGTAGAGAGGCGTAAATCGAAGCCATAGAAATAGTGAGCATAGCGAACGAACCTTCGCGGAAGAGTAAATGTGTGACGAGAACACGAGTGGAGCGCATTGCCTTCAGACGGAGCTAGTGAATACTGAGCGTATAGTGTCGTTCCAATCTCTAAACCTCAAAACACTCTTAGAATCAGCCACTCTCCCATCTCAGGCTCACTCCCCGCATCCATAGGAAACCTCACGAGCCTCGAATACCTCTACATTAACGATACTAAGATAACCGGCGAAATACCTTCAACGCTCGGAACCCTTACTTCCCTTGAAACAATCTTTCTCGCCCGAAACTGTCTCTCAGGATCCATCCCACCTTCCTTCAAAACTTTAGTAAGCTTATTCCGCCTAAATCTCGAAGGAAACGAGTTGTCAGGGTGTATACCTCCTGAACTCGGCCAACTATCGTCACTAGCAGTGCTCAAACTCAACGAGAATAAGTTTTCAGGACCGATACCGATTGAACTTTGTTTGCTGTCGAATCTTATTCAACTGGATGTGTCGGATAATGTATTGGAAGGAGAGATTCCGGAGGAGGTGGTGTGTTTAGGGAGATTGACTTTGTTGAAATCGGCGAATAATAGATTGTCGGGATGTGTGCCGGCTGGGTTGGCAAAGTTGGTGAATTTATATTCACTGGATTTACGAGGGAATGAAGGGCTGTCAACTGAACTTCCAATAGCGTTTAATTCTAGTTATGAGACTTCGACTGGTTCTGTTGCTGTATTGGATATGTTGATGAACCAAGGCTTTACACTGAAACAAGAATAAATGGTAGCAGAAGTAATGGGTGTTTGCCTGCATCACATCTCTGTTATCTTACAAAACGGACACACCTCAACTCCGTCTGGTAAATAGAAGCATTCATCTCACAAATTCTCTTATATAATTCTGTTTTCGCGTGAACACTGGCAGTGTCTCCTTCAAACACGAAAACTTCTATCGAAACTTTCCAATGCACAACAAACACTCACTGCCACTGCACCCATCCACAACACACTAGCACAAAAATGGCTCCGCCCAGGCTCGAACTGGGGACCACCAGTGTGTTAGACTGGTGTGATAACCAACTACACCACGGAACCACACACGATTTTGTTGTTTATTATAAGACACACACTGGGCACTTTTGCAATTAATGTCAACCTATAATATAATGTACAATGCCGGTATTTTTTCTTTCTCCATCACGCAAACATATAATATAAAACCATGTCAGCATAGAAAATGGTAACTCAAAGCTTCAAAATTCAGCTATATAGGAATAAACAGCAGAGGAACTCTTTTGAAATCTAAAGTTATTATTTATTAAAAGAAACAGTTCTTTTATTTGTAGTCCATTCGGACAGTGTAAGTCATAGAGAATTCGTTCACCACAAAGTTTTGATACACAATATTTAACAAGTGATTCCACAGACGGACTTGACTTCTCCAACACAAGTGCTGTCCCAAGAAGTGCTTCCACAGTAACTGTCCGCAGCAACAATCTTACCAACACACGCGTCACAAGTAGATCTCAAAGCCACACCAGTAACACACTTGCTGTGGGCACAAGCAGTACCACCACCACCACCGGAAGTAGCAGCAACACACGCGTTGTCAGCGTTTGGTCAAGTGAGCAGAGGTTGCAGCAAGGTTAAGAGCTTCGTGCTTCTTGACACCATCCTTCAAGTGCCAGGAGACACTGTGTGGAAGAGTCTCGCCGGTTGGAGCGGCAGAAACGAAGGCAGCGGCAGTAAGGACAAGAGAGAGGAGCATTGGAGTTTTTGGAATGAGGAGAATTGGAAGCCATACTGCGTTATGTACCATTTTCGGTGGCGCGCTCACCTGCTGGAATAATTGTGGTCGCGTGGATCAATTTTTGCGATAACGTGACCGTAATGGATTGTATCATGTGAACATGCACGCCACCAATCAATACCTTTTGTTTTAATGTATACAGATATTTATTGCTATTTTGATGGGTAACAGTTCGAGGCGAGCGGTTTTAGAGTGCCTCAAGTTGTCCTTTGGTTATAGATTTCCTTTCTCCAATCGTGGTTTCATTCAGCTAAAAATATTGAAAAGCACTGGAACTGTGTGCCAGACATCAGAAAGCTGTTTTCTAAGATTGATAGTAGCGGTGGCGTTGGAAGCAAAGTGCCACCTAAACAGCCACCCTCAGAGCTCAAACAAGCCGACTTAGCAAAGACCACAATATCACCATTGTCAATCGCGAACTGAATCGACTACTTAGTATATCAACTAAAAACTCTGGCCCAACAAGTGAACAGTTCGCGCGCAAAACGTCCCATCAAGCTCTATGCAACGATAAACGCATTTGTAATATAGAGGCAATTGCTCTCTGAATGCACAAACTTTGAATCAAAATATGTTTACATAAATCTTATATATTTCAAGTGGTTAACGCATTCTATTTGGTTCCCAGTACAACCAAGAATATTAAAGCGCCAACAAATCCCATGCACGAGAATTCAATTTGGTCCCATCCGAAAGAACATGCAAATTGTTACCAATCGCATTCGCAACGTGAAGATTGCCGAGATTCCCGAATTCCATAGGAATACAGCCCGAAAACCTGTTGTATTGCAGAAACAGGTACTCCAGAGATGATATGCTGCCGATTAATGAAGGCAGGGGTCCTCCAAGCTGATTGCAGCTTACATCGAGATGGTACAAGTTGGGAGGAAGTTTAGGCATTGAACTGGAGAACTTGTTGCTTCCGACGTCAAGATACTCCTGTAAATTTAATTCGATAGGTTTGGAAGAGGTCCTATGAAATTATTTGACGCAAGCTTCAATGACTCAAGTCGTGAACATGATAGCAAATCGTCTGGAAGCAAGCCACTTAGTTCATTGAAACTGAGGTTAAGAATCGTCAGATCCGACATGGAGCCAATCTTTGGGGATATACAGCCATTGAATTTGTTTTAAGATAGATTCAAGACTTGAAGTTGCGACAACTAACTCATCAGGAATCGGACCTGTCAGGGATAAGTAGTCCAATCTCAGAAACGTCAGGTTCATAAGAATCGCTTTATAAGTCATTAGGGGTGGGTGTAATTTTTATAAGGACGACAAGCAAATTTTCGAAATGTCCGAAATCGGATTTTCGCGATTCGATTTGCGATTGCAGATGAAGCGGCATCTCAAGATGTCATGATTTGAATCCTCAACTCAATATCTTCATTTGGGTTTATTTCATTCATCATTTGAAATAGGGCGGCCCACTTCCCCCACCAAGCTCGCCAATTCTTCCATGGCTCCTGATGATAAGGAACCAAATGAGTTTTCACTAAATAAATAAGATTAGCACTTTTTTGAATTAAAACTCGAACAAACTTAGAACTTGCGGCAGACTCTTGTCTGCTCTCCTCCTCCTCGACTTCTACCTCCTCCTTCTTTTCTTCCTCTTCCCCTTCCTCACCCTCAAATTCATCCAAACCCCCATCCTTATACTCATGTTCACCTTCACCCTCATCCTCACCATCATCGTCATCCTCAAACTCACCCTCATCCTCAAACTCATTGTCACCCTCATCCTCATCCTCATTTTCACCCTCAAACTCAAACGTGCTGTTGTTGCTGGAGTTGTCGTTGTCATTCCCAGAATCCTCTTCATCCATGTCATCATCGTCATCATCGTCATTATCATCTACAATATGTTTAAAATATTAGTTCTACAAAACGACTCGCATTCAAGTTAAATTGAAAAATTGTATCGTATCAATCGTCACGCACAGCTGTCACCTTTGTACGTTTGTCCAAGAAAGGAGTCTAAATGCATGCATCAGCATATTTGGAATTCAACACAGTAAATTAGAGAGCTTGACTTACTTGCTAATCTCCGGGCTGGTGTCTTTCCCTTACCCAAGCCCCTTTCGAATGGCACCTCTTCATCACTGTCGACCTCAGGCTCAACGTGGGTAATGACAAGCGGCTCGGTCCCACTATTGAATCCAAGGCTTCGACTAGACTGCCATGGTACCGCAGTTTCATTGGCCAAACGATCAAGAGCTTCATTTGAAGGAAACAAGAATTCGGTGATCCCTACAACAATGCATAGCAGACGTCAGCGCGTAAAACAAAAACCCAAAACAGGCGCAATTGACTGTTCGAATTGTGAATCAAGTGGATACCTGAGGAGATTGGATTAAGGAGCGCGGGCTTCGCTGGCAAGACACGAAAGGGTTTGTGTCTCAAATCCACGACTTCCATTGCCGCTGCAGCCGCCTCCTCCGCGATCATTGCATCCATTTCTTCTTGAGAAATGATCAAGAAGCTCCTCTTTCCTCCCTTGGATTGCTTCAGTTGTTCTTCTTCCTTGGCCTTCTTTGCTTGGCCGTCGTGTTCCTCTGCTGACGATTTCCTCTTTCGGGCACCGTCACGCCGTCTGCTGAACTCATCGGATTCATGGTCGTTCCTATTGAGCATGGATCTGGGAATGAATCACTGTTTAGTTACTGGAGTTGGGGTGATGGTAGTTTGATTGCTTTGCGCACGCGTTCTGTTCCCGAAATCCAGACACAAGGACCAATACACATACTTGTATCCAAACACTTCCGATTGCTTTCAACGTGTTTTAAAATCAATCAGGGTTGGGTGACGAGGAGACATACTTTGGTTGATGGGAGACTCAAGTGTTGAAAGAAAATGGACACGCTAAAAACAATTCCACGCGTTTTATTGCTCAATAATATGTACTCCAGCAACCTCAGACGTTATCTTTCTCGTCGTCCATTTCGGCAATGTGAACAACTTGATTTTGGCGATAATTGTGGAGCCTTTCACATCTTCTTAGATTCATTAATTCGTTTTCGACAGTAGTTGCTTTCGTTGTACCTTGTTAAAATAGCCTGATATCATTTCTCAACCATGATCATACCAACTATTTTCTCAACCAACTCATCGTCCCAGTCGACATCCTTTTGAGCTTCGAAAATGCCTTTCACAACTGCTCGCTTCGTGACTGCTGTGGCCCGGAGAGCTGACTCGTGATTTCGTTTCGCAGCATCCTTCTTGGCGTCCTTAACCCATTGGACCTGTTCGTCGCTTGACATTGCCATCCAAACAGATTGTTCCACGACATCTGGCGAGAAAACTATGGGAGTACATAGTCAGAATCGCGGTCGACACCTTCTTGAGTCTTGACAGCCCACCTTTACTAACACCAAGAGCCTTAGCATGCACTTTGCGCGCTCGTCGATTTCCCCTACAATAACACTATGTTCATCATTCACTCTTTGAGCAGTGAAGTAAGGAATCGCGTACATTGATTGGACACAAAAGTAAGAAAACAAAGAATCAATTATTTCAGAACAAAATATTGTGTTCATAAATAGAGAAATGAGGGAAAAGAGAAATAGGAAACCAGGCTCAATTTGATCAGACCTATTAGAAATCAAGTGTTAGTATCAACGAACGAAAAGAGCTTGTCATATGAAGTCAGTGTGGGAAATGCTCATGAGGGGCTAATCAACAGCACCAACAGAAAGGCCCGGCGCTCTTCGCACCAGGCTCGATCCATCCAATAGTTCACTTTGGCTCCACTAGAGAAGCTATTCCGTTGACCCTCTTCCGATATAAGACGGTCATATGTAGCTCAGGATACTACACAGAGGCGCCGCCAGGAGTCAATGAGGTGGCCCGAGCATATTGGCGAACGCGAGAGAGTAGGTGAAGGGGAGCAAGAATACTTGCCTCATACAGTGAACTTGAAAGCGGCGACGTAGACAGCAGAAAAAGAGACGCGTGGTTGGAAGAGCCTATTAAGAAAAAGAAATCAAGTGTTAGTATCAACGAACGAAAAGAGCTTGTCAGATGAAGTGAGTGTGGGAAATGCTCATGAGGGGTTAATCAACAGCACCAACAGAAAGGCCCGGCCGCTTTCGCACCAAGCGCAATCCATCCAATAGTTTACTTTGGCTCCACTAGAAAAGCTATTCCGTTGACCCTCTTCCGATATAAGACGGTCATATGTAGCTCAGGATACTACACAGAGGCGCCGCCAGGAGTCAATGAGGTGGCCCGAGCATATTGGCGAACGCGAGAGAGTAGGTGAAGGGGAGCAAGAATACTTGCCTCATACAGTGAGCTTGAAGACGACAACAGAGACCAACGTGAGGCAGGAGAGCAAGGAAGTGTCGCGTGCGTTTTCGGCGAGTCTGACAGGACTTGACTTGTTGAGGAGACGCGTATGATGGCAACCTAGTTGTAGTGAAGAAGTGTTAGAATATTTTGTGTTGAAGTGTTGAGTGTGGAAGCAAGAATTGTCAGGGTGGCGGTGGGGAAGCAAAAAGCAAAAACGACGTACTCACGACCAACACGCGTCAAAGTAGTCGTTTTTCGCGTCTTTTGTTGTGAGGGCAAACCAGAGAATGAGGCCGAGACAGAGAGTGGATCTGGTGACTTTGTGACGGGGTGAAAGACAGATGGACCCAAAGTGGACCCAAACAAAGATCGGCGAGATTCAAAGTGGATGAAGTAGACCAAAAGATAGAGAGATCGGCGCAAAGGAGAAGGTCTGGCGGCTGGAACTGGGGCCACGAGAAGACCAGATGGCGTGCGAAGAAGCAGAAACGAAGACTGGTAGACATGGCATCAGACCTTCAGGCAGAGGCGAGACCTACTCGAAGAAAGATACGATAAGTTAGTGACGCGGTCGCAGGGAAGAGGCGAGGTGGAGGGGACGGAAGGGGAGAGGAGGGCGTAGAATCATAAGGTACATAGATTAGCAAGTCACAGAAAGGGAGGACAGCTCACCCATCATAGACAGAGGACGTGACCGATGGAGACGTTTTGACTTGGTTTGGCTGGAAGGCTGTTTGTGGAGTGGTTTTGGAACAAAGAAAGGCGAGGGTGCTGGCGTGAGAAGAATGACAACCTGACAATTCACGAAAAATCACGTGACCCGATAGATCTTTCTTTCTTCTCTATTTCTTTTTTGTTTATATTCCTTGCGCATTGTTACCGTATGATGAGAGAACACAATAAATTTACTGAGAAGTCATAAGTCTCAAAGTTCTTTGATAAAGACCTGTTACCTTTAAAAAGTATTTGCTTCGTGGTAATGTTCCAGCCCTTTCCTGACTCGCATAAGACGCGCTTTTTTATCAATTGAGAAGCTCGAATTCGCGAAAGGCATTCGTTTAATTCCATAGAACAATGGTGAATCGGCTCGATCCTATCGTAAAAAAATGATTGGGGTTGAAACCACTGGTACAAGCAGGACGTCATTAGACATAGCTGCCATATGGATATACAAAGCCACATCTCTTCTCTTCGCCATAGAATTCTTGTATCTTGTATACTTTGTCATGCAGAACGTGTCGCGAGGTTGTAAACTCTTTTCAAAAGCAAACTGCATGTTGGCAGTAGCAACTGTGACCGGATCGATATACTGTGGCTTGTACAGCTTTATGATAACACAGAATCATAACACAGCAAGTTTGAAGGACCCGTATATCGTAACAACAGGTTCGTTGTTGTAATTCCAACTCTGTCACTGAATAGCCTGGCAGTCTGCATATCGGTTATGCAATACACGTATCTATACTATTCATACCTTCGCGTGAAAGACATTCTCCGGATATTCTTTGCGTGGAGCGTGCGGCCTATGCAGTGTATGATGACTTGGTCCCCTAATCGTGCTTGCTTATTACGAGCATCACGAAGAGGAGTCTAAACGAGAAATAGCGATGCTCGCGTTTCATGCTTCAATGTTGTTTGTTGGGGCACTGGTGATTGCATTTGATACAATTTTATTGGTATCGTTTGCAAAGTGTTTGGTTAAAGCGAAGCGTGATACTTTTCCGGAGCACTTAATTGAATTTCGGGTGATTGCAACGCATGGCTCTGTCAACTGTGTGTTGCTGTATGTTTCCGTTGCGTTGTTTGGAACACGGGCTGCAATGGGAGTAGACAACGAGTATATCAATTTCATACCAAGTCTTGTGGGTGTTGTAATTAGTATTGTTGGAGGAATTATGATAAGTATGAAGGTGCAACTGTATTTAGGTCGCGAAAGGGAAAGAGCAGTGCATGATGCTGGTATACGAGAGAAAGCGACGCAGGCTATGACTGAATGCGAACTGTCTGGAAAGAATTCTTGGCACCCATCGAGTTCATCTTTATTGAATGCATAGTGGTATGCTTGAAATAATAAATATGGTTACCAAATACCCCTCGTCGCGTTCAAGCTTTGAAACTATAGATTCTTCACAACAAGAAACTAATGAAGAATTTGATCGGCATCAAAATTACGGTCACAAATTTGAGGCAAATGGAAGTTTCCGGCACCAACCACTGACAAAGATGCAACCACCCAACCGTTACACCATATCAAACGAAAAAGTGCTCCCAGACGGGGAATTGAACCCCGGTCACGGCCGTGAAAGGGCCGGATCTTGACCACTAGACGATCTAGGACTTGTTTATGAATCATGCTTTTTCAGCCAGGTTCTCAATGTACTTGAACATGCCGTTTGAATTATCAAACTCAGTTTATGAATAAATTATTGAGCAGTAAGTATCAACGAATGCAGGTCGAATGTTCACAATAGACCAAGAGTGAGAGACGTTGTTCTTTTAAGTAACCTGCCACCTTACTCTGCAAACCTAATACTATTGCAACCGATCCTTTCATACATAGCAGCAGAGTATAACGATATTTTGGGCCGAGTATCCGTTTTTCTACTTTAGACTCGCCAGTTACCTACCTTCGTTGGAAATCGAAAGGCAGAAAGAAAAAAACAAAACAGCTGAGATGAACTTGAGGAACACGCGGGTCAAAATAATCATTAAAAACGAATGAACAGCAACTGAATACCTCATGGTTTGTTGCGTATACTTCAAGACCGTGGCAAAGATGCATGTGTTTCATGTGGTTTCGGTTTGGCCATTATCTCAAGTCTCCATGGATACTATATATGATTAGTCAATTGATGATACTGTTGAATACTTCACCAAGAAGGGGTTGTTGTTGGCGATCAAAGAAAGTTGTCCGAACTTCCTGCACCCACCCGCCAAAACATCATCCAATGACACTGACACCGTCCAAGCGGCCACACACAAACCCGTTGAGCGAAGGGCGGCCGCAGCGCACGCCCAAAACGCCGCGAGTGACGGTGTTGTCGCAGCGCCGAATCGAAGAAACAGAAAGCAGCGACGACTCGGACGATTCCGAATTCAACTCGGACGAGACCTCTTCTTCAGGCGACGACGATGACGCCATCGACGACAAGGAAAACGACGATGACTCATCGGATGCGGACTTGGACGACGACAGCGACAACAACAATGTTAAACAACGGAACACTCGAAGAAAGACTGTAAAACTACCCAAAAACAAACACTTGATCTCGGCGGCAAAACGGGTTCGCATTCTTCAACTGCTGCCAAAGAGAGTCGTTTCAAGCACACACTCGGCCGCTGCTTCTCTCACTGATGAAGATCCACTTGCCCGTGTCCGAGAATTGCTGCATGTCTCACATGTCCCAGAAGTCCTGCCCTGTCGTGATGCCCAGTTTGAAGAAGTTTACACTTACTTGGTTTCCGCGGTCGAGAAGGGTGGGGGCGAGTGTATTTGTGAGTGTTGGCGGGGAGAGCTTATTAGAGAATCCTATGGGGTCTGGAAGTTGAATAGAGGGTGTCGACTTTCACGAAGCGACTAGCGAGAGCACGAGCGGAGCTCGTGGGCAAAAGCCATAGAAAAAGTGAACATAGCGACAATCTTTAGCTGAGTCGAAATGAAATATCATCAGTAAACACTTGACTAATACTACATAAACAGACATTTCTGGAGTACCTGGTACAGGGAAAACTGCTACTGTGCGCCAAGTCATCAAAACTCTACAATCCCAGATTTCTGATGGAGTGGGTCGAACCATTTCAAGTCTCGTACTCTTTCTAACTTACAGTGCTAGTCCATTCCAGAGTTTAAATATGTGGAAATTAATGGAATGAAATTGACGGATCCGAACCAAGCTTATTGTGCAATTTACGAAGGACTATTTCCTGGAACCCCAAAAGTATCCGCAAAACATGCATGCGATTTGCTGCAAGAAGTCTTCAGAAAGCCGTCAACCGACACTGTGCCAATGTAAGCTTATTTTGTTATTAGATACAAGTCTAAATCCGTACAGTATCCTTATGGTTGACGAACTCGATTTGTTACTTACATCCAAACAAACCGTTATTTACAACCTATTCAACTGGCCGCGTCTCCCATCTTCGCCATTAATTCTCATCGCCATCGCAAACACTATGGATCTTCCTGAACGTGTCTTTTCGCATAAAATCAACAGTCGTGTCGGTGGGACGCGTCTCGGGTTCCACGCATACACTGCGAATGACTTGGCGGTTATTATTGGAAGTCGAGTCGGAGTTCCTGGTGGCGCTGTCTTGAGTGACGACGCCATTACTTTTGTGGCCAAGAAGGTGGCTGGAATGAGTGGAGACGCGAGACGTGCTTTGGATATTTGCAGGTACTTTCTCGCGTGATTCTAGGTTTATACTCAGACTCATTTTAACAAAACAGAAAGGGAATCGAATCGTTACAACTAATCATCGCCAAAAACGATGCCTCACTTCTCGCTCCCTACATCTCTGCAAAAGACGGGAAACCCCATGTGACAACAAAACTAATTCAATCCGTCATTCGCGACCTGTTTTCTCCCACCGTCGTTCCCTTTATTTCAAACCTCTCCCTCCACCAGAAACTATTCCTCCTCGCAATCCGTAAATACATGCGTAAAACGGGGACAACAGACGCAGCGTTTGTAGATGTCGTTGATGAGCATAAAGCGCTTTGTGCTGTTGTTGGGGATACGGGAATCACGCCGCCGAATACATGGTTGTGTCAGAAACTTGCTCTGCAGTTGTTTGCGGGGCGATTAATTCTGATGGAGGTTGGGAAAGGTGTTTCGGCTGGGGATCCAATGCAGCGATGTAAATTGAACGTGAGTGAGGGGGATTTGGTTTTGGGATTGAGGGATGATAAAGTGTTGGAGAGGTTGATGAAGCGGGAAGTTTGAAGAGTTGAATGAAAAGATAAAGAATATATCTATTTATAAGGTCTCTTTTTGATATTTGATAATGAAAAAAAAAAAGTTTTCTGAACTGATTAAACACCTCTTTCGAATCTCCACAGCCTGTTTTCTCTGTCCCTCATCTCGTTCATCACGGCTCTGACTTCAACCGCTTCCTTGGATTCAAACATTTCAAGCACCTGTTTACGAATGCGAGTGGATTCATTTGAAGCGACCCATTCTGCCAATAGAGTTTCTTGAACTCTTTGCTTTCTGTACGCTTTCAACGACGGATTCTTGATGAGTGTGTAAGCAAGGAACCATTTTGAGCGTGCACGTTTTGAGGAAGCCTTATCAAGGACCATTCTCGATGGCGTTACTCCATTGTGAACCGAGTTGATGGAGTAACTGAATGAAGTACTTGAAAGTTCACGTTTTTCGTGAGGTCGGTTAGTGAATACATGAATGGACGAGAGGTTTTCAGGAAGGATGGAGTCACGGAAGAGTTTTACAGCAACTTGGAGAGTTGGATCTAAAGAAAGTCAATAATAGATTGCTCTATACGACTACTTACTGTGATGATGGTGTTCTTGCAAGATCCATGAGAGGTAAAGAGAATATTTTGAAAACAAAGGCATTAATCCTCGCTTATCAAGACGGTACGAGAAAATAAAGGAAGCCACGAAAGTTGTCATAATTGATCCCAAGAATGTCGTCAACCCGTTGATGAGGTTGGGGAACAAGAATAGGTCTTGATTAAACATTAGCTTGGCTTACTGAGAGGGGACAATGAAGTAGATAAACTTACAATCCATTTGATTGTACTTGTTAACGTTCTTCAGCCAAAATTTGGTGCTGACGATAACCTCCTTGTCTGTTTCGGGAACCTGGACTTCGTAATGAGCCACAAAGAAACGATTGACCACAAATTGCTGGATCTTTCCAAGAACGTAAGATACGAGAATGGCGATAACAATGAATCCGTTTTGCAACAGCCAGTCCCACAAGAAGCGACGAAGCTTTTCCACCGTGAAAAAGCAGGCAAGAAGGAAGCATATCATCATGCAACAGAACAAAGTCCCTGTGAAGTAAAAATTAGTGATACAAATAACAAGCTTGAAATCCTTACAAATAGTTCCAACAAACGCGAACCCAATCTGAATGCCCATAAACTGACTTGCAAATGCAGAACTTACAGTTCTCATTTCACCTTCCAGTAAAAAGCCATAATCGCCCTTTCGGAGTCTCTCCGAATCTCTCTTATAAGTCACAGCCAAATCCACAATGTTGAATACGAGGATTATGAAAGTAAGAATGCACGCAGAAATGCAACTTCCACGAATCATACGTTGAAGTAAATCAGTCATATTCCCCATCCCGACCAAATCCGTCAAAGCCTCACGCACACTCTCACCAAACAATTGAGTTTGACCAATCTCTTCAAGGACTTGGAATACAGTATCGAATGCACGAATGATGATTGTCGAAGATGTTCCGAGAACACAAGCAATTCTTGGAGATCCGTTGAAGATTTTGGATACGAAAATGACCATGTCTGTGTATGTGAAGAGCGTGATCATGACGTAAAGAGAAATGAGACGGACTGGTGCATGTGCAAGAGCGCTTTTGATGAATGGTGTTGTGGTTTGGGATTTCTTTTCACGTCCGCTTATCCAAATTGGACGGACTTCAACGCGAGTAAACTTTGACTTGATTTTAGCAAGTATTCCTTGAGATTTTTCCTCAGACTCGTCAGATTCTGACTCATCAACCTTGCGAAGGAGGGCTGTGACGTGCAGAGCACTGTGGAAATATGTTTTGCGAATGTAGGTCTCAAACCGACCTGGTAGAGCGATACTGAGAGCAAAGTAGACGATGAATGAAATGAATGCGAAAAACTCGACCACTGTGAAGACGTATTACTATGAGTTTTCTCTATATCGGATACACTTACAGTGGTAAAAGACAACTGTTGTGATACTGTCCAAAGGATTCATCTGCAAGTATTGCAACGATGCACGTAAGACAGCAACGTTTACAACAGCCAATAAACCAAGGACAGCAGCAGTTCTTGAGCCCTCGTTCACATGTCCGTAGCAAATAGCGATTGGCCAGAACATCATACCGATGATCAGGAAACAGAGCATGAAGATAGGTGTCTTGACAGCTTTCATGGCGTGCGAAGTTACAAGCTTTGCCGAATCGATTCCACTGAAAACTGGTAACACTGTGTTTGGCGATCCTTTCTTCGCTGTTAGCCATTGATATGTTGCGTAGAGGAACGAAACGCAAAGGGCGAAAAACATTCCGCGGATTAATCTTGATCCTTGAGTATGTACCAGGTCAATCATTTTCCTAAGTGATTTTAGTGATTGATTAAGGTAGATGAATAATCTAAAATATAAAAGACTCACAGTGTACGTTTCCCGTTGCGTCGACCTTCAAGCAGCATAGCCAAAGGAACCATGAGAATAAATACCAAACTAATGATGAAGGTAACATTGACAAGCTTTTGAGCCCGGTCGCGAAACTTGATGTCAAATTGATCTGTTCAATTGATGAGAATTTGCTGAATGCAAGTTTGAACTTACATGTGTAAAATGAGTATCTCCCCATACAAAAACTTGACGGAAGAGTGTCTTGTGGGGAACTAACGGAGCCATAGATTTCAGCCTTGATAGATCTTGTTCCCATCGGAATGTAAATGTATCTGGAGCTGATTCCTTTCACAGTGCTGTAGTTTTCACCAAAGTTGTCATCAAAGAGTGATGCAATGACACCACCCTTCGAATCAATAAACGTCAAGTTTGCAAACTCCTTGCCAAATGCAACACTTGTAGTATCAATCAAGTTGTCCAAAAAGGCATCGTCTTCAACAATAGCTCCGTCAGCCATGAAGAACGGGTTATGCACAAAGTAGTCAAATGCCATAACTCCGTCGTCAACAGAATATACCTGCTCTTTAGGAATCTGCATCACTTTAGTGAGCTTTGCAAACGAGCCACCGGGCACATTCTGCAGACAAGAGTACGTGAGGTTCACGGGTCCTTCCTCGGAGATGTAGTTTGTAGTGCGGACTACAATGTCCGATTCTTTCGCTTTCGTTGCCTGTGAATGCGAGTCTTGAGCAAGTTGTACCGTCCAATTATCCTTGGTCCAGTCTGTTCCAAATCTGCGTGGGACTCCGCTAATGTCATTGAGTCCTGAGGACCGCGACGCCACGCAAATGTCAAACTCGGTGCCTTGGATGGCTGTCACGAATGGAAGTAGCGAGAGTAGGGATACGACGAACATGAGACAGTCCCACTAATACTCGTAGTTTTCTCAATTAATTGAAAGGCCTGCTGCGATAAAATTTATACATGGGGCTGTGTGCCGTTTACCAAAAATGGGGCTGATCCATCTCCGAAATCGAGTCAGCCACAATGGCGAACAACTGCGGACATGTATGCAGGTACCACAAAGGATTGCAAGGATAAAGTACTATTTTATGGGTGTATTTGAGCTATAACAACGCGAAAATGAGATGTGTTGAATTGTTGATAAAAACGATATTATCTATCGTGATCCCCGCTCATCCCCCGCGAGGATTGTTTGCCATGGACTTAATATATACAGAACCGACCATTGACGACGCTGGTTGTGGGAATAACAGGGATGGATCAGAAGTCCGATGCAGACCATCCCTACTTTATCACCATGCCCTCAAACATATTAATGAGTGTCCACTTCACGGCTTCGTAAATCTACAGTAGGCGGCGTCAACGGTAGAGTCTCTGAGCATTGTGATTTCGTCAAAGATGAATTTAATAGCCGGATTTGGATAACGTCTTCCCAGTTTCTAGGAAATAATGGAAAGCAACAAAAAATTCACAGAATAAAGATTTGCTAGGCTATTGATGGCTCAATGTATTCACTTGCACTGACATGTTCGTGGACAATCAACTTTTTGCACACTCACAGTTCCCAACTTTCCCACGCGTTGGCCTCCCTATTTGTCCTTTAGTAGTAAATATCATTGCTTCCATAGAGTAAGTCAGTGGGACAGAAGCCATAAACGGAGTTTTCAAGCCTTTCCAACATCCACACAGGCCTGCACTACAACTCCCCAAAACAACATTCGTCAGGTCGTATCCGGATTCGAACCGGAGTTACTGGTATCAAAAACCAGGGTGATAACCACTACACTATACAACACACGACGTGAGGAAGTGATCATAATGATTTGGCAGCGTTTGTTAATCTAGACATTCCGTTAAACGCTCTTCTCTTAAAACGGACATATTTAATGCGCGAGAACCGCGTATGTTGTATATATACCTGAAAATCATAAGCCTGAACACATTGATCAAATTGACATCTTAAGTCCGCCAACATCAGCGTTTTCTCAACTTCTACTTACTTTCCAAATTATTACCACACTTCACAATTAGAATCTTTCGTCACCTTCAGGAATTCCTTGAAATCACTTATTAAATTAACATTTTAGCTGTATCGGAGGAAGTCTTTTTAATCGACGGTCCAATGTGCCTACCTTAATGCACGGACCTATTCCGCTAGAGTTGGGACGGCTTAGAAAGTTGCGTGTATTGTATTTATATGACAGCCACACGACTGGGCTAATTCCTCGTGAGATTAAGCGAATACGAAAACTCAATTTGAATGTGGATGAAAATCCTGGAATTGAGGGATATGAGGAGTAGCTTCGATTTCCATTAAAAATAAATCCATTAAACGCATGCAAACATAATCATATATTAATATATTCCTTAAACCATGTTCTTAAACACGTTGATCAAACAAATCAGCATCCACCAAATACGTCCAGCCACTTCCCAACGCCTCCAAAAATGCATCTTCGTCTTCAGCAAACTCCTCCACAATCTTTTTCCACTCCGGGTTACGCAGGACGGCAACGTCACGGTCCAACACGACCCACTCAGGGTTCTCCTTGCTCCTGTACTCATGCTCAAAACCAGCAGGTTGCACCCACGTCTGCGACAAAAGCGCCTGGAAGAATTTGTTGCTAACGCGGGAGTTAAGTCCGACGTTCACTTTTACACGGGGACGTGCGGCGAGGGCGACGGATTCGCGTGGGGTTAAGCCAATTACATCTGCGTCGTCTATGATTCGGAAGTCGATGGAGGTGTAGTAGTCACGTGGAGGGAAGGATTTACTCTGTTCGCCGTTGGGGGCGTCGCTGCGACCGTATTTGTGCGTGACTTTTGGGCCGCCTGAGAGGGTGAGGGCTGTGGATCCGGCTGTTACAATAAGGTCGGACCAGGATAGGCGGTTTCCAAAGAATCGCTTGATGGGAAGGAGAGCGCGGAGTGTGTCCGAGACGCCTGTTGCTTTGTTTTCGTGATACTCGGATTCAGGTGGGAATCGGATTCTGGCACCGTTGCAGCCACCACGGTAGTCTGTTCGGCGGAAAGTAGAAGCACATTGGTAGGTGAGGTGAACCAACGCGCTGGCAAGGGATGGAGTTGTGGCGATGACTTTTTTGACTTCAGCAGAAACCCGGGAAACGTCTACAGGATTGGAATGGGAGGCTGGCAAAGGGTTTTGGAACTCCTGAGAAGGTGGTGCATCAGAGTTTGTGCAACGTTCACGGGGTCCCATATCGCGTGTTACAAGTTTGTACCATCCTGCAGCAAAAGCTTTGTTGAGAGCATCCAAATCGGTAGCAAACTCTTGCACATATTTTTTATAGGTGGGATCATGGATTAAGGCAACGTCGGCAGTGAGCATCCCAATGTCAGGATTATCAATTCCAGTTGGGCGCCATTGATTGTGTCCACCTGGTCCAATAAACTTCTCCCATTCAAAGTTGAGAAGGTTTTGGAAGTACTGATTGGACCATTTCGTTGGAGTTGTGGTCCATTTGAGCTCAAAACCAGAGGTAAATGCGTTTTCAGCTTTTCCTTTACGTGGACCAGTACCGCAGGTTCCCGGCCATGGGTTTGTTGGATCATCAATTGGAGAAGGACCTGGACCAGAAGGACAGGCTCCGTGCGTCTTTCCAAATGCGTGGCCACCACCAATAATAGCCACAGTTTCGCGATCAGAGAAACCCATATTTCCAAATGTGGTACGGATCGTAGCAACTATGGGTTTAAATGGTTAGTGTCTGCCTACACTCCACGTTGGACACTCACCAGTCAACTTTGGATCGGGCACTCCGAGGGGGCCTTCTGGATTTACATAAATCAAACCAATAGTAGTAGCACCGAAGGGAGTGGTACAGTTGCCATTCAAGAGACAAGGCTGCACGTGTTTTTGAAGAGCAGTAGGACCAAGCAACAAAGAATCGGATCCATCAGCATCATCAATACGACCAGCACAGAATCCTACTTGAGGACCACCCATAGTCTATTTTTGTTTGTTTAGGAATAAGTGGGATACTATTCGTATTCCCGCAACCCAAAACAATTCACACACCTCAATCGCAACATTCCCCGCCAGCACAATCAAGTCGCCCCACGAGACCCAGTCGAATTCCGTCTTAATCTTTTCGAGGACACGCAGGGCCTTGTCGAGGTTCGTGTTGTCGTCCCAGGCCCTCTCTGGCACAAAGCGGATTCGTGCACCGTCGCAGCCCCCGCGTCCATCGGCGTTTCTGTGTGAGCCCGAGCAGTGCCAGGCGAGGCGGATGAGCAGTGCGCCGTAGTTGCCAAAGTTGCCAAAGTCAAATGGCCAGAACGATTCGGATTGGACGAGCGCCGCTGCGATTGCTGCTTTTAAGTGTGTGTAGTCGTGGTCGTGTTGTGTGTTTGGACTCGGAACAAGAACGTGTTGGTGCCCCCGTGGTCGCGTTGTTGACAGGTGGTTCGCTCTCGGATGCAAAACACTCAGAGACAATGGTTGGCCTGGAGGAGTATCGCGTCGGGCGTAGGGACAGGCTGCGAGGACGGTGGCGGTCCATGCTAAAACAAGGAGCAATGTGCGCATCTTGTTTGGTGTTTTTATCGAAGAATCAATTTCAATTACTTGAGAAGTAAGATAGAAAAGCAGAGCTTTGAAAGCTCGCTTTTTTCTAAGTTGTATTCCAGCCTACGGTTGTAATAGTGCACATCATTTATTATTCTTCCATTTCGTCAATAAAACACTTGGTATCCAAACTGCTGAAATACAAAATGTTCACCACTTTGAACTTCAACCGCAGCTCTATCCAAACCATCATAGTAAAAAGTAAGTTCCGAATCGTTGAAAAGAAGAAACAAAATGGTGACCTCAATCTTGAACAGCTGTAATCCTGCTACCAAATCCCAAACGCGCTTTGCAAACTGTAACATTGGAGGAACATTGAATTGGGTTCGCTGTTCAATCGTTGTATTGCAAAAGATGTCTGTGTTCAGTCGTTAAATCAGAGCTGTTGATTCTGTCTGAACCCAGTGCAAACCAGTCAAAGGGCGTATATCTCCATTCTTGTCTATATCATTCGTGTTCATTGGCGCGAGTCAATTGTGCCGTCCTTAAGGCATTGGTAGCCGTGGTCTTGGCTTTGCGTGGGCGAGTCATTGTTGTTGGATGAAACTTGCCAAACTTAATACCGTTCCACCGGAATAAGTTTCTTTCATTATTTTTTTATAATCTTTCTCCAAGCATGTACTCCCAGAGCCCAACGTGGGGGATTCCGTTTTAATTGCTGATTCAATGAGTTGGAATCTGCGATTGATCAGAACAGCATATGATCTTCATTATTTCGATTTTTAAATAAACTCAAACGATTTTCCTGCTCCATAGCTTTCCAATAAGCCATAGTTCTCCAGGAAGGGGTGACTATTGGGTGAGGGCGGTTGTGGCAAAGTTTTGAAATGATGACGGAGAAAAAATTCGAGTTTTGCCCGCTATCATTCTATATTGTTCCAAACACACTCAAACATGACCTAAAAAGCTCGCTCCAGCGGGCGACAATTCGTTCCTCATTGCCGCCCACTTTTGCTCGCTGATTAATATTACTAAGTATTAATTACTTGGTATGCTGTGAAACGAATGCATCAGACGGTGTGATGTTATTCTCAATTAAACAATTAACATATTATTTACAATACGTGCACCAATCTTCAACAAATAAACTTTTCCAGCTCCTTTTCAAATCGAGTTCTGTCTTGCTTGGAGAGCGTGAATGAATTTCCAGATATGTCTAACCAATTCAAACAACTACTTGGCTTCCGTAAAATACTTTCTGCAGACAATTCTCCTAACTCAAGCTGATTTCTCGCGAGGGATAGACTCCAAATTGATCCACTGTGTAACAGTGCTGTCCACGGAACATGCCCTGTCAACTGATTGTCACTAACGTCCAACACGCGTAGATATTTGCATCCTTCTGCAACTACGTCAAACGGACATAATTCCAACAGGTTTGATTGTAGGTAGAGGTACCTCAATTGTCGCATTCCGCTCCATTCAACCGGAACACTCCCCGAAATCCTATTCTTCTTCAAATCCAATGTCTTGAGATTCTCTAGTTTTCCAATCTCTCGGGGAAGCGTTCTGTGAAACCTCTAACTGGTCTCGATCCATCGACTGGACGACGACAGACCTTGATCGTTATAGATTTGGAAGTAATGTCCATCCTACCCTGCAGGTCCATTGGCCCCAATTGCAGAGCGGGAAATGTGCGGTTCCTAAGCACGTTAGAGCATTGTAGAACTAACAGTAAGGGAAGGGAAAGAACAGGAAAGAGAATAACAATAAAAGAAACAACACAACTAATAAAGAAATACTCCACCTCGTAGCTGCTCGACTTACCCCACTGAAGAGCGCTTTTAGGACTAGTGCCGCATGACCTCAACACGGTCTATAGCTCCTTTTCCTACGCTCCGAACGACCAAGTCCAAACGTTAGAACGTGTCATTATACATGCTCGGTTTAGCAATCCGTGGGGAACTAGGTTCCTGCCTCCGCTCAAATATAATAAACTGTCGAGTCGCACCATGATCACCCCGCTGTACCTCTTGATCCATGGCTGCACAACTCCCCTTTGACTAAACGACGTCACCACGGTTATTTCCAGAAGCCGTTATCCGGTCCTAAGCGCTTTACGGTCCATTGACGTTATCCACGTTACTTTTGGCCAGACCTACAACCCACAGGTCCCCTAACTAGAGATTCTTCCTGTGCCCATTGTACCTGTGCTACTTGTTCAACACTATCGCTCAGAACTCGCAACGAGATTCCCTGGCGTGAATATGGTCGACAACAGCGCTCACCCGCAGCGACTGTCGAAGGGTCCTTGAATATACTCTCTATGCTCGCCACAGCACTTCAATTATAGACAACTTCAATCTTTACTGATTTACCGCTGATCCCCCATAACAACAAATAAATAAGTAAAGTACATAAAATAACAATATAACAAAACGTAAAAGAATAAATACAAGCCCCGTTGCCAAGTCTTTGAACCTAGGTAATGAACAAGAAGAACCCCTTGTGAAGTACTTCACAGTGACCCCAAAAACAATCTTGTGGTTGCTCCGTCAGCCACGTGGGTACGTGTCAGAAGCAGCAAGATGTTGAATAGTATTTTAAATTTATGAGGTATGACAAATCACACCGCTGGGTAGCGTTAAGCATGAAATGTGAGGGACCTAGGGTTTCGTCACTGGAGGGTTTGTCCTTAAAGTTCACCAAGCTAGTATTCAAAGGCCTGCAACCTAAAATAACACCTTATAAGTAACAACACTAAATACACACCATACCAAATAAACCGAAACGCCAAATAACCCTACACCTAACATCTCTCGCCCCAATATCTACAAATAGTCATCCTGACTTATCCATCTATAACAAGGCAACATATATCCTTACTTTACAGTAGGTCGTTCTCTCAGTGTCCTAGTATGTTGCGTTGCTGGTGTATTCACTTTAGGTGAGACTCTAGCCTTGGAGGTTACAGTAGTCTCTGACTGTTGAACAGTCTTGGTCTTCCTTTCAGATTCCTTGGTCTTGCTCTGTGTCACAGTCCTCTTCCTTGTAGACTTAGTGCCAGCAAATGCAGCTTTCACAATCTGCGGTGTCAACAAAAGATTATCATCAATCTTAAGTAGCTTCGGCATAGGTGAGGTACGTGTCCATTCTCCATTCAGCCAGTCCTGGTAAAGTTCATAATACTCAGGGTTTGTCTTCTTAACTGAATTTTCCCAAACATCATTGAGGATAGCCTCAGGCATTCCTGCATGTGGTTGCCAACTAGTATTCCTGGACTTGTTCTGATGTAGCCATTCCACAAGATACCAGTAAGCACGGTTCTCAAACTTAATCTTCTTCACATTAGATATAACATAAAGTGGATCTGATCTATCAATCTCAGACCACTCTGGATCAAACTTCTTACGAAGCATCTCATGGGTCTCATCAAGAGACTGGTAAGAATCCGTCGGACGGCGGTTTGTGATAGTATATTTCATATACTCGCGCATCTCATCCTCAAAACTAACATTGGAGTCCTTCAGTGCCTTAGCTGCTGAATCAATAGGCCTTGTCGGGGTAAAGGGCCGTAGTCTACTGACATGTACTTTCCTGACAACAATTACTCGTCCAGGGAAATTCTCTATGATAGTGTATTGGGTTTCTGTATCCCCTCCTGAGCGGTCATAGATCCTAACAGGGCCTACCCACCTGGGGACAAACTTCTTCGTTACTTTCAGTCTTTGAGCTTCAGCTTCAATAGGTACTGCTAGCCATGCTCTGTCTCCTATCTCAAAACTGTATGGAGCTCTGTCCTTCTCTAAGGATGCTGCTCTCAACTTGTTCTGTGCTTGCATTACTTTGTCCTTCACAACATCATAGGCAGCCTTCAATCCAGTTCTCAACCTCTGGAGGACAAGTTTCCTTATTTCCTCACTAGTTTCTTCAGCATATTCCTCATTATCCTGAACAAGGAATGTCTCCAGGTCAAAGTTCTGGTCATCCACTTGTGGACTAAGGACAGTCTTATATGTTAAGTCCTGATATGCAAAGTCAATTCCTAGACAAGGCGCTCGGAGGAACTTGAAGTCTCCAGACCCTTGCCATACAGGTTTATCCTCAAGCATAATTATCTTCTCAAATCGCGGATCAAAAATGATACTATTCCAATCTGTAGGACGTGCACCTTCAGTTCCAAATGAACGGTAGGAACAAGTAAGTAATCCCATCTTCAGTGAAAGGTAAGGGCCAATAGCCATTTCTGATATGTCACCAAGCGACTCTGGGGGAGGTCCAGGGTGAACAATTCCTGGTCTACTATAAATAGACACTACTCTAGGTGCCGGGAAACGATCTAACTTAACCAAGTAAGGGGTATGTCCCGGTCGAATACGATAAGATCCCTTAAGATCAACACTGGTCCCGTCCTTCAAGAAGAAGTACCCCGGTATATGCTCCTTAGTATTTCCTTTGCCTCTGGGTTCAAACACCAAGACTAACACATCTAGAGCAAAAGTCTCATAGGCATCTTTTAGCACTTGCCAAAAGGGTACATCTTTCTTATAACCATGTATCTTAAGACATAACTTATCCTTGAACTGCTTCATGTTGGAAAACCTTGCAACTGCAATTCGAGGGAACTGGGGTTGCTCTCCTTTCATCATCATAAATGATGTGTGGGTTTCCTCAACATAATCCACTGGTCTGCAATCACTAACACTGTGACTAGGTGTAAAGCTAGAATCCTCCAACTCAGTGTTAACGTTACATATCGTTTCCTTATTGACTTCTGCTATATCCAGGAGATCCAACTCATCCGGGTATAACTCGTCATCAGGGCTGACCCCAAAAAACAAGTCTGTGGGCAGCCTTGCATCTCTTCCGTGCCACATGTAAAAAGGTGTTTCACCTGTGGTTGAATGTACATGCGTTCTGTACGCAAACAGGACAAAAGGGAGTATCTCGTCCCAGTCGTCAAACTCATACTTATTGATATAAGCCCTTATTCCTTGTGACAAGGTCTTAATAACTCTTTCGACTGTACCGTTAGCTCGTGGCCAATAGGGTGCAGTAAATGTCTTTTCAAAACCTAGGGCTTTTGACAACAACTTAATCAAGTTATCACTGAAAGGTGCGCCTCCATCTGTGTGAAGGAACACAGGTATTCCGGTTCTAACAAATACTTCTGTCACTAAGGCCTTTATCACAGTCTCAGCCTTGAGGTCAGGGATAGGAACAGCTTCAACCCACTTTGTAAAACTATCAATACACACCATGACATACTGACAGCCTGTCTCTGAGCCTTCTTTCAAAGGACCCACAAAGTCAACAAACATACGCTCATTGGGGTAATTTCCTATGGGTATCGGGTGAAGATATCCTTTCCTCTGTCGGTGGTCTTTTGTCTTCTGACACGTCTCGCAACCCTCACAATATGACTTAAAGTCTTCAATTATTGAAGGCCACCAAAATCTATCCAACAAAGTTGGTAGTATCTTCGAATAACCCAAGTGTGCTCCATAAAGGTCGGCATGGTGACGGTCAAATATCTCCTGTCTCATCCCATCAGGGATGCATAATGCTATACGACCTGGTTGTCGCCTCACTGTCTTAGAAGTAAGTTCAGCAACATGGTACAACAATCCGTTCTTATCAAGAACCATGGACTGGGCTGTGCGCACAATTCCTTTGAACTTGGATTCGCGGGTCTTACCTGTCCTCATGAAGAATAGGACTTCACTAAAGAACTCGTCCCCTTCTTGCAACTTCTTAATCCTAGCCACATCATATCCTTCAAATGGTATTGTTTCAAGGTTATAATTACACTCATAGGTGAAAGGGCTCTCTGCCTTGGGATCAAGCCAAGTGGTCTCATCTGGCATATCTGCAAAACCATACTTATGTAAGTTCACATGGAGTTCCAGTCTTAAGTGATCACTTAAGCTCTTGTCCATATTCACTCGCACATCAAAGTCTTCCTCTTTGATTCGCTTGTCAACCAAGACATGATCGATTCTCCAGAAAGGGTATTCCTTCTTATCCAGTCCTTTGAGTAACCAAGTGGCACCCATTTCCTTGGGGTGTTTAGTCCTAAATCCATCTGTGAAGTTCTCAGTCATCTTCAAGAACCAAAGTTGTTCTTCTGGTGTTATAGATGAAGGGAACCTGTTTTCAAAGCCTTCCTCCTTTACAAATGGGAGTAAGTCCTCTGCTGTTGGTGCAATATTAAAGTCACCCAGGACAAAAACATAGTGCCGCTCTCTCAGAGAGTCACAATACTTCTTGAGTTTATCCAGGAAGCGCATCTTATATTCATGGCGCTCTGACTTGCGCATTCCACTAGGAACATAGGTTGTTACAAAAGCAAAGTCTGCTAGTTTAAGAGTCAAGATACGACCCTCATCTTCCTCGTTAACAGATGGACCTTTTTCGGTCTTAACCAATTCAGAGTCAAACTTTCCATTCAACTCCTTCCTCCAAAGTATGGCAACACCTGCATAGCCCGTTTGTGTATCGTTAAGTGAACAGTTCCAATTTGGAAGGTTCTTCAACGATTCAACAAGTTTCTGACTTTTGCCGTCTTTACCAACTCTGGTTTCCTGTATACACCAAATACTACTCTTGCTTTGATTGAGAAAGTGTTCAATGTTATCCACCGTATGAAATGCTGGACTTATTCCATGCTTATCATTATGCTTCTTCAACAAGTTTCTCAGGCCATTACAGTTCTCATTCGAAATGTTTACTGAAGGGCATTTTATGCCTCCCAAAGGTTTTAGTGATGTACGGATGTCATCAACTGAACGGATGGTCTTGTCTCGACTCTTCCGGCGCATCATGCGCTTTGAAAGCTCCGTAATTAGTTGATGGGTTGTTTCTTGCTTCATTTCAGTTTTGTTCAACATAGACTCATAAAGTTTCTTGAACCTATTTCCAGCGTACACTACTTTTTCAGGCGTTGGATTGTGATGTCCGTACATATAGCAATCTAAAAATGTTTCGAGTGGGGGGTGTTCCATCAAGACAGTGTTGGCTGTTTCCGCTGAGATATCTGACTCAGTGTCAGAATCATCTTGGTCAACCTCCTGACCATCGGTCCCACTTTTTTGAGCATCACCTCTCCGAGGTGATAGTGTATCCTTGTTATGGAGTTTCACTCTTGAAAGGGCATCAGCCACAAACTGAGTTTTCCCTGCTACATGGTGTAATGTGATGTCATAGTCTGCAAGTGCATATGCCCATCTTGCAAAGCGCCCTGTCAGCTCACCCTTCTTGAAGAGAGGTAAGAGAGCTGAGTGGTCTGTTTCAATTGTAACTGGCCTATTCCAAATCCATCTATCAAATGAATTGATAGCCCAGATTACAATATGGGCGAGATCAATTTCGCAGCCAATTTCGGTAGCATTCACAGTTTTAAGTCTGAAGTCCTTAATAAAGTTATTCTTGCGGGTCTCATCCGAAAATGGAGACTCCGCAGTCTTTTTGAGAAAATCCTTGATTGACTTCCAAAGATTGAGTCCCGGTTTTGTTTGACTCAATATCAGTTGCACTTGACGTCCAATCGAACCGTCAAACTTTGTCCCGTTCAAGAAACCTCTCACAAATGCGTTGTCGTCCACGAAAACATGTGAGAGCATACGTTTCGCCATTTCCGCCTTTTCGAGCCAAACTTGCGCCGATGCTTTGTCCGTTAATGGCGGTTGTTGTTCCTGAAGTCCTTTGATGAGACTTTGGCTCGACATGACGTTGAAGCTATGTGTCATAGCGTTCTGCGATTCTATTAGAGAAACAAAGGCGTTATTAGCCAATTGATAAGATGACTTAGAGTCAGTCAATTTTGCCACTGTTCGGATAATACCTTCTTTCTTAGAGATACCACCAGCTTTCCTGGGCGATGAAGGGCCTTTCAAAGGAACGACCTCCGATTCGGACGACAAATTATCACTGTTGCTCGAAGAGTTGTTGGACGAACCAGATCCAGATTCTGGATCCGAAGAGTCGTCGTCGTCGCTGTCTTTCGGCGGAAGCTTCTTAGAAGAATAATTCCTTTTCGAATTACGACTGTTGTCTTCTGAACTGTGTCCGTCGGTACTTGAGGTATCCTCCTCGTCCGGTTCATTATTAACGGTCGCGATTAATTGTCCTTTGGCGATGTCAAGGGCAAGGGCTTTCTGTTTCTCGGGTGACAGATTCGCAATTGCCAACATACTTTTTGTTGGTGACGACTGTTTGCTGGACGTAAAGGGTTCCAGCGCTACGTCTATTTCGTCAAGGAAGTCCGCTTTCCTCGAACGAGATCCAGAAACTTTGGAGGGTGTCGTCTCCATTGGAGTTGACACAACTTCGTGATCATACACGACTCCCATCATTGATAAATATTCCATCAATCCGTACTTAGGTTGAGTCCATCGATAGTGACTGATTCCCAAGTGCTTTTTGAAGTTTTGCAGACACACAATCAATTTGTTCCAAGCAACGTCCGAATAGTTTTCTTCAAGATACTGGATTTCCTGTTGCTCGTCCTTAAAGAACTGCATGATAGAGCCGTCACTTCTAATCGCACTACTAAAGAAATGAAGGAACAGTCTACTCCTGCCGGTCTCCGCGGCCTCCGTATCCCATTGTGGGAGGAGCTGGATTTTAGACGTCATTAATAGTTCCTCCATTGTATAGAGTGTCATACCTCCACTAGAACTTCCACGATCGGAGTTCCAGGATCCACGACCTCCTCGACCTCCTCTGGAGGTACTTCCTCGTGTGTTGCGGTAGTCACGATCACCATGACTGTATCCACTTCCGTATTGGTCGTTATTTCCATGGTAACTCTGGTCCGACTCAAAACGACGCAACTCCTCCTCGAATTCACGTTCCGAACGTTCGTGTTCCGCACGTTGACGCTCTCGTTCGGCTTTCTCGCGTCCCATTTCACTCCGAACAATGTGTTCCCCGTGTTTTTCCTGAAGGAGACGTAGGGTTGTGTCCTTGATATCCTGGTACGTCGAACCAACTGGGGTAGCCGCCTTACTCAACCTGATACGTCTGACGGTTTCCCAGAATTCCTTGTCGTGCTGGTAAGTGACTCCTATTATATTTGTTGTTTTAGTTGATTCCATCAACATAAGAAACCCCGTTATCATTGGGACAAGGCGTACTAAATAGTAGGCCAGCAAGGTAGTTGTTATCCCAACTAACCCGCCAATAAAAGTATGATAGGGATCATACGTACTTGCGTCGTAGCCCATCTGGGCAATCCTCGACGTGGTCAAATTGTTCGACTGCCGACGTGCCTCCTGGCGATTTGCACGGCGATCGGTTGGACAAGGTCTCTTGGGTGAAGTATCCGGGCTTCGACTACGCTGACGTGGAGGGTTTGGCGAAGGGCGGTTTCGAGACTCGCGATCAGAGTTCTGGTAGGTGTTGCGAGGCTCGTTGACAGACACTTGGCGACCGAATGTTTTCCGAGTCAGGTCCGTTTTGAAGTTAGGAAACTTCTCCTTGATCCGGGGCTCGCTGTCCTGTAGTTCCGCGTAGGTGATTTTTTCTTTTCTAATTAAGGTATAAACCTTGTTTAGAAAGTCACCGAACTTCGACGAGGCATTCACGGCATCAACGATCGCAGCCGGAATAGGGACGATCTCGTCGACCTCCGATACTGGGACGGGTCTGGATGAGGCACCAGGATTGGGGGGAGTGGCTGAACTGTGTTCGGCAGCAGGAGCGGTGACCACTGGAACGGGCACGTCCAATGGCTGAACGTCGACGTCCTGGCATTTCAAGACGGCCTTGCCCTTCGGGGATTGTGGAGGGACGTCCTGATCGACCTCCATTTCAACGAGAACAGAAGGTGAGTCTTCGGTGTTGACGCTGTTCAAATCTGATTCGCGACAGGTGACTACAGGCTCCGAAGAAGACGATCCAGCGACAATAGGAGTTTCCAAAGGCACGGTAGTGGCTGTAGTGGTAGGATCTGCTGTAGTAGTGACAGGATCGACTGTATTGGCAGTGACAGGATCAACCGACAAATCAAGATCATCCCCGTCCACTTCCATAGGCTCGCGCGAGAGCGACGTCTCTCCGAGCATTCCTTCGAGTCCCGTATAATCCACATCCGCAGTAAGATCAGCTGAATTAGCCGAGGGTTGAGTTTCATCAGTTGGGGGGTCTTCGATAACAATTTCAGCTGACTTCGGCTGCTTTCCACGCACAACTTTTGGCGCTTTAGTTTTCGATGGTTTTGGCAATGTTGCTGGAATGACAACAGGATAGTCGGGATGGAGCTTGTTGTAATCTTTTCCCAGCTTTACAACAAGTTGATGTATAGTATTGGCCTGGGGGTATATGTCCGGACGGATGGAGACTTCCCTCAAAAATTGAGGATAGTTGTATTTGCAGTAGCTAATAAACGTCCCATGAAGGAACTCCTTGTCATTCTCTTCCAATGGACCTCGTGCGATTCTTTGGTACATTTCGAGAATGATTCTCATGCCATGTGCGTTTAATTTGAGAGTCTGTGTCTCAAAGTAGGAATCCTTTTGGTGGTCTGTAGTAGTAGCCATCTTTGTTGTTTCTTCAAAAGAATGAATTGTCGGAATCCTGACAATACAACTCCTCCAAACATAACTGCCTGTAAATCGTTAAGGAAGTATTTTATCTTATATATTTTCGGAGGTTTGAATAAAGAAATTCTGTGAAACTTGAAGTTCCGAACAGGATAGTGGGTTTTCCATACCCAGGACTCAATTTTTCATCATTTAAGTTAAATACACGTTATACGTGGGTCAAAAGCGTTAAACGCATAATAGTAAAAAGGCGTGACATCCTGTCAGGCCAGCTACAATATCCGTAGCCATGGCGGATTACCACCGGAATAAGTTTCTTTCATTATTTTTTTATAATCTTTCTCCAAGCATGTACTCCCAGAGCCCAACGTGGGGGATTCCGTTTTAATTGCTGATTCAATGAGTTGGAATCTGCGATTGATCAGAACAGCATATGATCTTCATTATTTCGATTTTTAAATAAACTCAAACGATTTTCCTGCTCCATAGCTTTCCAATAAGCCATAGTTCTCCAGGAAGGGGTGACTATTGGGTGAGGGCGGTTGTGGCAAAGTTTTGAAATGATGACGGAGAAAAAATTCGAGTTTTGCCCGCTATCATTCTATATTGTTCCAAACACACTCAAACATGACCTAAAAAGCTCGCTCCAGCGGGCGACAATTCGTTCCTCATTGCCGCCCACTTTTGCTCGCTGATTAATATTACTAAGTATTAATTACTTGGTATGCTGTGAAACGAATGCATCAGACGGTGTGATGTTATTCTCAATTAAACAATTAACATATTATTTACAATACGTGCACCAATCTTCAACAAATAAACTTTTCCAGCTCCTTTTCAAATCGAGTTCTGTCTTGCTTGGAGAGCGTGAATGAATTTCCAGATATGTCTAACCAATTCAAACAACTACTTGGCTTCCGTAAAATACTTTCTGCAGACAATTCTCCTAACTCAAGCTGATTTCTCGCGAGGGATAGACTCCAAATTGATCCACTGTGTAACAGTGCTGTCCACGGAACATGCCCTGTCAACTGATTGTCACTAACGTCCAACACGCGTAGATATTTGCATCCTTCTGCAACTACGTCAAACGGACATAATTCCAACAGGTTTGATTGTAGGTAGAGGTACCTCAATTGTCGCATTCCGCTCCATTCAACCGGAACACTCCCCGAAATCCTATTCTTCTTCAAATCCAATGTCTTGAGATTCTCTAGTTTTCCAATCTCTCGGGGAAGCGTTCTGTGAAACCTCTAACTGGTCTCGATCCATCGACTGGACGACGACAGACCTTGATCGTTATAGATTTGGAAGTAATGTCCATCCTACCCTGCAGGTCCATTGGCCCCAATTGCAGAGCGGGAAATGTGCGGTTCCTAAGCACGTTAGAGCATTGTAGAACTAACAGTAAGGGAAGGGAAAGAACAGGAAAGAGAATAACAATAAAAGAAACAACACAACTAATAAAGAAATACTCCACCTCGTAGCTGCTCGACTTACCCCACTGAAGAGCGCTTTTAGGACTAGTGCCGCATGACCTCAACACGGTCTATAGCTCCTTTTCCTACGCTCCGAACGACCAAGTCCAAACGTTAGAACGTGTCATTATACATGCTCGGTTTAGCAATCCGTGGGGAACTAGGTTCCTGCCTCCGCTCAAATATAATAAACTGTCGAGTCGCACCATGATCACCCCGCTGTACCTCTTGATCCATGGCTGCACAACTCCCCTTTGACTAAACGACGTCACCACGGTTATTTCCAGAAGCCGTTATCCGGTCCTAAGCGCTTTACGGTCCATTGACGTTATCCACGTTACTTTTGGCCAGACCTACAACCCACAGGTCCCCTAACTAGAGATTCTTCCTGTGCCCATTGTACCTGTGCTACTTGTTCAACACTATCGCTCAGAACTCGCAACGAGATTCCCTGGCGTGAATATGGTCGACAACAGCGCTCACCCGCAGCGACTGTCGAAGGGTCCTTGAATATACTCTCTATGCTCGCCACAGCACTTCAATTATAGACAACTTCAATCTTTACTGATTTACCGCTGATCCCCCATAACAACAAATAAATAAGTAAAGTACATAAAATAACAATATAACAAAACGTAAAAGAATAAATACAAGCCCCGTTGCCAAGTCTTTGAACCTAGGTAATGAACAAGAAGAACCCCTTGTGAAGTACTTCACAGTTCCGGTCAACCCCATTTCAGCAAGCAGAAGGTGCTCTAACGCGCTCAAGTTTCCCAATTCAGATGGTAACAGCCCTTCAAGCAAGTTTCCTGACATATTGAGGTTCGTGAGATGTATGAGTTGCGTGATTGATTCCCATCCGGATGTCAGCCGGTTGTAGCTCAGATCCAACGACACTAATGAAGGTGCCAAAGACAAGAGTTGGATGGGAACTGCACCGTGCAAATTGTTTTCAGACAACGACAAGCTCGAAATCCCAGAAAATAGTGATATAGAGGAAGGAATACGTCCATATAGACATTGGAATGACCAGTCGAGTTTGGTTGGCTGATCAGACCCAAGAGAGATAAGTAGATATGTTTTGGCTATCATTGACTGATAAGACGAAGAAGGTAACAAGAACCAGAGTGTACGCAGTATTGATAGCAATGACGGGTTATTGAGGCATACAGAAGGTGGGAAGTGAGTGAGTAAGTTTAGTTTGGCAAAGTGTTGGTCTTGGAGGCACCATCGTATTCTCTTGCACAGCACCAACTGTTTCAGTGCTTCCAATGGTGGAAACAAACTGAAAATATGCTGGATGATTTCGATAGGTAGCTTATGTTGAAGTGGAGAAAGCGGTGGTGTGACAGCAAGCATTTTGGTTTTGGATTATCGCGTTTCTGGCTTTCCTTCTCAAACCGATAAGATTGTTTCATTTGCAGCCTCCTTCAAAAAACTAATAAATAGTGATTAGAGGGGAAATGAGTGTCCTGCTGCGTTATATACCTTTTCTTGGTGGCGCCTACGTGTTTGGTGAAATCAATCGGTCTTAAGTCACGCGAAACCAAATTTGTTGTAATGTGATTTGGAATGAGAACACCAAGTGATCTTTGCAGCGCCGCCAATTCAATCTCTTTCGCGTTACGAAAATGAACAATAAATACACAACCTTAATAATGTGGCATAGTTCGCGGAAAAGCTTAAATTGAGACGAATAACCCCAAAATGGCACAAAACGAGTGAGGATCAACAAAGGGGACGACGAAGCACGATTTTTCAAAGCGTCTCGTAGCTTCAAGAGTAGTGAGGACTTCACAGTATAGTTTAAGTAGTCAGCAACTACGACTTCTGAATTGAAAAGATCCTCCCCTCAATTTTTCTGCGCATGCGTCTCGTATAGATTTAACTGAGTATGCGAGCCAAATCTTCATGAGTATTTATTCCTGGAACATAATTTATACATATACTCAGAATAATCTCTCTTCTTTAGCCGAGCTCTCGTCTGGACACACAGCTTGAAAGCAGTCAAATAAAATACGGGCCATTGCATTGAATGTATTCAGAGCGAGGTAAGGAATCCCAACAATTCGTCAAATAAATGATATTTTCCACCGCGCTGCTTTCCGTATGGCCCAAATACGCAACTGCCTCAGACTTTCTCGGGGTTCTCCTTGATCTGTTTGATGAGTTTGAGACGCCGGGACAAGTGCATCCAATCCAGCTGAGGTATTCAATCCCATCCCTAGTAGCAAGTACCCTGGCAGCCTTAAGTACCTTCCCAGAATCGCAATCCTTGTCTCCACTTGGACATCAACATCATTTGACCGTGACTTCCGATGCAAACAAACCCGCTTTAACGCTGCTCAAAGTCTTCCACTCAACCTTGGTCCTTCTCACAAGTTCAACCAAATCAAATGCCACCCACGTAACGTCCCTTGTCCCATACACAAACGTAATCGGTGATAAACTGTTTCCAAGGCTCTCGGAACCACCACTGAAACATCGTCAAGAATACAATTCAACTCTTGTCGATTCGGAAATCAGTTTGAGTGGCTCTCCTCTTGGCTTTTACATTTGCTGACTCACTCTGTAAAATATATCAGCACCGACGATATTCCAAAACCATCCGCCCGAAATCGCAGTCTTGGTGTGAAGCATTCCTTGCAATCGATTCCGCTAGCGTTGCTGCTCAACTGACGTACCTTGAATCACGCATCTTTTGTGCAATTGATGTAAGCTACGTGGTCCCATCGCATGCTCTAACACCTCGCTGAAAGCCGTATGACCTATTTGTCAACGCCGGTTCGTGTAAATGGGACAAAGTGGGCATGGAATCACGGCGAGATGTGTTGTCGACTGTGGATACAAATGTCGGGCATTTCAATTTCGTATCTGCGTGGTGAGTTGTAACGAATCAACAGGTTTTTTGTTGAAATAACAAATCAACGAACAGGGTGATTACACGCGTCTTGATGGATCGAAAACCCAAATCACGCGCGAAAATGATTCACAAGTTTATCCAGATAGCGTTGGTGAGAGTCCTCCCATTGACAGTTTCTTTTCAGTTTCATACCTGACACTCATACCTAGGAACTTCAACACACTCATGTCCGTCATATCCGGCCTCACTAGTACACCCATTGACCGCTTAAAACAAACCCAAGCACTTCTCCAGCAACAACACTTATACTCTGACGGCCATGACCCAAACCCAACACTCTTTGACGCGATCCGAGACCTCGAACAACTCATGAGTCAAGAGAAGCTCTTTTCCCGATGCAGAAAGGCATTAACCGACTCGCCATGTCCATGCATACCATACCTGTAACGTACCTCCCTTTTTGATCCCCCGTGTAATTCTAACACAAACCCCATTTTCAGAGGCGTAATCACACGCGACCTGATCTACATCGAAGAAGGAAACAAAGACGTACTTTCACCAACGGGAGAAGTAAACCTCTCCAAAGCCGTCATGATTGCAGATATTGTGCTCACGATCCAATGGTATCAAGACCGGCCGCATCAGATCCAAAGAGATCATGGAGTATTGGGAATGATTTTGGAGAGTACGGCTTTGACTACTGAGGTTTGTGTAAGATTCTTGTGTTGTATCAAATGCTGATTTCGAGGTTTTTTGGGTGTTTCCAGCAAGCCTACGCGTTGTCGTTGTCGTTGGAGCCGAGACAAGTTGATTCTGTTGACGTTGTGGAGAAGGTTGTGTTGGGAAAGAAGAATTTGGGGTTTCTGTTCCAAGGGAAGTTTGTTTAAGTTCTGAGTTTTGATTGCTTGCTAATGGATGAAAGTATTTGGTATTTCTGAAGTTTGCTGTGTATATTTGTTAAGCATTGAAATATAATTTGTATCACATTCGTTAATGATGTGTATTTGTTTTGTGTTGACAACAATTATATTTGGATGATTAGATTGGGTCCACTTCGAACAGTAGCCCATTCCTCACATTTACACTTGAACGCGGGATATTTTGTACCTGTCAGAGGAGACAAAATATATGAATTGAAGTGCTAGTGCCAGAGCTTCTGAATTGATAATTTATTTCCACAGAATAAACGCAATAAAGTATTTATCTTCCTTTCTCGTTCATTTCAATTTATGCACATTTTGCTTGATGTATCATCCATTCGCAGGTTTTCTCCACGGAATATTGTTCCAACTCAAACACATTAAATCCCAGCTCCGGATTCCTCACGTAATCGGGGTCAGACCAATCTTCTGTTCCACAAAACTTTGTCACGATTGCAATCTTGTCTTCTGGGTATACTTTCATCAGGTCACAATCCAAATCAGCAAGTTGTTCTGTGTCTTGGTCAACTGCCAAGTTGTTTGGTTTGATATCCCTATGACAAATCCGATGTTCATGCAAGAAGTTGCAGTAATCACGAAGTTGCTGGACTAGACGCAACCAAAGCTCCTTGGATAAGTTTGGAGTTTCACCAAAGGTATCAAGTAAAACCGTCAACAAGGGAAACACAATCCTATAGACCTTTGGACTTTGAACAATTTCAATAACCTGAATCGTAACGTTGCGAGGATCGGCTCTGTAGAAGGGGGAATTCAAAAGTTTCAAGAAGTAGATTTCCTGTTTTTTGTGTGATCTCTTGATGAAGACATGAAGTCCAGTAAAGCGATGCATGGCAAAGCGGCAATTTGGGAGGTCTGGGGCAAAGGCGGGATTGAAGTTCATGAGTTTGTATGACTTGAGAGTAGCTTCATCCTCTAACATTTCATCACTGGTACTATGAGCAGACTTAGAAACTTCATTTAGTTTTTTCTTTTTCACAATGCCTTCTGTCACAGACATGGAACTGCCTTTGCTTTGGGATGAGGAGAGGGACGAGCCAAGAGGTCTTTTCAACACTAATATCTTAGCATCCTCAGGATTAATTAAATCAGGGAGTTTCATATCCAAGATATTTCGAATATGAAAGGCAAGCTCCGTCTTTTCCCGGAAGGAGGTAGATTTGTATGTGTTGACAAGCTTGTACAAATATCTCGGACTCTCCTTCACATTCTCTTTGAACATGATATATAGCTCGTAGCAACCAGCAGTAAAGATGATGAATGGGCAGACCATGGCATGATTTCCAGTAACTCGATGTATTGCCACAAGATTGATATTGGCCACAAACAGAGTTTTGACTAGATCAGACTCAAATAGTGCATTTTGCACTTTCGAGGCGTTTTTAGATACGCTGATGATGCGGTAGAAGACGTCTCTATAAGGAACACTAAAATCGGCCTTGGTGTAGGTGTGGAATTCCCCCCCATCAGGGCTCCTGAAATTCAGCGGAAAAAGAGATTTCTATGTAATTATTATGCTATTAGATTTCAAGAAGGTAGATAAGCAATGGGTACCTTGTTTCGGTTATATTCTTCCATATTTGGCAAGCACGAAAAATCCAGTACAGGACCAGTTTGTACAACATCCAAGGCATTTTCTGACAAATTCGGTGGAAGCACCATGCTTCTTAGCCCCGCAATAAGCACATATTGAAGAATTTCCAGAAAGCCAGTCGGGTTTTGAGAAGCAGTTGGATCAACAACAACTTCAATATTGTCTGAAAGAGACCAAGGTCTCTCATCATTTCTTTGTTCATTCGTCGACCAAATCGCTTGAAGCGTGGTAATCATCAGGTTCGTGGCGTCGTCTAGGATGAATTTTCGCTTCGTGGCAAGGATTTGTTTGAACTCGGCTATTCGTGGATCCGTACAATTCTCCGCGCACATCCCAATCAAGTTCCTCTCCAAATCATGGTCGGTGATCTTATTGTTGCCACTGCAGGAAAATATGACAGATCCCACACCATGCCCAGAATCAACACTAGCACCTTGCAGAAGAATGAACACCAAACACAAGGAAATAAGCGACACATACCAGTAGCAGCTTCGTATTCCACATTCAACTGCTTTAATTTCGCTAAAAAGTCCTCCAACTTCGTTTCAATTGACTTCTTCTCTTCGCGCAGAGAAGCCTTTTCGTTATCCAGGTTCAGACTACGCTGGTCCAACGTTTCGATGCGTTTGTTCAAAGCAACTTTGTCCGAATTAAGCGACGCTTTGTCCGAATTAAGCGACGCTTTGTCCGAATTAAGCGACGCTTTGTCAGCAATGACTTGTGCGAAAGATGCCTCCAGATCGGCCATGTCTCGATACTTCTCCCTGTCTTCGGCATTCCACTGGTCTCTCGGTTTACGCTTGAGACTTTCGAGCCTGTCTTGCACAACCTCCAACTTGTTCTGTTTCGTTTCCAGATAATCTTGCTTTGCTTCCAACTTCTTCTCCCTTTCCTTCAGCACTTTCCGTTCTTCATTCAAGTCCTTCAATTCTCCCTTCAACTCGCTCAGTTCTCCATTCAAACTTTCAATCTGGTCTTCCGCCTTCTTCACATTGGCTTCCAGTTCCGCAATCTTTGCTTTCAACTGCTCCACACTCGCACGGAGGTCCACCATATCATTCGCCATCGTGTCTGCATTAACTTGTGCTTGCATAGGATCGACATGAAGCAGGTTTGGTGCCAGCTGGACTGGAGGGTCGGCACTGGTGGGCGGCGCAGTTGGGGCTGTTTCATCCATCTTCTCTTTTCAGAAATGACCAAAGCCAAAATCAGAATCGCATCGTTCATTGCCGTGAATGTCCTCCTGTTATGCTCGGATCAGTTCAGACAAGCGGACGAGAGGGATTCCCTGTCTGTTAAATGTACGCTGGATTCCACACGAGTGACACCACAGCCATTCTGCGGACCCTGGAAACGCATTTGAAGCCTTGGAGAAGAACACCACATTTTGTGTGATTGCTTTATTTGGACTTATCTTTGGGATAGATGTTTGTGGATATTGGATGTTAAATCTGGAGACGGATTGGGCAATGTGATATTCGGTACCTCTGTCGGTACCCTCTCCACAGTCTTCTTCTTCCAAGCATACTCCACTATTCCAGTGATGTGTAAGGGTCGAAGTAAATTCGGTTCTCTTGAGTGCGAGCCATCAATGGAATCCATCATACATTTGAAGTTTTTGCTGCAAGCAACGAACCACCCCACAATACCATCTTCAAGCCCTTCAACATAATGCTCGTCGCCATGATAATCTTAAACAGCATCATATTTGCTCCACAAGTCTTTTTATCGACATCCCCATTAGCCGCGGAATTTGGAAATATCTTATTCGCTATGTTTCATATATTAGCCATGACATACACGTGGATACGTGGAGCTCCAATTGCAAGAATAGTGATTCCAGCACTTCGACGGCATTTATATTTGATGATCGTTCTGTACGCAGTTCTTGCAATCGTTGAAGACGCGTTGATTGCCGTCACATTGTGGAGTACAGACATGAATCTTCTGTTTACTACTTCAGCAATTTTGCAATGGCTGGCTTTGGTTGTTGGATTGGTTGCTGTTGTATTCGATCTCCTTGTAACTGGAATGTATGTCGCATATTTGGTCAGAATACAAAAAGGTAATTTGGAAATATGCACGCGGCGTGAAAAAATACTGTGCATTTATGGAGTACTTGGATGTTTTTGGATTGTGTTGCTTGAAGGTAGCACGTCTGCTGTCGCTGTTATTTCTGCATTTTCTGCAATCTCTACTGCGCCCCCAATGAGCATTGTGAGTTACTGCATTATTCTCACGGCACAATGCTTGTCTATATATTCGTGCAGTTGGCCATGAAAATCACTTTGATACACGACTCAAGGTTGGAGTCACTCACCTTGAAGAATACAAGCAAGCCCTAGCCCTAAGATTTTCAATAAATTTTTTATTCGTTCACAGCTTCAATCGATTACCACAATACAAACAAACAGTCATACATTGAACCAAAGTCTTCATAACCACTGAAGGTGTAGGCCCTTCACCCTGCCCACCCTCCGGCTCTCCATCTCCAAGCGCCTCTGGTGAAATCGTCTTCCGGTTACATCCCAAACAACTACGCGTCTTTGGCGTCGCTGCAGTCAACAACGAAACAGCACATCGATCCCACGGATGGCCATTCAAACAAATAGCCTTCCACGGACTCACAAACACAACAGCGCCACCACACGCAAGACACTGCTCTTTGCTCTCTCCCATACCCCCGACAGGATCCCCAGGACCGCCTTGAATAACTGTCCTGAACTTGATGAGGTATTCGTCACAGATGGATGCAATGTGGGGCTCGGCGCCACGTTGTTTGACTGTTGCAAAGACGTGAACTAGCTGTTTGATTTGTTCGCCCATGTATGCAGAGTTCTGGAGGCAGTGGTCGGAGAGGAGGGTGAGCATGAGGAGGTCAGTTTCGGAGAGGAGGACGCGTGGGTGTTGGAGGTATTGGTGTGTGTGGTGGAGCATGACTGATATGTATGATTGGAGTAGGTTGCGGTAGTTTTGGAGAAGGAGGTTCGCGGTTTCTTGTTTGTTGAGGGATGGAATTGTGTTCTGAAATTGAAATGGTTATTCACGATGTACTTTCCGCTAATTACACTTACAATCAAATGCAAATAAATATGGTTTTGCAATCTCAAGGCATTCATTCGGCGATTTGAAAACAGCATTTCGGGGACGTTCTTCAAGTATCTACTCAGAAGTCAGTACAACCTCAAAACCATCAAAGAACTTACTCAGCTGGGCCTCCTGGTGAGACAATAGCCCTCTGCCCATCCACACCTTGGAATTCCATCGTAAATTTGATAATCTCATGAAGAACTTTTGCAACAAGTCCATCATCCTGCACAACAACTTCTTCTCCCTCCTTGAATCCATGATGCAACATTCCCAACACATCCCACACCAAATGCGCAGGCGAGAATCGAAACAACATATCATCTCTCACAAGAACATTCTGGATTCGTCGTAACACGATATCTTCTACTTCATTCCCAGCGCGGCGACCCGAATAATTCCAGTGAACGAGCAGTTGACAGTTATCGGTTTTTCCAGTGCGGTACTCCAACCCTTCACTCATGCTGACATTATACAGAACAAAGTCAACAAGGCCGTTGGGAGACGACACGGCTCCATAGAATCGAATCTGCTTTCCATGCGAAGAAGTGGGCCCACCTCCTTCTCCTCCTTCTTCTTCCTCTCCCGCTGCGTCATCTTCGGCATTTCCACCTGACGCGTCGTCACCAAGAATCTCCTTGTAAAACTGTGATGTGGTGTCTTCAAGAAGGACGAGTGTGGCTGCAGCAGAAGATGTTGGATCGAAATTATCTTCTCCAGAAAACGTGGACGCGTCGGTGTGAGAAGGTGGAGTATCGGGTCCGGGATGTTGGTCTGCAATCAGAGCCACGGTGAAACATTTTCCTTCAGTTGAGTATACGTGGATTTCATCGCCGAGAAGGTTCCATGTGATTCCGCCGACGGGCATGGAAAGTGGGAGATGCAGAGATCTGATTTGTGACGTTTCTGTGGATGCGAAAGAAGGAGGGAAAAGGGAGGTGGGAGTTGGAGCTGTCCACATGTGCAAGGTGCTGCCTTTTGACACTGCGGCCCGAATAAGGGACGGGTTTGAATGATGGAATTTGAGTACAGAAGCAGGTTTGTTATCGGCAGGAGAGAGTTGAGCAGTTACAATGATTGTGAGGTTTGCAGAGTTTGGGTCGTAAGTAATCAAGTGAGAAAAGAGCTGTCCATCGGAATAAGCAGAAAGCATGTAGCAATCTGGCGACTGTAAGTAAACGGGAATCATCGTTATTGGGAGAACTTACATTGTATGGGACCAACAGAAAGCCACTGAGACCAAGCTGTTCTTGATGCCCAAGCATTATGGGGCTTGATTGACGTCAGATAGATCGGAACATGGTTTCCTGCGTCCAACTTCCACAGAGTAATAGTTCCTTCCTTCGATCCAATCGCCAAAAACGCGGATCGAGAATGCATATTTCCAGGATGAATCCAAACATCCGACCAAGAAAGAGCTAGATTGCTTTCTATTAGTTGCTGAATGACAGATTTTCTCAGATACTCACATACTGTTTCCAACAATGAATTCACACGCGCATCCACCTCAACTTCCAAATCCCCTTCGCGCCCGCCTTGAACACCATACAGACGCATTAATGGCGGCAATAAATCCCCAACTTGAGCCCATTCGTTTGTGGAAGGATCTTTGGCAGGTGCATACAGAGGAAGGTGGAATGTGGATGCTAGAGTTACGAGCAGCGGAGAGAGAGGACAGGCAGCTGTACTCTTTACAGTCGTAGTATCTGCAGCAAGCAATCGCGCGCCCAGTTGTTTGTTTGCCTTCTGAGTTCCAAAGGGGAATGGCCTTGGTTTCAGCGGAGCCGTTGCAGCAGTAGCAAAGCGTCTGTAATCGCATTTGGGGTGTTTAGAGGATAGTTTTACAGCACCAGTTGAATGAAAAAAGAAGGCACACCGTTTCGCATCGTTCGCTGAGACCGAGACAAACGGGGCTGAAGGCATCGCACCGACCGAGGCAACAACTTGGGCGCCACTTCCAAACACATTCGCAAATTGGAGTCCGTCTGTGCTCGAGGGCGGACCTCGCACAATTGTTGAGCTCATTTGTTGTTTGGTTGTTGGTTGTTGGTTGGAAGAGATGTAAAAAAGAAAGAAGAATGAAAGAAAGAAAGAAGAAAAGTAACAAACAAATGATCCTGGCAAACTCAGTTGCAAAAGACACGCATTTGATCAGAGAATGTGCGGGTGCGTTGGCCGTCTTTGGCTTTGAAGTTTGAAGTAAATACCTACTTGCTAATTGAGTACCAGCATCCGGAGACCTGTTCAAGGCTACAAATCTGATTGCGCAGTGCGGCATCCTGCTTAAACTACCCCAGACTGCGATTGCAACTGCTCAAACTATCCTTATTCGTTTCTACTCCGTTTCATCAGTGAACCAGTATCCTATCAGCGACACTGTTCTAGGTGTTCTCTTTTTAGCCAGCAAGACTGAAGAATGTGCCCGAAAGATTAAAGACATTGTTAATGTGTACTTTGCTCTTCAAGTGAGTACCCTGAGGTGTTGGGTTGGTTTATATGACTGTCGCACCTTCTAACGACACTCACCCAACCAGATATTCAATAACCAACCCAATGCCGAAACCGCAGCATTCGTGGATGTCCCATACGATACATACAATGAATACAAGGACGCCATCATTCAATCTGAAATTCATATTCTTGCTCGTCTTGGATTCCAAGTCCACGTACAGCATCCGCACGGATTCATGGTCAATTACCTGCAGAGTCTTGGTCTTGCTACAGGAGAGCATACTGAGTTTGCTCAGTATTGCTGGAACTGTTTGAATGACTTGTGAGTACTTAATTCTTGAGCAACGAGAATCTGCGGGGGACGTCGTTGCGTTTAGGCAACACAGGATGGATAAAGTCAGTCACAGAATTCAAGAAAGGGAAGAGCGAGGTGTCTCGTCACAAAATGATGCATATGAGAGTAACTTCTTTTCTCTAAAGTGGATGGGGAGAGCTTATTACTGTGGATAATCGCATGAATACCGCTTAACATTTTCCTAAATTAATAGAGTCCGGACTGAAGTCGTCGTGTATTTTCAGCCCAACGTGATTGCATGCGCTGCGATATACTATGGATCACGGAAATTAAATGTCGCGTTGCCAACCACTCCGCCATGGTGGGAACTGTTTGATGCTGTGTTGGAAGATATGGAAGTGATTAGTGAGCACTTGGAAGCGTTGTACGAGAGAGGACGACGAAAATAAACGATTGGTATCGTCTAGTTTACTGTTCATTGAGAAACACTCAACGGGCATATCACCGAAACTAACCACAAATATGATTAAATATGCAATTGCGCTTTATTTAGAATATATATCATCATAAGATATAGATGCGGGTATTTACAAAGCCTTGGCCTTCTCAAACTCCTCTTGACTCACAACTTCCACCTTCTTTTGAGCCTCAGTGGAAGTAACTTGAGGTGCGCTTTCGATATCATCTTCAACGGATCCAAAGTTGAACTTGCCGTGGCCGTCCTTTTTCATTGGTTCGTTGTGGGAGTGGCCAGAGTGCGATTGGCGGTCATTCTTGCCTTCCTTGCGTTCAGTGTGTGGCATGTTGGGTTGTATATTTAGTTGTGTTTTTGAGGGAGGTGTTTTTTTGACTGGTGTTCCCTTTTATGTGAAGGAACACGTCACACTTTGTCAAGTTATACTGACTCATAAAGACTCAACAGAATCCCCTTCCGGTTCTACATTCTTCCTCATCTTTCCTCCCAACAATTACAAACGATTGAGCGATAGGCGTATCTCAAATGAGGAACTATTTATGTGCATAAAGTGTCCGTTTAATTCCAGCATTCCGCATTTCAACTGTCCCGTACGCTCTAATTATTCAACGTGTATCAAAACATTCGAAGGTGAACAAAGTTTGAAAGGGTATTTGAATCAAAAATAAGTCATTACAAATGGATCGGTTCACACTCACCACGCGCAAGAGCCAAGCAACGACGCGCCAGGGCCAAAGCGAATGGCGCGGAACCGACAACGCCACGGGCCAAGTTGTGTCGATGAAGCTCGTCGATGTGAGTCGGTCCGAGTCGGAAAACGATGTTGTGCGAAAGGAAGCGGAGGCGCAGCAGCTTTTGAGTGCCGTGAACGAGAAGAGAATTGTCAGTTTGAAGGCATTCTTTCGGAACGATCAGAACCAGTTTGTGCTGGTGACTGAAGAGTGGGTTGCGGTGTGTAATAGGAAGGGCTTGGAAGCTAACTCACTTGCTTGTAGGACTGTTGGCACCCTTCAGCAGCTTATTGAGGCAAACCACTCTTTCACTGAACATGAAGTCAAGGTCATTGCATTTGGTGCTCTCGAGGCTCTCCTCACTGTCCACAACAACTACCACATCCACCGCAACATTCATCCTTCCTCTTTCTTCTTCACTTCAAATGACCTCAATTCCCTCAAACTCGGCAACTTTGCTTGCGTCACCGATGAGAATGGCTTCAATTCGGCTTCTGGTTTGAAGGGGATTGAAGGATTTCGGGTGAGTCCTCAGCTAATGTGTTTGGAGCGAGATATTTAGTAGATAGCGACGCTTTTTAATGGGCTGCAACCAAGAAGGATTATGCTTTGGAACTTGGAATGTGATGGAATGATTGTCTGTAACAAACCCAAATCATCAAAGGACAAGCTGGAACCAGTGGGCCGACCGAAACGAATGTGTGCATGAAGGAAGCAATGTAATGCCGCCGTGTGAATGAAAGAATGAATGCATAGATGCGAATTCTGACTCTATTCCATCTACTAGGCACCCGAAATAACAAAAACATCTCGATACGGTAGACCCGTCGATATATACTCTCTCGGCGAAACTCTTCTCCGTCTCCTCCCACCCATATACACTCTCCCCCCTCTCACACAATCCTTCATCTCTCCTCTCCTCTCCGAGCCCCCCTCTGGCCGTCCAACAGCCCTCCAATGCCTGCAACACCCCTGGCTCTCTGATACGGGTCCACACACCTCCGCACCCTTTTCCCTCACGCCTGCCATCAAAGTGAACCCGGAACCCGTTCCTGACTTTCCGGGGTGGATCAAACTGGTTCCTACGAACGGGAACTCGCCTTATTATTTTCATCAGGATTCTGGGACCGTGCAGTATGAACATCCGGGCGGTCGGCAATATGTGATTGATCAGATTCAAAAGACGCAGGAGGCTGGTGCTACTGGATGGGAGAAACTGGCACGGAGTGTGACTACCTCAAAGAATGGAAGAGTACCTGATAATGATGATGAAGATGGCGAAGTTCGTATCGCGCCTGCGAAACTGAAAGAGGCTGCCATGAACTTGGTTCGCGGACTCACAAAGAAGCGATAAAATCTTTTGACGATTTCAGTTTCCGTTGTATAAAATATTAATAAATCATGAAAATAGTATGGAAAATGTATTATACTGTTTGACGGAGGAACGGCAAAAAAAAACACAAACTACTCAACCAACTTGACAATCTTCTTCAACCGCCTCTCCTCTGCATCCAATGCCTTCAATTTACCATGACATTCTCCAATCAAACCAGCCAAGAAAGTGACACGTCCCTTCAAATCACTTGCACCCCAGAAACTCATTCTGTCAGTAGATACTTGACCTGTCAAAGTAGCAAGTTCAGCCTCGTAATCCTTCACTTTCGCAAGCTCATCATTCATCAAGACCTTTACAGTCTTGAGTCCCATAATTGCTGCATATTTCTTATCAGACTGAAGACGCGTGAACGCAGTGCGGTATACAGGTCTTCCAGGTTTGATGATATACGGTCTTCCCTCCTTCAACACAACGCTAATCAATCCAGCCCGTTCAATAGCTTGAATGGGTGCTTCATCGCCCTTGAACAGTGGGTGGAACCGTAAATCGTCGTATGAGACTTCATCGTACTTTGTCAAGAGCTGCACAATCTTCCACATTTGTACTGCGTTCCAAGACTTCTTCTCCTCCTTCGCGTTGGCGAGGAGTCCTGGGGTTGCGTCTTCAAAGAGTCCGACTTTACGGATTTCGGTTTCACCACGAACAACAATGTCGTTGAATGCTTTTTTGACAGCATCGACGAGTTGTTCGGGAGTTGCAAGGAGGGCAACGTCGTCTTCGTTTTCAAAGTTGGAAGCTTTGGGTTTTCCAGCAAGTCTGTCCAGAATTGTGGTGCTGCCGTTGTTTTCAGTGGGTCGGTGACGTTCGGCTTTCAAGGCTGCCTTTGTCTTTTGCATAAGCTGCTCCAAGTCGTTCAAGCGACCACCAAGAGCCTTGATGTACTCTTCAAATTCGGCGGGGAGCTTTTGAGTTGGTTGGAAACCAAGACGACGTTGGGCGTATGCAATGGAAGAAGAGTGAGAAGCGTCAGCGAGGGCAATTGTGTCAACAGTTCTGTTTGGAATAGCTATAATGAAAAAAATATTAAAATTTACTGAGGAAAAGTGAAACTTTGATAAGATAGCTCACCTCGGGCCAAGAACTTGGATGAAGCTGGGTTGTCACTCAAGAACACAACCTGAGCAATGTGAAGGTCAGTGAGCATTCCAGCCCACTCTGCAAGGGCCTCGTAAACAAACGCCTGCTTTGCCTTCTCGTTTTCCAAGAAGCCTTCAATTACAACAATAGGGTACTCAATATCTGGCAAGGTAAAAGTAGTTTTTTCCTTCTCCGATAAGGCTCCTTGCTGTTCAAGTCTGTGATGCTTATCAACGGCTGCCTGGTGACTCTTTTCCTGTTCCGCCGTGATACGGTTCATGGCAATAGTAGCGATTTCAAAGATTTTTCGGACTTGATCGATTGAAGTCGATGAGAGACCCGCTTTCATTCCAGTTCCAGCCGTAAAGAGTGTGTCGAGAATAGAGCCAGATGAAACGAGCCAGTTGAACATTGGGAAACATCCAATTTGGGAGGCAAGTCTGTCAAGCATAATATGGTCTGGTTGGTTGATGAGTTCATCCAACTTGATGCGAAGGACGTATGGTTCGTTTTTGGTGCACTTATCAATCAAATCAACGCTCTTGGTGCCTTTAGGCCCATGAATAAGGAGAGCCGTTTCTGCTTGGGGTTTTAGTCGAAGCTACGAGAAAGAAGGGGGAGACAAACCAGGAGTCTCCTTCAAATATGTCATCAAGCGACTTTCATACTCTTTGCGTTCCTTGAGTGCATCACTCAAACCGTCCTCTTCAGCCTTCTTTTGAGGAATACGTCCAAACAACCAACGCATCAACAAGTCTTTGACACTTTCCACAGACTCTGTTACTTGTGAAGAATACTTTTTCAAACTGAAGCGTTCCGTGATTTCGTTGGTGACAAAGAAGACACGCATTGGATCAAAGATGAGGAAGGAGAGGAATGCGAGGAGGGCCAAAATGATGGGTAACTATCGTGGAAACAGTAAGAAACGTATAGATTCTATATAAAAATTGTGAGATTATACGTACGCTGACTCTTGGGTGGTCACGAATGTAGTTGAGCATGGCGTTTCGTGGCAAGGCCTGGCAGATGGTGTATTAGTGGTCAAGACGAGTGCCCAAAAGGGTAAAACAAAGACTCACTGGTTCGTATGAAACAAGAATTGTGGTACCATCAATAACTTTCCCGTTCATACAGACTCTAGCACTTGTTGCGGAACGAGAACTGATAAACTGAATGTGACCATACTTTGCCGATTCCTTTGTGGGTCCTGGTTGAACCACGACACTATCAATCTTTCCGTAGTCTCTGAACTCGTTGTAGAGTTGTTCAATTGGTAATTCGGGTCCCTTGAAAGCGAGGTTGATACTAATATGAAATCAGATCAGTTTGGGTCAGTATTAATTAATTTGAGCCCACCGAGCAGACGGGATAGATGAGCGCAAGTCCTCAATCCAAGGCACTGAGAACAAGTGTCTGAGTCAATTTGCACCTGACGTGGTTACAACGACCACCCACCTCCTTCAACCGGATGCGCCTTCAACTTCGTACCAAACGTCAAAAAAGAGCGGATTCCCCCTTGTTTCTCGAGCCAGTTGCTGATTGAAGCGTAGGCCTCCTTCTTGTCGCCTTCGTAGAGGAAGCGCACCAACAGACCACCTTCTTTGATCGACGACACCGAATTGAGGTACGTGAACTTTCCCTTGAACGCTTCTGGTGGAGGGATCATGATCTTCTTTGCGGTTTCCTTGAGCTGGTTTGAGTAGTACGTTGCGTACGAGTGCCGCGGGTCCCATCTGATGCGTTCCTGATCAGCCACGCTTCTCCATTTCTGCTTAATTAAAACAAGAAAGAAGTCACCTTGATAGTTTGACCGGATACACGCCCTCGAACCAGACAGCCAAGGCCTTATCGTTCTGCTGCTCCGGCTTTGTGCTTGGATTCGCAGTCGAAAGAACCCGCACTGAAACGGGATATCGACTGCTGAAGAGTGGCGCCGGTGCTCGGTGGATCCGGTGCGCCAACAGTCGTTGGTGGAGCCTCAATGCCATTTCCAACAAACGTTTTGATAACCTGGATATTTAGGAAGAATCTATTTGACACCCCCCCCTGTCGCCCTTATTCAACAGCCCCCCCTGCCAAATAAGCTCAACAACCCCCCCTCCCAAATAGACTACAGGTGCTATTCAATGCCCCCCCTGTGATATATTATGGCAACCTACTAAAGCAAGTTCTGGTACTTCTGGTTCTAGTCCTGCTGTGTTACGAACTGAAAGCAGATGGAATGGTTGATCCCTTGCAACGCCGGCAACAGTAGCGGTTGCAGTTAACATCAAAGATTTTATTACGCTTTCAATTACGTTTATTGGGTGTATATAAAGCGCACAATTATCACCGGGATTGCAGTATTAAATATGCCTTACTTTTTTCCTCACTTACCTTTAACACACTGCCTAAATTGAAAATTGAAATACAATGCGATCAAGTTAAATGCACATTTCTCGTAGTGCTGAGCAAAAGTGGTTTGTTGCTGGTTGACAGTTGACAATTTCCGAGACTGAGCTGCGAAAGAGCCACGTATTCAGTTAAAATCAGCGTATTTGAACAGGACGGAACTACAGAATCCGTATGAAGCTGTTTTGATTACCTATGTGTTAACGGTTAGGATGTTGAGTAGTTAAATGAGAGGGAGGCTAAGATGCCTTTGATGCAGACAAGAAGTTTATTTTAATGAGATAATGCCAGGGAAGAAGTCTCCTGGGTACGGCAGCTGTTGGGTCGTTAGAAGGTGGGTATTGCGACTCAATCACTGCCGTATCCACATTGCCCATTATGAATACCTTAAAAAGTTAACCATAAATGAGGAATTAAAGTGTTCCCTTCTAGCCACAGACTCCGCTGTCGCCGTCGCCAACACAGACAGACGAGCAATGCCACTGTTCAACGGGGGGGGGGGGGGGGGGGCATCAAATAGTACCTGTAGTCTATTTGGGAGGGGGGGCTGTTGAGCTTATTTGGCAGGGGGGGCTGTTGAATAAGGGCGACAGGGGGGGGTGTCAAATAGATTCTTCCGGATATTTATGATTCCCTCTGAAACATAAAAATCTATTGCGCGGAACGAAAGAGTTTGATCATAATATAAATATCCAAGAACAGTCGAGAAGATGATCGTGGAACAGTCAATACATTAGCATTGTGTGAGAGTTGGAAATGGCCATTGCGATTGATGGCAGTCTGAGTTTTAATGGATCCAACTCCAGGAATCCCCAAAGCTTGCAAGCGGTACTCTCAGGATATGGAGTTCGCTTTGGTGTTCGCCGAAAGTTTAATGCAGGGACAAGACGAAAGCAATAATCTTTTTACTCCACACATACTCGCGCCTTTCTTGAGTGGCCACTAAATGTGGAATACCATTCTACTATATCATGGCACAGTATGAAAAGTTGATGAATGAAACAAAGCATAATCCAATTGAATAAAGATGACCTCTTCAACCTTTCGATTCACTTCTTTTATATCCAAAAGGGAAGGGGAAGGGGTTTGTGTATGTGTGGTTGGGTCTTTCTTTTCTTTTTTTTTCTTTTCAAAAACTTCCCAACAACAAACCAACTTATAACCATGGGCTTCGGTAACTATTCACACAGCTTCCTATCCCTTCTATTTGCACCAAATCTGATCCACTGCCCGTTCCTCTTCGTCGCTTGACCTGTTGCTGGTACTGAGCAGGTTGGGAAGAGTGGTTGCTTGATCTTGACGCATGGGACACCTCATCAGAGGTTTTGCCCTTCGCCGTAGTCTTGATCGTAGCTTCACTGCTGGTCTCAAGAGGAGTGGAGGCAGTTGGAAATGACGAGAACGTACAGAAGGAGTTAGGGTTTGCTGTAATCTATTTTTGATTCAACATTCCGCCAACCTGTCTTTGCTTGATTGTGAAGCCGTCTAACTGTCAATAGCTGCTTGCTACGACTCCTGTCTCGTCCATCTACCTTTTTTGTTTTTGTTCATCTGTGTATTTGCCAACGACCCTCAATATCTAACTCATCATTTAAAGGAGACAGAGGAGGACGTGGAGGTGCACCCCGCGGTGGCGGTGGTTTCGGTGCTCGCGGTGGAGGTGTCGTTAAGCGCGGAGGATTCGGTGGTGACCGTGGAGGACGCGGTGGAGGTCGCGGTGGATTCGGAGGCGACCGTGGCGGTCGTGGAGGTGCCCGTGGTGGCCGTGGTGGAGGTATATATCCTTGATTATTCATGTATTCTTACCTCATACTTATTTCCCGATTTTTAAAATTAGGTGACCGTGGTGGTCGTGGAGGAGGCCGTGGAGCCCCACGTGGTGGCCGCGGTGGAGCCCGTGGCGGTCGTGGAGGAGCCCGTGGTGGTGCCAAGGTTGTTGTTGAGCCCCACAGACACGAGGGAGTCTTCATTGCCCGTGGAAAGGAGGATTTGCTCGTTACCAAGAACTTGGTTCCAGGAGAGTCTGTCTACGGCGAGAAGAGAATCAGTGTTGACAACACCGACGGTACCAAGACTGAGTACCGTGTCTGGAACCCTTTCAGATCCAAGATTGCCGCTGGTATTTTGGGAGGTCTTGACCACATTCACATCAAGCCAGGAGCCAAGGTTCTTTACCTCGGAGCTGCTAACGGTACCACTGTTTCGCACGTCGCTGACATCGTTGGTCCAACTGGTCTCGTCTACGCTGTCGAGTTCTCCCACCGTTCTGGTCGTGACTTGATCAACATGGCCAAGAAGCGTACCAACGTTATTCCAATTGTTGAGGATGCCCGTCACCCACACAAGTACCGTATGCTCGTTGGAATGGTCGATGTTGTTTTTGCCGATGTTGCCCAGCCAGACCAGGCCCGTATTATCACAATGAACTCCCACTTGTTCTTGAAGCAGGGTGGTCACATCATGATCTCTATCAAGGCTTCCTGTATCGACTCTACCGCCGAGGCTGCTGTTGTGTTTGCCGATGAAGTCAAGAAATTGCAAGAGGGTAAGGTTAAGCCACAGGAACAGCTGACTCTCGAGCCTTATGAGAGAGACCACGCTATGGTTGTCGGTGAATACCGCGCCATTAAGAAGAAGAAGGAATAAGGGAACTTCTAATCTATCTAATATCTGTTCTTTAGTCTGCAATCATTTCACGTTTATCAATAAAAACAATTGCTTGTTTACTACAATCGATTTTTAATGGCAGTGGTGGCTCAACGATGGAGACCAGTCAGGAATCAGTGGAATACACTATTCGAAAAGCCGATTGACCAAATCGTTCTGTCACAGCCACATGTCGTCACCATTAATTATAATAAATGGATTCAGAAAGAGTTGCTTGATGTGATGGGAGCAGTAGGTCACAGCAGTTCTGAGTCCTCAAGAAAAAGAGCTGGATGATCATTTCGCAAAAAACTCCTTGCCAATGTATTTTAGAAAGTCTTTCACATACAGCACAGTAACACTTCACAAGGCTTTTTCGCCACAAGGCTGTTTATCGTGCTAGTCATTGAAAACATTTTTGGATTGGTTCCTTTAATTCAGGTGATATCAACATAATGGCCCCTGATTAAAGATTAAGTCATATAACGTTCCATTTCTGCTCCTCCCTCCTTTTTTTCAAAGATATAACAAAATCAAAAGTAAATAAGTTTGGAGTTGGCGTCTGCAGTTTTAGGCTGTTGGGCTGATATTGTTGGCGAACATTCTGTTGGATTCGAGATCAACGATGAAACGGGTCAGTCACATTGCCGTCGTGAGTTTTTTGTTGAAGATGGTTGATATATCTGACCTTGATTTCAAAAGTCGGCATCATCAAAGTTCTTGACAAGAACTTCGTTCCCACCTATCCGAGAATATGTAAGTTTCAACTAAGCTCGGTGTTAGCAAGTCAATTAATAATCCTGACGACAGACCTTCACGGCCCATGCGCGATAATATCGCCAACCAAGCAGGACTGAAAGCAACTTCGGTTGCGACAATCTCTGACTTCGATTATGAGTTGGAAGAGGAGGTGGTGGATGACGACGAATTGAACTGTGTCTTGGACAGTCTGCTAAGAGGGTAAACGTTGAGGAAATATGTTTAATTTTGCCATACCGTCTAGTACGTATGCCCTTCTAAGTTGCAAATAAATGCCTCTTTTTAATAATAAATTGTGTTGGTGACGTTATATCATACGAGTTTCATACTCAATCAGCGACGCCGTTTGACCAAATTGTTCTGTCACAGCCACATGTCGTCACCATTAATTATAATAAATGGATTCAGAAAGAGTTGCTTGATGTGATGGGAGCAGTATGTCAGAGCAGGTTTCAATTAACAAGGAGAGTTCTCAAGTAAAAGAGGTGCAAAAACTCCTTGCCAATGTCGGTGCCATCCACCCCTTTCGCTTTATTTTAGAAAGTCTTGCTTTTTCGTCACAAAGCTTTTTATCAAAAGAATTGGCAAGCATTGTGGCCGTAAGCGTTTCATAGATTTTCTGACAATATCCTTAACGCTTCACCATTTAGATTATTGTAATGTTGATGTTAATATAACGGCCCCTGATTAAAGATTAAGTCAAATACAGTCCCATTTCTGCACCTTCTCTTCTTTTCAAAGACAACAAAATCAAAAGTTAATTAGCTTGGAGTTGGCATCTGCAGTTTTAGCAGCACAAGGAAAACATTGTTATTTGAGAGGTCTTAATTTGTTGTTTATTCAGGTCAATTTTTATCCCTAGCGTGTTCCAACCTACCTAAAACTGCTTGGGACTTCATGCTTTCAAAAGCAACACCTGTCTTGAATTATGTTTATGGAGAATTTCATAGGAATGGAAAAGGCTTTGCAGAAAGCCTAAGTGAATATGGTAGGCTGGCGCTCATTAAAGAGGGAGGATAAATGATGTATGGAGAGAGGTACGAGAGGAGGAGGGGGGGACGAAATTGGAGGGGAATTCAAATTATCAATTATCTTTTATATTTTTTGCTTTCAACATGAATCAACAACAACATCAACACTTGTTTCTCAATAAGGTTCAGTAACTCAGACCCACTAACTGTCCAATGCAACCAGTGTATTCTTCAATCGTGTCTGAAATAATCCCAGAACAACTTATGCCATACGTCATCCACAATTGCGAGCCTCTACCGAAGGATTCTCTTTCAAAAATAGAATGACACTTTTCAACTTTCATTCATCCATTACACGCTCACCCATTATCATAGATACTTCAACCAACTATTCCACTTGCATATTGGGGTTATTTATCGTAAACAATAATTTGAGTTACTTTAAAAGCAGCAAATTTCTCGAAACATGGATGCACTGCCTGAAGTGCTTGATACAACCGAGCCTCCCAGCATAAATTGCTGTGCTTTAATTGTAACATGGAATGGGAAAATATTCTCTAAGATTTTTACCTAGTGGCATCGAGTAACACTTCTGCCCAACCAAAAAACTTGATCAGCGTTCGGGAGGACCATCTTCAGCCTGCACAGAAATGCTTTTGTCTTGGCAGAACTTTCGAATCTATATATGTTGAAGTCTGCCTTGATTGAACGTTAGGAAGATGCTACGAAATACCGCTTTACCTCTTCCGAAGCGAATCCACCGCAGCTTCGAAGGCCCTCCACAAACTTTTTCAAGTCTTTTCCCTTAATGTAATTGATAAGGAGGCCATTTTGGGAATGTCCCTTGACAATGGCCTCCAAGTCTTCCACCGTCCTGGATGTTTTCTCAGTTTGGATGTTCCAAAAAATGGAACAAATGGAACCTTACTGAATGGCAAACTCTAGAGTGTTTGTTCCATATAAAGGTCGGGTAGGGATGTTTGTTTGAGATGTTGTGGAGGCAGGAGGTTGAGGAAAGTTCGCCGGACTTGAAGCTCGTCGAGAGGCGGAAAATTAATCTATAGCCGCCCAGAGAGAAACGCCATGGTCTTGGCAGAGATTTCGAATCTAATGATTGCTTGCATGTAAGGAATATACTCTAAAATATCTTCCTTTACCTCATTCTGTGCTGTTTTTCTTGGATTTTGATATTTATGGTATTCAAATTCTCCAAGAAACATTTTGAATTTGATATGCTACTAATTCAGGGGTCATGCTCTGAAATTTGAGGATACACATTTCAAATACTCAAACAAAGCAAGGACAATGATATGTAAGATCTTTTCTATATTCTTGACTAAGTACTTGCCATTTTATTTACCTCCGGACACAAGAATAGTTTATACACATAATTTCAGTTGAACAACATTTATTATTCCATCCTTACACCTCCCTCATCAATTTCAACTTTCTTACATGTTCTTCAACCCCTCAAAGTTCTTGATGGCAGCAGACAAAGTCTCCAGCTCAGTCTCCAAAGCAGACTTCTTGGACGAATTTGTTTCTTGAACTTCTTGCTTCACCTTGGTCTTATAATCAGCAGCGGACATTTTCTTGGTCAAATCGGCAAGAGCAGTGGCAGCTTTCGCCTTGCTGGCTTGCAGCTTCGTGATTTCAGCATCAAAATCAACCATTCCCTTCACCAACAAGTAAACGTTACAGTCTCCAGAGACGGGAGAAACGGCGCAACCGGCTGGTGGGACCTCTTTTTGAGAAAGAACCTTCAAGGACTTGGCACCCTTGATGAGACCTGTGGAAATTGTGACTCCTTCAGTTTGGAGAGTTTCGTACAAGACCTCGTTCTTAGTTTGAACAAACACTGCATCGTTGGTGTCAGCTATAATCAAATTACAAAGGAAGTTACTAACATTGTCCTTCCTTCTTGATGTTGTAGTCGGCGAGAAGTACACGAGCAGCACGAACAACCTTGTTAACGTTCTCAAAGTCGGCATCAGCTTGTGGGTTGTTCCAACAGGCCATCTAAACAGCAGATGCTTAAATGACAAGAAACCCTCATTAAAAAAGTCACCTCAACAGGGAATTTAGCCTTCATAATAGTCTTGGACAATGGGTCGTTATCCCGACGAGGAAGGCGCTGCCACAACTCCTCAGTGACGAATGGCATCATTGGGTGCAGAAGCTTCAATCCTGCATCCAAACATGTGTACAAAGTATCTCTGCATGCACGACGCTGCACTTCATCTGTACCGGCCAGCACTGGCTTACAAATTTCGAGGTAAACGTCACACAACTCATACATCCAGAAGTTGTAAACGACGTTGGTAGCTTGCATGAAGTTTCGGTCTTCAAGGGCCTTGTTGGTTTCGCGAGCTGCAATGTTGAGCTTATGCAAGATCCACAAGTCAGCAAGCGATTCCTTTCCAGTAATGTAGATTTCAGCTGGTTGAGGGATGAAATGAGCCCCAAGCTTGTCAAGACCCATCTTCAAGACAGCATTCCAGAGCTTGTTACAGAACTTTCTGTATCCTTCAATACGAAGAACATCCAAGTTGATATCTCTACCTCCAGACGAGTAGTTCAAAAGAGTGAATCTCAAGGCATCAGTACCACACTGTGGAATTCCGTTGGGGAAGTCTTTAGCCTGACCTTCCTGAGCCTTCTTGACTTCGCGAGGATCCAAGTTTCCGCCTTCAAGAGACTTTTGCAGAGCAGCCAGAGTAGTACCGTTGATAACATCCAAAGGATCGATAACATTTCCAAGTGATTTACTCATTTTACGACCATGAGCATCACGAACCATGGCATGACAGAATACTTGCTTGAAGGGAACCTTTCCAGTGAGCTTGATACCCATCATAACCATTCTGGCAACCCAGAAGAACAAAATATCCCAACCAGTTTCCAAAATCGCGTTAGGGTAGAAGTGCTTCAAGCCAAGAGTTTGTTGAGGCCAGCCTTGGATGGAGAACGGCCACAAACCAGATGAGAACCAAGTGTCAAGGACATCAGGATCTAAAAAAGTAACTTGAATAAATGTAAATCAGGTTTCGAGATTACCTTGTTCCAAAATAATATCCTTCTTGGCAACGTTCGGGAAACGGGCGTGCGCCTTCTCAAGCGCCTCAGCCTCTGACCGCCCAGAAACCCAGTACTTGCTCTCCATAGCCTTGATGTATGGATTAGCAGAGTTTTAGCGAATCTTTCATTGCAACTTACGTCATTTTCCTGTCCCTTGATCTTGATGAAGTAAGCAGGGACACGGTGACCCCACCACAACTGTCGAGAAATGCACCAGTCCTGAATCTTCTCCAACCACAAGAACCAATCCTTTTCACTTGTTTTTGGGATAATTTCGAGTTCACCAGACTTGACAGCTTCCAAAGCCTTGGCAGCCATGTCCTTGCAGTCGACCCACCATTGGGGCTTCATAAGGGGCTCAACAACGTTGTTGGAACGGCTGAGAATTTGTAAGTATGGAAGTCTACAATCTCTGCTGAGACTTACGTGCAGATTGGAAGTTGCATTGGGTTTGGCTTTGTCTCCTTGTACAATCCACGCTCCTTCAAAGCTTCAAGAATAGCAACACGAGCATCAAATCTTTGGAGCCCCTAGTATTTGTCGTGTTGGTGAAACTAAGATGAAGAGTAGAAAACGAGACTCACAGTGAACAAGTCCCCTCCCTCTTCATTGACCTTTCCGTCGTCAGTGAAGATGTTAATGAATGGAAGGTTATGGCGTTTTCCCATTGCGTAATCGTTTTGGTCGTGGGATGGAGTGATCTTCACAGCACCTAGTTTATGCTTTAACAAACGATTTTCAGCTGGAGAATATCGTACCAGTTCCAAAGTCTTTGTCGACGTAATCATCAGCAATAATTGGGATCTTGCGACCGTTGAATGGGTGAACAACAAACTTTCCAACCTTGCTCTTGTAACGCTCGTCAGTTGGGTTGACGGCAATGGCCGTGTCTCCCAACATAGTTTCAAGACGTGTGGTGGCAACTACGATTTCCTCGTCTAGATGCAGAATGTTTAGTTCGGAGATAGAGTGAATGGACTTCGAACTCACCGCTTCCCTCAAACTTGTACGCGAAAGAAACAATCACACCAAATTCGTACTTCTTTTTGGGATCGTGGTCTGGAACAGTCAAGAAAGTGGATCCTGTGAGTTCCATGTTCTCGACTTCCAAGTTGGAGATAGCAGTCTTGAGTTTTGTACACCAGTTCACAAGTCTGTTCTCTCTGTAAATAACTCCTTCTTCATGGAGACGCACGAATGCTTCGGTAACAGCTGCTGATGGGCCTGGGTCCATGGTGAACGCGGCACGGTCCCAATCAACGGAGGTTCCAAGTCGACGAATTTGGTTGTAAATTTTGTCTCCGTATTCATTCTTCCACTTCCAGATCTCCTTGACAAAGACTTCACGGCCAAGATCGTGTCTCGTCAAGTTTCGCTCCTTCATGAGTTTCTTTTCGACAACGATTTGAGTCGCGATACCGGCATGGTCACATCCTGGAACATACAAAGTGGTCTTTCCCAACATGCGGTTCCTAAGGGATTGTGTTGTAGGTGAATGAAGTTTGGGAAAGAGCCAGCGTACCATCTTGTCAGAGTATCCTGAATAGAGTTGGTCAAAGCGTGTCCCAAGTGCAAGGATCCAGTAACGTTTGGTGGTGGGATTGAAATGACAAAGGTTCCCTCAGGTCTATCAACTAGTTAGAATCATTCTGCCACAATCAACAAATCTCACCGTGGCTCTCCGTTGATCAATTCAGGCTTAAAGAATCCACTCTTCTCCCACCAAGAGTACCAGGCAGCTTCTACTTGAACAGGGTTGTAGGCTGCAGCAAATGGAACGGTCATATCCTTCTTGTGTCCCTCAGGAGTAGTATCTGGGATGAAGACTTCAGGTTCCTTGTCTTCCTTGACCTTCTCTTTCTGGGGTGTTTAAAGGTTAGATCTTGAAGTTGAGGTTGACAGAATGGCAATATGCAGCTGATCCTTTGGCACACTCCCCAGTAGACGATCAACTCTTTCAGTGCCTCTTCCACCTCTTCCACCTCTTCCACCTCTTCCACATTGTGTATTGTGGAACAGTTGCCAAATACCGTCGAATCATCCAATATCGGATACTTCTCACTCAAGTTTCAAGCGCAACAAACGCACGCACCTTTTGCTTTGGAGCGGCCGTTGCTTGGGCGGCCTTCGCCTCTTCCTGGGCCTTCTGTTTCGCAGCAAACTTTGCGAGTTTCTCGAGGCGCTCCTGCTCCTTTTTTGCCTCTTTTTCCTTTTGTTTTGCGGACTTTTCCTGGTCAGACATTGCGCGAATTGAAGTGCTGAATGCGGTCGTTGGTGCGAAGTGTTGGTGGTGAAGTTGTGGTGCGATGAACAGCGATCTGCGCAACAGAAACACTTTTGATTCGAGTATTCGAGTTTGTGTTTGGGGTTGAAGAAAAAAGAGACAAAGAAAGAAAGAAACGATGGCTGGTGCGTAAACTACCTCTCACACCCTCAAAGGCGCCTATTAACTATACTTTCGCATTGATAGACCACTTGGCTTCCATTTACGGTACAGAGAAGGTGAGACTGGGACTCTTTGCATAGAGTAGGAACAAGGAGGGGCGAATTAAGTAGCGCACATATCTGGACCGCAGCAGTTAGTCTGCTCTGCTTAGGTCGAGAATGTAACGAGTAGTAGTATGAAGTTCTCTGTTGGAGGAGCGTGGATTGGGAGTGCTGGATACCTTCTAAAACCTATACACCAAACTAACGCACTTCATACCCAAAGGACAAAGTTAACTGCTCCTTCTACTTCAAAATCGGTGCCTGTCGACACGGCGAACGGTGCTCGCGAAAGCACGTCAAGCCCAACTTCTCGCAGACTGTCTTGATTGCAAACATTTATCAGAACCCTGCACATGAGCCAAACTGCGCGTTGACGGAGGCACAGTTGCAGGAACACTATGAGCTGTTTTTTGAGGACTTGTATGTTGAGATGTGTAAATATGGAGAGGTGGAGGAGTTGAATGTGAGTTGTGTTTTTGAGTTGTTGGTTTGGTGATGAGGTGACGCCATCAGTTTTACTAATTCTGTAACGCGTACGTAGGTGTGTGATAATGTCGGAGACCATTTGCTGGGGAATGTATACGTCATGTTCAAATTCGAAGAAGATGCTGCAAAAGCTGTCGAAGCATTGAATGACCGCTTTTATGCCGGTACGCTATGTCGTTGATATTTTAATTGTATACTCATGATTCTACCAGGTCGACCCGTCTTTGCGGAACTCTCACCCGTGACAGACTTTGGAGAAGCGTGTTGTCGTCAATACGAAAACTCGGAATGTAATCGCGGAGGATTGTGTAACTTTATGCATCTGAAGACAGTATCACGCAGTTTGAAACGTGAGCTTCAAGATGCCCAACGCGCGAGTATCAAGATATTGAAGGGATCAAGCGGAGGAGACGAGGATAGAGACAGAGAGCGTGACAGAGACAGAGAAAGACATCGGTCTTCGAGAGATGATGATCGATACCGTTCTTCGCGTGATGATCGTCGTGGTGGAAGGGATGACAGAGATGACAGGCGAGAAAGAGACAGACGGGACAGATACTGATATGGGTTGTACAATTCGATTATAATAAATTGACTTCTGCTTTGTTCTCCAAATGCTTCTCCTTTTTAAGGGAGTCTCAGTAAACAGAAAAAACCATTTAAGACATAAGTTTGAGGTGATTAAAAGAGTTGCGCTCCCTCAAAATAGAGTTAGCCAAATAGACTTGTTACCCACCATCATACCCAGTCATATCAAAATCAAAAGAAGCAGAATAACCATTTCACCAATACATTCGACCCACGAAGCAGTAAGTAAGCTTACCTCAACGCCATTCGGGCGTTCAACGATACAGAGGAAACAACCGTTGCTGGCGTCGCTTCCAGATTTGAAGCTCGGTTGGTCGTTGTATTGAAAGAAACCAGTGTGACAGCGGTCTTGGAAACGTGCGTCCCCTTCATCATGTGAGAAACGCCTTGAACATTAAAATACAGCATTGTCCACGCTCCGCCTGTGACGCACCAACGTTCCAGAATCTCGATAAACCCTATCAATCCTGGACGCGATCTATTTGAAGTGCACAACCAGGTTTGGCAATGTCCAAGCAATTCGTATTAACCGTTTCAAAAATAGCTGAACGGGTCTTTCAATGAAGACTCCTTCATGACTTCGTTTCTTGCGATCCTCTCGGCTATGATTTAGATGGTTCTGAGCTAACTTTCACGAAACTATCATCCAAGAAATTCTCGACAAATTAGCCACAACCGCTTGAAAGGATTGAAGCTCGTTTTGACCAAGCCGCCCGCAAATCAAAAATATTTATTAATCATTTCATCGAAAACTTTGAAAAGAGAGTAACAGGTAAGTTTTGGTTACACTCCCTCTCCTCTGCAACTTTTGTTTTGATTTGATCCAACACTTCGCGAACCTGTGTTCTATCCAAGTCATCACGTTTGAACAAAAGCTCCTCCACAAACGGCAGAGGAATATCCGGATACGCTTTCCAAAGGCTGAAATTGGTTAGCCACAACTTTAGTTAGAATAAAAGAGCTTACGTGTAAAAGTCCAGAAACAAAAGAGATCCGTTACTTTCAATAAACGCGATGATCTTTTCCATCACATCAAACGCAGCTTTGACACGCTTTGGCGCCTTGTACTTTGAAAAGAAGTCCGTCACCATTTCAAGATCTAATCGCATCTTTTCCGTCGCCAAAGGAAGCTTGAGTTTTCCTCCCTTGTTCCTAAGCGATTCAACATATAGAAGAATGAAACGGTCCTGAAGCTCGTTGACATATTTGGTGAAGATGTAATCCTGCATACGTTCCTGAAAGTCGTTGAAGTCTAGATGAATTTGAATGAGTATTTGGTTTCTCATTTGTTGGGTGCTCACAATCTTCAAATGTTCCGACAACCAGTCTCACGAGTTCCATCTCGTACCATTCAGTACAATAAAGTCTTGTCAATGCCGGAAGCGTGTCCTTCAATGTGATGTCAATCAAAATTCCGTAACATCGCTTCACAATCCTCATGAACCCATCTAAAGAAGTTCTCAGCATTTCAATAGCCTGTGCTTTGAATGGATCGTCCATCAAAGTTTCGATTCGGGATATCATGACTTCAGAGAATTCGGTACATTTCATGGAGTCGTTGGCAAGAGCGACAATGTAGTCTGGGAGTCCCTCGGCGAGATCAGGAGAGCGGTCAGTGAACTTGTCGTATTCAAATTCAAGGATTCGCGACCATGCTCTCTGATATTCTTCGAGGGCTGTGCAACACTCAGCGAGGACCTGTTTTGCATTCATCATCAGTCATCCGCTTAGAGTACACCACAAAACTTACATCGAAGATCAATGCCCCTCGACTAGACCCAGACACAATATCAATCTGCTGATTGAACATCTGAAACACAATAACACTCCCATTCAACTCGTATTTTCCATTGCGATCCACATCCGGAGGACCTGTTCGTTCCAAGAATCCTCGTGTTTCGTTGTTCAACAAGTTGTTGAGCCATTCCCCCAGTTTCTCACGCACAAGCTGGATGTAATTCAAAATCAATTCATCTTCCCGATCATCCAACAACCTGGGCTCTAACAACTCTTCCCCGACACCAAGTCGACTGCTCATATTTGAGTAATAATCGCGCACAAGTTTCAAGAGAATTAGGATAGAACCGGCTTCCATTGGTGCGGCTATGATGTTGTTGACCATGTCGTAAATAGAGCGATGGTATTCAAGTACAAAGAACTGGAAAATGTTGTACTTTTTAGGGAAACGGGGGGACAGTTTCTCATTCACAACGATCAGGTCTTCAAGAACAGCGTCGATGGCGAGTGGGAGTTCATGGAAGTCAATCATTTGTGCTTGGTACATTTGATGAACGTGGGCGTTGATGGAGTCACGAAGTACGTCAAAGAACTTGATACGATAGGATTTACTTTCGATTCGAGATTCAATCAATATTCAAATTCAGAATAATTAAACAAAAAAGAACTTACATTGCTCTTGCACTCTCTAACAGCTCGACAGGTGTCGTGGCTTCAGCAATGGCGGCAACTTCATCGGCCTTCTCCTCTGTCTCAATAATCTTGACCAGCCTCAAGACGCCTGCGCTGTTTCCCTCTTTTACCAACGCAATCGTATTTTTGCCAACTTCCCATAGGTAAATCTCAAACTGCTTGATCAGATCATCGACTTGTTGGAAATATTTGTTGAGTGTTTCCAATACATCTGCAGGAGCCTTTCTAGATTTAGCGAGGGTAGAGTTTCGCAAAGATTCGAGGTTTTGAATTTGGTAGTGGATGTAGAGAAGGTTCTCTGTTGGGGAGCAAGGTGGGATTGAGTCGAGGGTGAGCTGTCAAAGCACAAATATACCTGCAGGTCCAGTTGGATTAGCTGCATCTTGAGTGAGCACATTTTGAATCTTTGCAACTTGAGCATTCAGCTGGAGGAACTGCTCGACGAGGTCTTTGGTCGCACAGAAGTTTTGATGAGTACGGGAAATCTAGGGTGGAATAAATACATATCCTCCATCAGTTATGACAGCACTCACTTTCTTTATATCTTTGTAGTTTTTAATGTTGTTTCCCTTCTCCCAGGACTTGTCGATGGTGATGAGGGCCTCTTTGACATGGGCGGTTGTGTCCTGAGCTTTCTGTTGGGACGGGCGACTTGTGTGGCAGGCACTGGAAGTGTTTGTTGTGAAAAAGCGAAGAACCGGGATCACGTGTGCAATCCACGGACGGACGGGAGTGGTCGGAAGCGTAGTTCCGTTCAGTCCCGGTCCGGAATCTCCACGCAACCCCGACACGCTCACCTTGATGTCGCTTATCACACTTCCAACTACGTACCTCCTGCTTGGGTAAGTTAGTCGGTTCTGTAGTGGAATGGTGAGGGAGTGGGTGCGGACTAACCTGTCGACAGATCACTCGGAGAAGACTTCTCCGTCGTAACACCCCCCTGTGACGACAGGGTAGGTTGCAGTCACGTGTGAAGTGATAAGAGTGTCGGACTAGATTGAGTGCGTATAATAAGCCCAGAGGTGCCGGCACGCGCGTGACACGCGTCCCCCCTGTGACGAGACTATACTGGAGACACAGAAGCTTTTTACAAGCATAAGGCTAAACATTTAATTCACCAGAATAGAGTGCGAGCTTGAAGAATTGAACTTCATAAATGTTTATTTAATCACTAAACCTTGTGTATCTGACTCTAAGTGCTTTAAACTTATAATCAGGGTCAACATCAGATAACTTACACATTCCCATCATACCACATAACCTGTAGTGTTGGGGAGCAGGCAGAGCCTTAGTAAGTACATCAGCAACCATCAACTCAGTGGGGCAGTAAACCAGAGAAACATTGCTGTTTTCAATATGTTCACGTACAAAATGAGCCTTGACCTCCATGTGTTTAACACGGGCATGGTTGATGGGGTTGGATGCAATAGCAATTGTAGACTGATTGTCTTGATCAATTACTGTAGAACCAGGCAACTTGAAACCAAGTTCTTGCAAGAATAGACGCATCCAAAGAGCTTCTTTAACTGCTTCAACGAGGGCATAGAGCTCGGATTCAGTAGAAGACAAAGCAGTAGTTGACTGCTTCTTGGAGTACCAGGCAACTGGACCTCCGAAAGCCATCATCACATACGCAGAGCGAGACTTACGATCAGTCTCTTGTGCAAAACTTGAATCAGCAGCAGCATGTGGAGCCAATCCTTCTGGCAGTTCCATATCAAGTGGTCGGTCAGTCCTTACTCGAGACTCTTCAGAAGAGTAGACAGTGAGGTCACCAGAAGCACTTGCCTTGAAAAGAATTCCCCAATCATAAGTTCTACGAAGATAGCGTAGAACTCGAATCAGCGCATCATAATCATGCTGAGTGGTGGAGGAACGTTGAAACTGAGCCAGAGTGTTCACAGCGCATATGAGGTCTGGTCTGGTCATACAACTCAAATAAATCAACTTGGCAATAATTGAACAGTATTTGCGTTGTCCTTCTGCAGAAACGGGAGGGCTACTTGGGTCATGATTCCAAGTGGTGGCCATTGGAGTATCGGCCCAATTGTTGGAGTCCAGATCCCAAATATCGTATTCTTTCAGCAGAGCATGAGCATATTGAGGTTGTCCTATCCATATTCCCGCTTTGGTGCGTTCAACTTGGATCTTGAGAATCCATTTGGCTTGGCCAAGGTCAGAAATCTCAAACTCAGACTTAATAAGCTCCTTGATTTGGTCAATCACAGCTTGGTCCTTACAAGCAATGAGGATATCATCAACATAGAATAGAATGATGACAAGTTGACCAGTAGTTGGATCAATCTTCATGAAGACACAGGAATCAGTTTTCAACTGTTGGAAACCAATTTTCACAAAGAAATCGCGTAGTCTCTTATACCATTGGCGTCCAGCTTGGCGAAGACCATAGAGTGCTTTCTTGAGCTCGGCAAAGAGAGGTCTACCTTCAGAGTCTTTTTCAGTGAACCCTGGGGGAAGATGCATGTAGTTTGGATGGTCCAAGTCACCATACAAAAATGCAGTCTTGATATCAAGTTGCGAAATGTTGAGGTTAAATGCGGCGCTTAACGCGATGAGAACACGGATTGCCTTGATCTTGACTGTTGGCGAATGAGTTTCGTCAAAGTCATCATAAGGGGTTTGACCACAGCCGACTGCAACAAGACGAGCTTTGAAGCGAGTGATGAATCCTTCAGGATCAGTCTTGTATGCGTAAACCCACTTTGATTTGATGGGTTTGCGACCTTCAGGCAAAAGAGAAGTGGTGTAAACTTCGCGGTTCATTAGACTCTCAATTTCACAAAGCATTGCACGTTGAAAGTAAGCAGCAAAGCGTCCTTCCATAGCTTCACGAACTGACTTAGGAACAGGTGGAGCATTGGAAACATGAATACGTTCAGTTGGTACATCAGAGGGAGCAGCCTTGGACCAATCAAAGTGAAGTTCTGGTCGGCGGGCAGCGTTGATGCGAGATCTTTCTTTCTCCAACTCTTCCATCTGGGAACTCATAAAGCTATCCATTTCGACACGAGCATGTTCGGCGCGGCGGCGGAGTTTACTGAATTTCTTGCCAGTTGATTTGGCAGCACGTTCAACTCGGTGTTGAAGCCTAATGTATGTAGTACTTGCACGAACCACAGTAGTTATAGCTTCGAGTGCGCGGCGGCTCAATGCAGCTTCAAAGTCTGGATCAGATAGGGTTGCTGGCTCTGCTTCATCGTTGGACTTAGCAGGTTTGGTGCCAGGGCTTGAGGCTTCAGAGTCAGATGCTGAATCTGAGTCTGACATAAGGACTTGACCTTCCTTGAAAAGGTGTTGCATATAAGATATGAATTCATCTAAATCACTGGTACCAAGGGAAATAGACGACTTGGAAACCTTTGCTCGGAGACGACGTGGCTTTTGTGGAGGTTCACTCGAAGACTCGCGGCTACGTGGTCGCTTTCGCAGGCTTCGACCAGGCTCTTGGAGGAGACGAGAAATATCCTCACGTTCTCTGGCAAGGCGAGGGCCATCGATTAAAGGTCCCGAAAATAATGGGCTGGTACTGTCAGCAGAATCTATAGGAAAACATAAAGAATGTTACATTTTGCTTGGCGTATTGAGGAATACTAACCATGGGCCATAGATTCGCCAACAGGCTGGACTTTAGAGAATAGCTTTTCAAGACTTGCCTCATCGTCAGTCATGATAGTATCATCTAAAGATTTGTATGATTGTTAAATAAGAATTTGAAGGATTTATGATAGTGTACGGCTATTCACCTTCATCTTCCAAAGAAACTGCCTCAACGTCACCTTTATATGTCATCTCAGACTTGGAAAGTGTAGTAGCATCAGTGTCCCAACCAGACTCTGGAGTGTCAGATTCGGAGTCAACAAGTGCTTCAGGTACCTTGAAACCATCATCTGGTATGTCAATGAAGTAGTCGAAAACTTCATCTTCAACCGGAGTCACTGGCATTGATGTCTGCATGGCATCAGCATGGGCCTTGACAAACGGATTTACCACTGTTGGATCAAAGGTCTTTCCAAGAAAGATGGTGGGGCACCAGCGAACGTGAAATACTTCAACTGGCTTTTGAAGGCGATAGTTCCAAACAATCATGATAGTACGCGACTTGTATGCAAGAAAGGCAACGGGCTCTGCTTTGATCATTCTACCAACGCGTTTGGTCCGTAGTTTCTTTTCAACTGGCGTATATCCCAACGTACCCATGGAAATGAAGTAACTGTAAATAGTTGTTACTCTCCAGAATTGAGTATAAAGAATGTTTGAAAGACTCACTTGTAGTATGGTTGTACCTTGGTGATACGTTCATACGGTGACTTCGCGCGTACTCCATTTTTAGGAGCGGCGGTTACGAGTGAATTAATGACAAAGACTGCAAGTTGAATTGCAAAGCAGTAGAAATCCTTTGGGAACAAGGATGTCAGCAATTCCAATTCAGCTCTGTCGCGGTAGATTCCAAGAGGGCGTTCGACCAAACTAAATTCTTGAGTGTAAGCTGGTGCAAGTCGGAGCTCCACTTCAACATCAGAATGGGAGAGGCACCAAGTTTCCATCCACTTGGTATCAAGTTCACCTCTGTCGCCTCCAATTACAAGAATCTGATACCCATACTTGAGCTCTAAAGTGTTCAGAAAACGAGTGAATCGGATGGTAAACTCTGCTTTTGACTTGAGCGGTAGAATCCACATATATTTGGTGTATCGGCATTGGATGAATGCTATATACCTGTAACCACGAATAGTGCGAAAACCAATTGGATAAAGGTCTTCGTATATGTGGCTTAACATGTGAATTGGCCTGTCTGATGGGCCATCAAGCTTACGGGTGGTTCGTTTCCTGTGTGCTACGGCAGGACAAGCAGGACAGATTTTCTTGTCTCGCTCAAAGTTGTAGGTGATACCTGCAGAGTCCAATGTTTGACGCATAGTACGGTCGTTGCAGTGGGCAAGGACTTGGTGCCATTCTAACCAAGTTTTGCGATCTAGAGCAGGAATAGACTTTGCAGGTGCAGCAAATTTGGATTCGTCATAACCAAGGTCAATGTAGTAAAGATCGCCGACTCGTGCTCCAATTTCCAAGACTTGACGCGTTTGATTGAGCTTCAAGCGTACCTTGTTCTGAGTGAACTCAATGGTATCTTTTGAGTCACGTAACAAGTGTGAAATTGACACAAGCATGTCTGTAAGCTGAGGGACATGAAGAGCGCCTTCAATCAGTCTCTCAGGGTTACTGAACATTCGGATGGTACCAGTACCGACTATTGGGATCTTGTTTTCGTTGGCCATATATACGAATTCATCTTCAACTGGCTGGTAGGTCCCAGGAACAAAGTGTTCTAAACAGGGAGTCATAATCAAGGAAGCACCAGAATCAATCAAAGAACGGATACGTTTATTGAAAACATTCAATCCACGTGTAACAAAAATCCGCTTTGACAACTCATTAAAATCGTGCCACTTGTCAACTTCATCGACTTGAAGAAGCGTTGAGCCTCTCTGGATTCTACTTGCCCGCGAGCTTACGGACTTGCTTCTCAACGTCCTTGTTAGATTTTGAAGTCTGGGCAATGAAGTGTAAGAACCATCGTCGGAATCATATTCATCCATGGACTCAGAGTCACTGGAGGATTCAGCAAGAGCAGGCATATCAAAATCAGAATCAGAGGGGGAGGAATCGACCAAATCGGCATTTTCACTCACCTTCAGAATCGATCTGAGAGCCTTCTTGTCAATCTTGACGTCTTTCTCGTCATCACTGGCACTGTCGGAGTAGTAGTCTGTTTCATACTCAGTGTCAGCAGCATTCGCACGCTTCTTGCGACGGTTGTTTCGGTCAGAGTCAGAAGCGTCGCGAGCAGAACGGTGGCGCTTGTCAGTTTTTCTTCTGTCACGGTCTTGGGAACTTGAAGAAGGACCAGAGTTTGAGGTAGGGGAAGACTGGGTGGTCTTAGATTTCTCTAAGCGTTGGGTCAGATCAACAGCCTCTCCTTTTTCAATCAGACTGGCAGCAAAACGACAATGGCGAAGGAGATGTGTTGGACCTCTGGTTGATTGATGGAGGCGACACGTATTGTTGAGATTGGCTTTGTATCCGTTGTTCGAAAGCCAAGTCTCAAGCTCCTTGAACTTTGACACCGTTGGTGAAGATTCGGTTCTCCCCTATGGTTTGATGTTAGTTATTTATCAAAACCAATAGTTGGAGATAATGATGACTTACAGCATTTGCTCTGATATTCTTGTCAGACTTGTCAGATGGGTCAGAAAGGTTGCGAGCATTGGTCAAAGTGCTTGTCAACTTGGTGATAAGAGCTTCCATATTTGGAAACAACTTGTAACCGTCTTTCTCGATATCAAGTCGGATTCCAATGAAGCGGCTTCCAAGGACCGAACTTGGATCTGGCATGTTCTTGTGGACAAGGGCCAGAGTGAGGACAAGAGAGAAGATATCGGCAGCCTTTTCCGCATCAGTGTCATTGAACTGGAAATGCTGGAAAACAGCCTTGATTTGCTGCAGACCTTGGGAAGACTTCTTGAGCTTTTCGACGAAAGCTTCCCACTTCTCCAAACTGTTCCGATGCTCCTTCGACAGTCCAGACTGCATGAGGTTGTTCAAGAACGTGGTGAAGTTCATCTATATGATGAAAAGTCGATTAGTCATCATTACAAAGTCGAATTTGAAATGGATAAGGCAAAAGGGGAAGACGTAAAATAGTCACTCACCCCAACCCGGTCGTCTTGTTGGAAAACAGATCGCGCAGCAGCGAATGCATTCAAAAGAGTTGGGTTGGCCTTGAACGTTGGGTCCTCCTGAATCTCTTTCCACTTGATGGAAGAGAACTGCTGGGAGTAGTCACGGAGGGCAGCGGCTTGACCATCAATAAACTTGCGATGTTGTTCCTTTCGCTTGTTGTTGATGTCATCGACTTCCTTTTGGTGTTTCAGAGCGGCATCAACTAATGCGTTGTGATTGAGTTGATTCGTCTGGAAAACAGCCAGATCCGACGGCTTGTCGCTCTCCACGGTTACTTCGTAAGGCTGCCCACCATTCTCGGAGGTGACCGTCTTTTTCACCATAATAGGTTTGGGAGCGGTTGTGGGAGCGAAGATTTCGTAGGAAGCGAGCACAAGCGTGGATTGGAGGTCGGGATTGACGAGAGACGGGTAGAGTTGCCTGATGTAGGCCTCGTTCTCATCAAGCGACGTGGACACCATGTGTGGAGCGAAAGCATCCACAGGCTTGGGGCGGTGGACGTCGGTAGTGTTTACAGTAGACTTGCTTGACCCAGTCATTAACGGCGTAGTTGTGTTGGGACGGGCGACTTGTGTGGCAGGCACTGGAAGTGTTTGTTGTGAAAAAGCGAAGAACCGGGATCACGTGTGCAATCCACGGACGGACGGGAGTGGTCGGAAGCGTAGTTCCGTTCAGTCCCGGTCCGGAATCTCCACGCAACCCCGACACGCTCACCTTGATGTCGCTTATCACACTTCCAACTACGTACCTCCTGCTTGGGTAAGTTAGTCGGTTCTGTAGTGGAATGGTGAGGGAGTGGGTGCGGACTAACCTGTCGACAGATCACTCGGAGAAGACTTCTCCGTCGTAACACTTTCGCGATCGTCGAAAGGCCTAAACTCTGGTCGTGCAGAGCTTGTTCCATGAGTGTTTTAAGCTGTGCGTCGACTGCCGCGCGTTCCTTTGTGAATTTGCGTTTGAGTACTTGAAGGCGGTTGACAAGGTCGTCAGGATGCTTCATAAGCTCCTGAATGGAATACGTATTAAGAGGGATTAACACGAAATAAGAGATGCGCGAATGGTACCTGAATGCGCAGGATTCCTCCCTGTCGCGCTTCATCTTCAATGAACATCTGTTCTTCAAAAACAACTTTCAAACCTCCAAACAGACAGACACTTCACAAGTAGAACATCACAACCTATACCCTGTACACAAAAGACTGAACTTCGTCTTCGTCACACCATCAACGATTCGCAGGCGTCAATACACATGACCAACAAACAAAGGCAGAAGAAACTCTGACCATCTCATTGAACCAAACTAGCCTCAACGACAACCACGTTCTTATTCATACATTCAATCGAAAGTACCCCCAGAAATTATTCAGTTGACTATTGCTTTTATCAAGCCGTCTGCATCTCAAATACCAACAGCTTTGTCGCACCATAAACGAAATGTTTTCGTCCTTTGTGTTAGGTTCTTCTATGCAACATATCAATGGCCCAAAAGGAGAAAGGATCGCCAAACACGTTACTTCCAGCTTTCAGTGGAATTGATTCTGCAAAGCTTGTAGCCTCGCATGCCATGAAAGCTGTCAAGACACCTATCTTCATGTTCTGTTTTTTGATCATTGGTTTGATGTTCTGGCCTATCGCTATTTGGCTCAAGAACTGCTGCTGTCCTTGGTTTATTGGCTGTTGTCAACTTGACAACGACAGCAACATTGAATGTTGCTGTCTTCGTGCATCGTTACAATACTTGCAGATGAATCCTTTGGACAGTGTCACAACGGTTGTCGTTTATCACTGTAAGTGTATCCGTTTTAGAGAACCCCATAGTAACACGGCTTCTCAGTGGTCGAGTTTTTTCCATTTATTTCATTCATCGTCTACTTTGGTGTATCGTTCTATCAGGTAGTTTTGATACTACATTCGCAAAACATATTTCCACAGTGCTCTGCACGCAACAGCCCTCCTTCGCAAGGTTGATGAGTTAGAATCCGACGAGCCTGACGAAGAATCTCAAGGACAGTTCGCTAAGATAAAGTCAAAGTTTGTTGAAGTCCGTCCAATTTGGATAAGAACTCTACAATCCCAGATTTCTGATAGTGTGAGTTCAACCATTTCAAATCTTGCACTCTTTTTAACTTACAGTGCTAGTCCATTCCAGAGTTTAAAAATGTAGAAATCAATGAAATGAAGTTGACGGATTCGAACCAGTCTTGTGCAATTTACGAAGGACTATTTCCTGGAACCCCAAAAGTATCCGCAAAGTATGCGTGGGATTTGCTGCAAGAAGTCTTCATAAAGCCTTTGACCGATGTTGTACTTATTTCCAGCCACTATTTCAAGCCACCTTCTTGGCCACAAGAGTAATGGCGTCATCACTCAAGACAGCGTCACCAGGAACTTTGACTCGTCTATTCATCTTGGATATCATTTCTTTTTTTAAAAACTGCAATGTCACTCGTCTCTTTCCTTCTTTCTTTCATCCACAAAAAAGCAAAACTGCAACAATGAACTTGTACCTCTTCCGGCACATGATCACAGGCAAAGTTGTGGCATCCACCAAGTTTGCGCTAGAGGTAAGTTCTTCTTTTTTTGAAGGAGAAGGCGAAGGGGCAACTGACGAGCACCACTTTCAATCAAGGGATCGCAGCTGAAGCACCTCGGCACCTCGCGCACGGACCACCTTGTCCCGTTCGCCGTGGCAACCGGTCTTTCGTCGGCCGAGCACAGCGCCGCCCTCGCCGCGGCCCTCGCCGATCCAAACGCAGGCCGCCTCCTCGCCCGCGACGAACGCCGCCTTCCGCTCGCCGCTCAAACTAAACTGCCGCGGAAGAAACTCGGAAAGCGCGAATTCGGTGTGCGCCAACCAGAGAAGGCGGATCAGTGGACCGGCTGGTCAGTGCCAGTCGCCGTGAAGGAAGCAACTCAGAAACTGTGCATCGAACTCGGAAAGGATACGGCTCCGACAAACCAGGTTACTATTCACTGGGAACGCGATGAATTTAGAAGGGCTGTCGACGAACTGCCAAACCTCATGTGGCCCGAAGCTATCAACCACAAGCCTCTCGCTCTCTTCAGAAACAGATATCCACTGGTGCCTGGTCTTGATAGGAGGAGTTGGTTGGATGCAAATGTTGTAGTTGTTGAGAACTGATTGTGCCCACAAAAGTAAAGGAGTAGCATTCTTTTTGAGAAACAAGTGTTCTTGTTGATTCACGTTGAAAGCAAAAAGTATAAAAGATAATAATTTCGAAGTCCACTCCAATTTCATCCCCCTCCTCCTCTCATACCTCCAAGTCTCTTCAATTATCCCTCTTTTATGAGCCCCAACCGCCCATATTCACCAAGGCTTTCTGCAAAGCCTTTTCCATTTGCATGAAATTCTCCATGTACATAGTTCAAGATGGGTGTTGCTTTTGAAAGCTTGAAGTCCCAAGCAGTATAAGGCAAGTAGGTTGGAACGCGCTAATGAAAAGAATTAAAAAAAATTAAACAAATAAAGACCTTACAATAACAATCTTCTCCTCGTGTGCAACCCACACTCGTGTGTTATCATCGATGGCCAAACTATCAATCACACCTCCAAACATACTGCATAACGTCGACTTACAACGTGGAAAGCCACCTTGTGGGTCCATTGCAAAATGGCGGGAGCCGGTACTAAACCATGATGAAATAGTATTAGATCCAACCAGTCTGTTGATCAGCTCAAAGTATTGTTCGGCGATGTCCTTTCGAGCACTTGTCTGCATGAAGATCACAAATTTGTCAGACCAACGTGCAAGCTCTTTGATGTCTGAAGAAACCGCTACTGGGGCACCATTTAACAACAGGTGAACTCTTTCAGGTGGAAACATGGCCATGTCCCATTTAGGGTTCAAAGACGAGACGAGAAGGGTTTCATCAACGTCAAGAATGAGAAAGCTACGCTGGTTTGAGTGCGTGTCATGAACGTATTCTTTCCAGCGGTGATCAAGAAGTCCAAAGTTGACCCAATGAAGCTCGCAGCTGTACGTTCGATTAGCTTCTATATTATTCAACCTCTATCTTCTCAGACGTACCATGTTTTACTTTTCGCCACCAAAATTATCCAAAAATTAGGATCAGAGGTGAGGAACAACCCCACGCGACACATCTTTTGCAAATGGTGCTTGATAAATGATTCAGTTACTGTGTTTCCACTGCTTTCAAGCTCCGCAAAAACAATGGATGCTGTCAAAATGATTTATAAAATGTTAAAATGGCATAATCTTACCATCAACGTGTTTCGCAAGAAACGTTTGGAACCCGTTCTCCCTAAATTTCTGAAGATATCTGGACGTCAGAGCTGGACGCAACAGCTGCTGCTGTTCGTCTGAAAGTTTTATCAACTGTTTGGTCACTCTAAAGGTGTATTTCTTCTGTTCCTCGCCATGGATGAAAGTAAAAAAGGTTGGAGCAGATGGTGTTACAAGCGTTCTCAAAGAAGAGGGGGTCGAAACTGCAACAGGAAATGTTTTTGTCTAAGTGATGTTTCAATTATAAGATTCAGAACTGAGGCACACAAGCATATAAAACAAACCTTGGAGTCCTGGAGCTTTAATGTATTCATAGTTTCAGTCAAAAGCTTGAGTTCTTTCTCTGCAACTGTCGCTCTATCTCTCCAGCTTACTCCGCATTCACCCAAAACTATGATTGTTTCAGCTGTCAATATGTCAGCAATACGACCAGTCTCCAGCTCGCGGATAAATTTGAGAACGACAGCCATATCCGGTGTGAGAATGTCTGGATTCTTTTTGACAGGATTTGTTAACACAACCGTCAAAAGCTCGGGAATGTTTTTCGACTCAAATTCAGTGACTAAATCTTGGAACCATGTCTTTCGTGTAATAAAGCTTGCGTACATTGGAGGAGTCGTTGGACCGTGTGATTCGTTCGAAACCTCGCAAAGCTTGTTGAGATTCACATGTTGAACGCCTTTAACTGACTGAAAACAGATGGCGGGTACCAAGACAGCAAAAGGATTTTCAGGAAGGATCAAAACGTTTGGGGTTCGAGATTGAATAATTTCGGATGATGAGAAGTTTGGCTGAAAGGAGGTTAACGGTGGGACACGGTGAGACTGGGGCCGAGGTTGAACTGTTGACAGTACGGAGGCGTAAGATAATGGAGGAGTAAACTTTTTGCTGATTGTCTGTAAGGAATCATTAAAACTTTTGTTCACAAGAAACTTAATCAAACCTTGGGATCTTGGAGTTTTAGCGTTGTCATAGTTTCTGTCAAAAGCCGAAGTTCTTTTTCGGCAACAATTGCTCTATCTTTCCAGTTGGTTCCACATTCACCCAACGTTTTGATTGTTTTGGCCGTAATAGTATCAGCTACGCGGTCAGTCTCCAGAAGACGGATAATATTGAGAACAAACGCCATATTGGATGTGAGAGTGTCCAACTCCTTTTTTCCTGGCCGTTTTAGATTGGATAGACTGGTCAAGTGCTTTCCTGGAACGGACGTAGATAGAGAGCTCGGTTTTGGAGACCAACTCTTTCGGATTAAGGCGCTAATGAAGACTGGATGTCTTTCTGGATGCGCTTCGTTTGATTCTTCACAAAGCTTGGAGAGGTTCACGTGGCGAATACCTCCAGCTTCCTCAAAACAGCACGTAGGCACTAGGACACCAAATGGTGCGTCTGATGGTATCAAAGAGTTCGATGGCGCGCTGAAAAGCGAGTGCGGGGTGGAGGCAGGTGACTGGACAGTGTTGGATTGGGACATCGATATCGCGTTCTAATTGTGATGAGGTGAGAAGAAGATACGTTAAATATCACACATGTTGATTGTCAATGATGGATATGAGGGCGATATATCAAACTGAGAGACTCAGCTTACCTTTGAATCAAGGTGTTGTGACAAGTGTTTTTTTGTTCCTGAAAATGTCTGACCAACTCACCCTTTACTTTTGGGAAAAAAGGGGAAAAGACGAAGAAAGAAGAGGGAGGGAAGCCACAAGGAACGAAAGAAGCACAGTTAAAAAGCTTTTTGTTTGGTTCCATTTCACGTTGATTCTGTTTAACTATTGTCACCTTGTGCCAAAAAGCAAGCTGTGTCGACGATGCCACTGTGGTTGCAATGCACAATAATTATCCACAGAAAATATAACCCTCAACCTGAATGGACCACAACCACGTGTCACCAATCTCTTCCAAACGTATAACCCTAGTCCGTCCAATTTTAAGGGTACGTATCCAGTGGTGTTTGGTTGTGTAAACGTGTAACGATAAGGGCCAGCAGTCATTGTGTGACCGCTGACAAGCCGGACGCTTAATAATTCATCAATTCATTCTGATATGATGCAGTATGCCGAATTATCCTTTTTATGGAGGTAAAAACAAAAACACTTTTCTTTGTGGAATCTTATCTATCTTTACTTTGATTCCACATGTTTTTCACGTCATTTTCGAGTTCATTTCTAGTCAATTCCTTGTAGCTTTGAAGCACGATCCAAAATGATCTTGCAAACTTGAATCGACCTGAAATAGACCTGAAATAGACGTGAGACTCAGTCAAGCAAAATTACGAGTTTTACAAACGAGACAACGTAAAGGAGCTATAATAATATAAACTGTTGTCTCTGTCATCTAGTCTCTTCTGTCAGGCGCTTTAAACTTTGTCTTCCTGCTTCGTCCAGCACAAAGCAGGAAACAACCCACTACAATCATTAACACTGCGAGCTTGTAGTTACTGACTTGACAACCAGAAGATTAAAAGCTGTATTTTAGTGGGAAACGTACCATGCAGTAACTGTGTTGGAACTGTATTGATTTTTCTGCTCCTCCCTCCTATCTTTTCAACGATAACAAAATCAAAAGTAAATCTTGATTTACAGAGTCTTGGTTGACTCGTGTGGGTTAAACATCTTGTTGGCTGTGAAGGTCAGTGTCCCAGGAATTTTGAGTAATTTTGGAATAGACATCAAACCCGTCATTGTCAAATACAGTAGAAGTTTATCCTGGTACAGATAAACTGTTTAAGCTGCTAGGAGAAGGAACTGATTGAGAAGTTAGTGTATTTACATAGTGTGAAGGAACCAGCAGAGCAGTCTTCTATGCCATTAGGAATTATTACGTTGGCAGAGAGGAAACACTGCTCAATACAAAATCAAAGGCCTTGAACTCACTGCCATTGATAAGGAGTTTCGTGAAGTGTTAACAAGTTTAAAATTCAATTTACCTTCAAAACAGACCACAATTGTTTTGTTGACAGAGCAGAATTTTAGCAATGACAGAGATTCGTAATCTTAAGAATAATGAGGTTGTTAAGGAAGCAAGAGACCGCTTGAAGATAAATATCTTGGTTAAAGCCTCGATTTTTTGTTGAGAAAGAAAGCGAAATGGTTGTTTCTTTCATTATCACAAATACAACAGCTGCTGTTGCTTGTGTGAAAGTTTTTCAATGGTTTGACTACTCTGAGTGTAGATTTCATCTGTTACTTGGCATAGATGAAAGTAAAGAAGATAATAAAGCCTGTAATGCTCTAGGAGCACTATTTTCCTCGGAACACTGAGAGCTGAATCCAAAAACTTGTAAAGATTTTACCTAGTGGCATAGCAAAGCATTTTTGCCCATCCAACAAAAAAATTTATTAGTTTTAGGGAAGACCAGCTTCAGTGTCTTCTACAATGTATGTAGTACTTGTATTAGCATATTAGACCTGGTATGCAAGGGATCTGACTTCTAGTTCAGTGATAGGGCCTGGGGAGTTGACCAAACTCAACCAAACCACATCATTCAGATGCTGCCAGTCTTGTTACTCTGTCTATTTTGCGTTAAAGAGGTAATACTACTGATATGACTAGAGTCATACGCTTGAGCCACTTCATTCTTCTCACATAGCAGGTTGGTAATTGTGGAGTTTCTTTCCAGATATTTAAATTTATCAACTTCTTGAACAAGTAACAGTTGTGGAATGGGTTTAGTGTTGGATAGTAGTGGGAACTCTGAATACGCACAATTTTCACCGCGCAAAGAAAAATAAAGAGCTAATTTGTTGCTTTCTAATGAATCAAAAATCACCCAAATCTGATACTTCTAGCTGGAGTTACAGTAATGAATTTGTTACAAGGTGACAAACACAATAAATGACCTTTAAAGTTGGGTATCAACGTAAAGAGCTCGTTTAGAGCTTTCCATTTTTGTTAAATGGAAGATGCTTTAATGAGATTTGGCATAGATATTTTACTTTTAAAGTGGGTGACACCAAAAAAATTGGGTGGCTGGAGAGCCAAGAAAGCATGCACCTTCTGCATGCCATCTCCATCACTTACCTAGAAGCACTTTAGAGCCTCCAGAATTACTTCAGCTTAATAAAACAGATAGAGAGAGCAGGACTCTGTTGAATCCAAAGCTGGGGAATAAATGCATTCTGAAATACGCGATCACAGCGTGAAAATAGTGCAAATATGTAGAGCGCATTAAGAGCTTTCCAATGAATTTGGAATGGTCTGAATTGGACCAGTATTGGTGGAGTTAGAGTCAGTGGGAGTGTTTGTGGCTGGCAGCCATCAGAGCATGCACCTTCTGCATGCCATCTCCATCCCAAAAGTTTCCCCAAACATTGGATTAGTCAGCTATATTCTATACCTATATATATTGATAAACAAAATAGGTCCATATACTTTATAAATATTATAGATACAAAAAAATACTTTTCATTACTGTGAAGAATAAATTGTGTGCCCAAACAAGGAAAATTAAGAATAACCAACTTCTACTGGCCAACTGATGACATTCGTAACAATACAATGGAGTACAAGACCTGGCTGATGAGTACGATGCAACAAGATGAAATGGATGGCACCAACGGAATCTATATGGGAGATAGCAATGAAGCAAAACACTCGATAGATGCCATGTCGCTGAGAACACACCAAAGACCTCCCAAAAGAAACAGCATACTTGACATGCTCTCAAAGACGGGGCATGAAGATGCATCTAGATTAGTAAATGGCAACACCAAACAATTCACAAAATTCACAAAACACAACAACAAAACAGTACAAGCCAGTCGAATAGACAGCATATGGATCAACAGCAAACTCACTGGAAAAATCACACACTGTGACAGCGTAACAGAGTGGTATGAATACCAAATATCCAACCATGTGCCTGTAATAGCATGTCTAACAACACAAGACCTGTTCCAGACCGGCTCAGAATATGCGTGTCCCAAACGAAAGATCCTTAACCTTGAGGCAATGACAAAAGAACTCTAGGAAAACTATGGGAAACTCACCTCTGAGGCCCTAGAAGCCTTGAACATACTCCCAAGAGCACAATTTTTACAGGCAAAATTCCCTATGCAACAAAACAATCCACAACTCATTCAAGAACACAGTGAAAAAGCAGTAGCAATGGGTTGTTCACCTCCAGCCACAAAGGAGAGACTATGTGATCTGAAAACTAAAGAAGTTGTTATGAAAGAACTAACAAATCTCATCACCGACCTTGAACGTACAATACTAGACACAGCTAAAACCCTGATTCCAACAAAGACAGTTGGGGGGAGACGGGCAGAAGAAATAGTCTGCAATAACTATATCAAACTATACAGCCGTCTAGAAGAATGCCTCAAGAAGCAAAACAGCCATCAAACCTCACTGGCAGGATCACTGAACGGCAAAACAAATTGCTCATACTACAATACCAAGTGGCCAAACACAAATACAGCACAGACCCACCTAAAATGGGAAGCAACATCTTGACAAAAAATGAACTAAAACAGAAAAGAATTGAATGGCTCACAAAAGAAAGAGACTCAGCGAAAAAATTGATGGAAGACAAACAAAAGGAGATCACAGAAGCCAACATTAAACACAACACGGACAAACGTGATCACAACTGCAAAGAAAACCAAGGAAAATATATGAACAGCATGCTCAACAGAAATAGCAATGTCAGACTAAACAAAATCCAAATGAAAGATGAGAATGGTAAATCCTATATTGAACATGAACCAGCAAAAGTTCTTGCTGAAACTGCAAGAGAGGTTGAAATGTGGTTTAAGGCTGGACCTGATAAAGAATTTAGCAGTGACTCAATATTTGCAGAGGAATACAAACCAAGGCCCGAAATTGACTCAGAGATCTTCCTCACCTTGGACGATCCAATAACGGAGGCAGAAGTCATGGAAAGCCTTAAATCAATGGGAGCAAACAAAGCACCAGGAGACAGCAAAATTCAAAGGGAATTGTTTCTTCATGGAGGCCAAATCTGCATCCAAACTCTCACATTGTAATACAAATGTGCATTGACTATGCTGACTCACCTGATCAATGGCTGTTAAGTATTATCAACCCAATCCCAAAAAGTGAAGACTGGGGAGCTGACATCAAGAAAACAAGACCAATTGCCCTCTTGGAAACAGCATACAAGCTACACGAGATGATAATATACCTTAGACTTAAACCAATCCTCCAAGAAAACAATATCCTGAAAGGGCGAAACTTCTCTGCACTCCCGGGAGAATCAACAGATCCTGTACTCCACATTATACAAGCAGTTATTGACACATGTGTTGAGACAAATGGAGAAGCATATCTACTACTCAATGACATTCCCAAGGCATATGACTCAGTGAGCTCAAAAGCAGTAATGTGGTCACATAAGCGCATAAAGCTCCCTTACAAATACTCAGCATGGAAATACAACACACAGAAACGCCTCAAGGCCAAGGTTAGAACAGCAGTTGGTGAGACAAACACCATCACAGTTGGCACCATGATCCAACAAGGATCAGTACTAGCACCAATTGAATGGATAATTTTCTGGGATACACTGCTCTGCATCGTGGACAAACATACAAAAGGTGTGACACTAGAAGCAAAACAAAAAACCGAATTTGTAGATGGTGAATGGAAGGAAGACATCCTCTCAGAAGAAATCACCGCCCTAGCCTATGTAGATGACACAACAAATGTTGCAAGATCCTGGCAAGAACTACAAAAACAAGCATCAATCATATATGAGTTCCAAGAAGGGAATACTATAAAATCCAACACCAACAAAGTTAAAATCATTGCCATCAATCCAACAAACGAATACACACAACTCACTTGGGGTGATAACACCAGCATAGAAATCTTGAACCCAAAACAAGGAGAGAGACTACTAGGAAATGACTTTTCAGCAGATAACCTTGGCAAAACTGGCAGAACAATGATTGAAAAGCAAATCAAAGACACAATTAAAATACTCCAGACAAAACGCATAACAGACAAGGGCATAATACTCATAATGAACACAGTGCTACTGATGCAAATCAGATATAAGTGGCAAACACTCTCCCTTACAGAAAATGAGGTTGACCACTACTATAGTCTTGTCAAGAAAGTTGTAAAACAAAAAGCCAAACAGAAACAAACCATTAGAGGTCCCCAGATATTAAAGGATTTTTAAGCACCCAAGTGGTTTTTTTGAAAAAATCCTGATAAGCTGGATTTGACGAGGATTTGGGTTGTTTTTCGGTCGATGAGGATTTAATGAAAGCAAAAACTCTGAACAAACTGATGACGACAAAGACTAAGGCCAATAAGGCTCCCATCCCTGCTCCTGCCCCAATTCCAGTCATACGGAAGGCATCCCATCGATGGAATGAGAAGGAAGTTGAGGGGCTACTCAGTTGTGTCAAGGATGACTGGAAGTTGGTCTTTTCTCAAGCACAGGTCCAGATGGCCTCTTGGAATGCGATGCCAGAAAAGGTTTTTATGACTCCAACTGATGTCTCAATTGCCTGCTCATTGTCTGTATCTTTAGATCTATGATACAATGAATGCTGATAGTGACAAGTCTGATGAGGAAGATGATGACGTCCCACCAACCTTGAATGGAGATTCCTGCAAGTCGAAATGGAAGGCTCTGTTGGGCCTTGTCACTAAGTTCGCAAAGAAGGTGAAAGGGGACAAGGGCTCAGGATCTGCCTCAGAACCCAAGCCACCTTACTACGACAAAATCACTACAATCCTTGGGAACTCGTCAGCCGTGAAGGGTCCATATAGTAGTCGCAACTCCATGTCATCTGGCCGCATTGACCGTGCTCCGCCACTGGAGCCAAAGTCTGACACTCCAATGACTGCCTTTGCAAAAGGGTACGACGAAAATGATGCCAAGAAGGTGGCAGAAGAGGATGGTGTACGCGGTATCTCGGCAGATCTTGCTGCTGTGACACGGAAAGAGTCTGGGGTTGGAGAGGATTGTGAAGCTGAGTTTGAGATGGTCGTGCAGGAAGAAGACGTTGTGGAAGTGGTGGAGAAGAAGAAGAAGAAGAAAGGGGTGGTGGTTGAAGAGGAGGTAATGGAAGACGGGGAAAGAGGGAAGAAGAGAAAAGCCAAGGAGACTCCAGCTGGAGAAGGAAGTGGAAAGAAGGCAATGCGCAAAGAGAAAGCAGCTAAAGAATTGGAACGTATCAGGGAAGCTGAGGGGTCTGCAGTGAAGAAGACACCAAAGCCTGCCAAAAACAAAAAGGAAGCTGCTGCAAGAACTAGTGGTGGTGAAAGAGGGATGTCAGACTTTCAATCGCAGTACTTGACGTTGATGGGTGAAGCAAACGCAACTGGTGTTGCTTCGTTGGCCATCCAAAAGGAATCCCAAGCCACCAATATGGAGTCCCTTCGCCAACACGGTCTTGACCAAGACGAGAAGCGTAAGGACCAAGATCAGACCCGAAAAGATGCTGCCCTCCATGCTGCTACTGAGAACGCCAAGTTTTTGGCCCTCTTGGGCGCTCTTGCCCCGTCAAAGCCTCCAACTGATGGCCAGTCTGAATGAGTTTTGTTGTTTTATGTATTTGTATGATAGTATGATAGTATTTTATGTATGAATAATTGAATATATGCTTTATTGCTCAGTGCTCACATCAAAAACTCTGCAAATGCCTCCCTCATTCGCATCCCAGGAGCAGCCACGTTTCCAGTTCGCGAAGTATACTGCAGATTCATACGATTGACATCCAAGTCAAAGACAGGATGCAAGAGTAAATCCAACATTTCCTCATCCTCCCCAAGTTCCTCAAGACTCATCAAGTATGCTTCCCTATTCTCCACATCTGTCAATCGCTCCCGTTCAATAAATTCCTGTACTTCTTCCTCCTCCAAAGGATCGTTTCGTGACTGACAGATGTTGTGCAGAATACAACACATCATGACCACATCCGGAACGGCACGAGTATCCACACCCATAGATCCACGCAATATTCTAAAGCGAGTTTTGAGGCGTCCAAATGCGTTTTCAATGACTACACGAGTCTTGCAATGTCGCTTGTTGTATCGGTTTGTTCGAAGGTTTGCCAGTGTTCGTCTGTTCCTTTTGAAGGGCGTAATAACACGATCAGAGTTGGTAAAAATCTTGTCTCCAAGAATAACAACATGGGGAGGCAGTAAAGTATCAACATTCCGCCCCAGCTCACTGTTTTCGAACGCTGCCGAGTCAGAAGTGGATCCAGGCCATCCCACATCAATAAATCAAAATAGCATATCTGCATCACAAGCAGCTAGAAGCAAGATTGCATAGAACTGTTTGTGGCAAAAGAAATCTTTCTTGACGTATGGACCACCGGGGACATCAGCTCCTTCTCCTGGAGCTTCAATCAGGGTGTAGCTCCCATCCATATCCAGACCCACATTTGGGAGTCCACCCAACTCAGCAAACTGATCCAACGTCTGGAAGACTGATCACATCCTCAAATGATTCAATAATAGCAGTAGCACATCGTCGCACAGAATCTCCAGCAGTCATTTCACCGTACCCAAACCAGCCTCCAACAGTGCGGAGTGGTTGTCCTGTGGCAACATACGCAAGTGCCATTCCCAACTGATCACGACTTGGAGTACGTGGCTTGCCTACTTTGGAATCCAATGGACCCTTGTCAAGACGTGGACGAATGTGGGTCAGTATGTGATCAAAAGTGGCCCGTGTCACTCTGAAAGTTCTTCGGAACTCTTCTGACCCAGTTGCAGGACCAAAGATTAGATTGCGCCACTCCCTGGCCTTGATACGATCAGGCCCACGAATAGCACGCAAGTCATCTTCAGCGTCCATGAGCCAGGCAAAAGGATTCACTACGTTAACCGTTATATGATATTATTTATTATTTACTATATATATTGTGTTGGTGTATTATGAATAGATTTAATTCCTTCCCTCAAGGTCTATTCATAATACACCAACACAATATATATAGTAAATAATAAATAATATCATATAACGGTTAACGCACTAGTGGTTTATAAAACTGAGGTACATAGATTTCACTCCAAGGCCATAACAATGAATGCAATCAGGCACATTGATCCAATCACCCAGGAAATAAAAAAAGAATTTGGCAAAGTTAGGGGAGGAGAAACATCAGTCTTCCATGCAATAGACAACTGGGTAATCTATAACCAGATCTCCAAACACCTCAGCAGACACAACATAATCTTTGTGGAACAAGTACTATGCTACTTCAGTGAAAAGATACTCACTCCCAAGCAAATGGAAACACGATTTCCCCAATTTGACAAGACTGACTACAACTGGTTTAGGAAGCTAACAAATGCTTTGAACAGGAAGGACACCACCAACAGAACCAGGCTCAGTCTTATAAAAAGGACAAGACCAAACCCGTTTGCAACAGAGCCCACAGCCAGCCGAATCTGTGGCCTGGGTAAAAAGCACGAGATAGTCACCAGGAATGACCCTGAAACAGAAGAACAGCATTATGGAGAAATCATGGGAATTGAGCAAGACGAAGGAACAACAACACACAGACTTCATCATTATGTTGAATTGACAGAAAATGACTACGAGGGTAACAACAAATATACATTTGCAATAGAACACCAAAACAGAACATTCATTGTTGAGTGCAATGGAAAGACCTGCACTCAGGGCTACCTTCACAATGGAAAATGCATACTTTACAAACAAGACGGCTTCATGAACATATGGTCGAACAAAGACCAGTCAAACAAACTCTATGAACTTGCTGACATAAACAAATGAACAACCAGCAGAAGACCGACAGCAATTTACATCCCGCCAAATAATAGAATGTAAAACAAATACATCTGTAAACGACTCAATACCAAGGGAAACCAATGACCTCGAAACAAAACATGAAAGCCCACTAGGAGTGACAGAGGAGGAAAAAACAAATGGTCAAAACAGAGCAGCAATCTACTTTGAAGGTCCACAAGAGCTGATCACAGCTATAGGAACACTGAGAGCTAGAGAGTGTAACACAAGAGACACCATATACTCAGATGGGTCCCTTACATTTATCAATGGAAAACCCAGTCTAGCTGGCGCTGTAGTTGCCTGGGACGGCACCCAAAAAGGAAGAAGAATCAACTTTGGAATTGAGGGAAATGCATCCTCAACCAACGCGGAAATGTATGCCGCCAACGCTGCCCTTCTAGGAGTAAACGGTACATTGACAACATGGCAGTTATCCAAACATTCAAATGTCTGGAAAGAAGCAAATTCAACATCAAACAAAGAGAATTATTCACACTGTCTAATGTATAGTTTTGGGGTCTGTTGTGAGATGGCAGCCACGTTCCAAACAGATGTCCTTGCTTGTTAGTATAATCAAATCAAACAGTTGGTTTGTTTGTTTCAGGATAAAGACTCTGCAGAAACAAGCTCTCACAAGCAACAATAAAAACGCGTACTATTGCAAGCACAGTAAAAATAGGCAGGGACTTGTTTGGCTGGTTGTAATTGGCAGTGTTAGTTTTGGGACATGACTCTTGAGAAGATGTTAGTGACAGATTCAGGTGATTCAGATGAAGTAGACATACTCTTTCAATGGGATGGTGACAATCCAATCCCGTAGTTGCTTGATTTAGGTCAATATCAACCCAAGTTAATACAGCAAATCAGTGCTCATTGCAGGTTGCTTGCCAACCTGTTTCTGAAAGGGGGGGGTTTGAGGCGGTTGGGCCACTTTCCTTGCAGTTCTATTAATAAATTTCTTGCAGAATTGTGGGTGTCTTTTCTTTGGGGCAGACAAATTTTTGTGCAATTACACATACTGCCAGCAGTTAACAGATTTTGCTTTTCACCACCAAAACCACTATGAAGAAACACCACAATAGGCTGTGCTTCAAAACCGCAACTCTGACCTTATACAGGGATAGAGCGATTTTATAGATGGCTGGAAAGTGTTCCAGTTGATTATCAGGATTAATGTTGTTCTTCTGTTTCCGGATCATTCAAGATGATTATTTCATATTTTCAACCCAGACCACCGATCCGGTTGTCTGTGGGCTCTGTTGCAAGCGTATCGTGTTTCCATTTGCAAAGTACTGTATGAAGTAGTAAACACAGAAAAAAAGGGTTTGAGCTCTGTCAGCAAAGACAGAGGCACTTGCTACACAACAACAGAGGCCCCCAGCGTCTTGTGACCCTAAATCTGCATCTACACAACTTGAATCTCTTTCAATAGCTATGCCCCACAAGTTGGGCATATTTCTGGGCTGCAAGTAGTTGTTTTGGTTCTTAGCTACCTATGAAAAGAGCAAGAAAACCAAGCTGGTTCAAAGTGTTTAACCCTAAATCTATACCAAAAATACTATGAAAAGTATTGTATGATGTAGTAAACACAGAAAAAAAGGTTTGAGCTCTGTCAGCAAAGACAGAGGCACTTGCTACCACAACAACAGAGGCCCCCAGCGTCTTGTGACCCTAAATCTGCATCTACACAACTTGAACTCTTTCAATAGCTATGCCCACAAGGTTGGGCATATTTCTGGGGCTGCAAGTAGTTGTTTTGGGTTCCTTACTATGAAAAGAGCAAGAAAACCAAGCTGGTTCAAAGTGTTTAACCGCTAAATCTATACCAAAAATACTATGAAAAGTATTGTATGATGTAGTAAACACAGAAAAAAAGGGTTTTGGAGCTCTGTCAGCAAAGACAGAGGCACTTGCTACACAACAACAGAGGCCCCCAGCGTCTTGTGACCCTAAATCTGCATCTACACAACTTGAATCTCTTTCAATAGCTATGCCCCACAAGGTTGGGCATATTTCTGGGGCTGCAAGTAGTTGTTTTGGGTTCCTTAGCTACCTATGAAAAGAGCAAGAAAACCAAGCTGGTTCAAAGTGTTTAACCGCTAAATCTATACCAAAAATACTATGAAAAGTATTGTATGATGTAGTAAACACAGAAAAAAAGGGTTTTGGAGCTCTGTCAGCAAAGACAGAGGCACTTGCTACCACAACAACAGAGGCCCCCAGCGTCTTGTGACCCTAAATCTGCATCTACACAACTTGAATCTCTTTCAATAGCTATGCCCCACAAGGTTGGGCATATTTCTGGGGCTGCAAGTAGTTGTTTTGGGTTCCTTAGCTACCTATGAAAAGAGCAAGAAAACCAAGCTGGTTCAAAGTGTTTAACCGCTAAATCTATACCAAAAATACTATGAAAAGTATTGTATGATGTAGTAAACACAGAAAAAAAGGGTTTTGGAGCTCTGTCAGCAAAGACAGAGGCACTTGCTACCACAACAACAGAGGCCCCCAGCGTCTTGTGACCCTAAATCTGCATCTACACAACTTGAATCTCTTTCAATAGCTATGCCCCACAAGGTTGGGCATATTTCTGGGGCTGCAAGTAGTTGTTTTGGGTTCCTTAGCTATGAAAAGAGCAAGAAAACCAAGCTGGTTCAAAGTGTTTAACCGCTAAATCTATACCAAAAATACTATGAAAAGTATTGTATGATGTAGTAAACACAGAAAAAAAGGGTTTTGGAGCTCTGTCAGCAAAGACAGAGGCACTTGCTACCACAACAACAGAGGCCCCCAGCGTCTTGTGACCCTAAATCTGCATCTACACAACTTGAATCTCTTTCAATAGCTATGCCCCACAAGGTTGGGCATATTTCTGGGGCTGCAAGTAGTTGTTTTGGGTTCCTTAGCTACCTATGAAAAGAGCAAGAAAACCAAGCTGGTTCAAAGTGTTTAACCGCTAAATCTATACCAAAAATACTATGAAAAGTATTGTATGATGTAGTAAACACAGAAAAAAAGGGTTTTGGAGCTCTGTCAGCAAAGACAGAGGCACTTGCTACCACAACAACAGAGGCCCCCAGCGTCTTGTGACCCTAAATCTGCATCTACACAACTTGAATCTCTTTCAATAGCTATGCCCCACAAGGTTGGGCATATTTCTGGGGCTGCAAGTAGTTGTTTTGGGTTCCTTAGCTACCTATGAAAAGAGCAAGAAAACCAAGCTGGTTCAAAGTGTTTAACCGCTAAATCTATACCAAAAATACTATGAAAAGTATTGTATGATGTAGTAAACACAGAAAAAAAGGGTTTTGGAGCTCTGTCAGCAAAGACAGAGGCACTTGCTACCACAACAACAGAGGCCCCCAGCGTCTTGTGACCCTAAATCTGCATCTACACAACTTGAATCTCTTTCAATAGCTATGCCCCACAAGGTTGGGCATATTTCTGGGGCTGCAAGTAGTTGTTTTGGGTTCCTTAGCTACCTATGAAAAGAGCAAGAAAACCAAGCTGGTTCAAAGTGTTTAACCGCTAAATCTATACCAAAAATACTATGAAAAGTATTGTATGATGTAGTAAACACAGAAAAAAAGGGTTTTGGAGCTCTGTCAGCAAAGACAGAGGCACTTGCTACCACAACAACAGAGGCCCCCAGCGTCTTGTGACCCTAAATCTGCATCTACACAACTTGAATCTCTTTCAATAGCTATGCCCCACAAGGTTGGGCATATTTCTGGGGCTGCAAGTAGTTGTTTTGGGTTCCTTAGCTACCTATGAAAAGAGCAAGAAAACCAAGCTGGTTCAAAGTGTTTAACCGCTAAATCTATACCAAAAATACTATGAAAAGTATTGTATGATGTAGTAAACACAGAAAAAAAGGGTTTTGGAGCTCTGTCAGCAAAGACAGAGGCACTTGCTACCACAACAACAGAGGCCCCCAGCGTCTTGTGACCCTAAATCTGCATCTACACAACTTGAATCTCTTTCAATAGCTATGCCCCACAAGGTTGGGCATATTTCTGGGGCTGCAAGTAGTTGTTTTGGGTTCCTTAGCTACCTATGAAAAGAGCAAGAAAACCAAGCTGGTTCAAAGTGTTTAACCCTAAATCTATACCAAAAATACTATGAAAAGTATTGTATGATGTAGTAAACACAGAAAAAAAGGGTTTTGGAGCTCTGTCAGCAAAGACAGAGGCACTTGCTACCACAACAACAGAGGCCCCCAGCGTCTTGTGACCCTAAATCTGCATCTACACAACTTGAATCTCTTTCAATAGCTATGCCCCACAAGGTTGGGCATATTTCTGGGGCTGCAAGTAGTTGTTTTGGGTTCCTTAGCTACCTATGAAAAGAGCAAGAAAACCAAGCTGGTTCAAAGTGTTTAACCGCTAAATCTATACCAAAAATACTATGAAAAGTATTGTATGATGTAGTAAACACAGAAAAAAAGGGTTTTGGAGCTCTGTCAGCAAAGACAGAGGCACTTGCTACCACAACAACAGAGGCCCCCAGCGTCTTGTGACCCTAAATCTGCATCTACACAACTTGAATCTCTTTCAATAGCTATGCCCCACAAGGTTGGGCATATTTCTGGGGCTGCAAGTAGTTGTTTTGGGTTCCTTAGCTACCTATGAAAAGAGCAAGAAAACCAAGCTGGTTCAAAGTGTTTAACCGCTAAATCTATACCAAAAATACTATGAAAAGTATTGTATGATGTAGTAAACACAGAAAAAAAGGGTTTTGGAGCTCTGTCAGCAAAGACAGAGGCACTTGCTACCACAACAACAGAGGCCCCCAGCGTCTTGTGACCCTAAATCTGCATCTACACAACTTGAATCTCTTTCAATAGCTATGCCCCACAAGGTTGGGCATATTTCTGGGGCTGCAAGTAGTTGTTTTGGGTTCCTTAGCTACCTATGAAAAGAGCAAGAAAACCAAGCTGGTTCAAAGTGTTTAACCCTAAATCTATACCAAAAATACTATGAAAAGTATTGTATGATGTAGTAAACACAGAAAAAAAGGGTTTTGGAGCTCTGTCAGCAAAGACAGAGGCACTTGCTACCACAACAACAGAGGCCCCCAGCGTCTTGTGACCCTAAATCTGCATCTACACAACTTGAATCTCTTTCAATAGCTATGCCCCACAAGGTTGGGCATATTTCTGGGGCTGCAAGTAGTTGTTTTGGGTTCCTTAGCTACCTATGAAAAGAGCAAGAAAACCAAGCTGGTTCAAAGTGTTTAACCGCTAAATCTATACCAAAAATACTATGAAAAGTATTGTATGATGTAGTAAACACAGAAAAAAAGGGTTTTGGAGCTCTGTCAGCAAAGACAGAGGCACTTGCTACCACAACAACAGAGGCCCCCAGCGTCTTGTGACCCTAAATCTGCATCTACACAACTTGAATCTCTTTCAATAGCTATGCCCCACAAGGTTGGGCATATTTCTGGGGCTGCAAGTAGTTGTTTTGGGTTCCTTAGCTACCTATGAAAAGAGCAAGAAAACCAAGCTGGTTCAAAGTGTTTAACCCTAAATCTATACCAAAAATACTATGAAAAGTATTGTATGATGTAGTAAACACAGAAAAAAAGGGTTTTGGAGCTCTGTCAGCAAAGACAGAGGCACTTGCTACCACAACAACAGAGGCCCCCAGCGTCTTGTGACCCTAAATCTGCATCTACACAACTTGAATCTCTTTCAATAGCTATGCCCCACAAGGTTGGGCATATTTCTGGGGCTGCAAGTAGTTGTTTTGGGTTCCTTAGCTACCTATGAAAAGAGCAAGAAAACCAAGCTGGTTCAAAGTGTTTAACCGCTAAATCTATACCAAAAATACTATGAAAAGTATTGTATGATGTAGTAAACACAGAAAAAAAGGGTTTTGGAGCTCTGTCAGCAAAGACAGAGGCACTTGCTACCACAACAACAGAGGCCCCCAGCGTCTTGTGACCCTAAATCTGCATCTACACAACTTGAATCTCTTTCAATAGCTATGCCCCACAAGGTTGGGCATATTTCTGGGGCTGCAAGTAGTTGTTTTGGGTTCCTTAGCTACCTATGAAAAGAGCAAGAAAACCAAGCTGGTTCAAAGTGTTTAACCGCTAAATCTATACCAAAAATACTATGAAAAGTATTGTATGATGTAGTAAACACAGAAAAAAAGGGTTTTGGAGCTCTGTCAGCAAAGACAGAGGCACTTGCTACCACAACAACAGAGGCCCCCAGCGTCTTGTGACCCTAAATCTGCATCTACACAACTTGAATCTCTTTCAATAGCTATGCCCCACAAGGTTGGGCATATTTCTGGGGCTGCAAGTAGTTGTTTTGGGTTCCTTAGCTACCTATGAAAAGAGCAAGAAAACCAAGCTGGTTCAAAGTGTTTAACCCTAAATCTATACCAAAAATACTATGAAAAGTATTGTATGATGTAGTAAACACAGAAAAAAAGGGTTTTGGAGCTCTGTCAGCAAAGACAGAGGCACTTGCTACCACAACAACAGAGGCCCCCAGCGTCTTGTGACCCTAAATCTGCATCTACACAACTTGAATCTCTTTCAATAGCTATGCCCCACAAGGTTGGGCATATTTCTGGGGCTGCAAGTAGTTGTTTTGGGTTCCTTAGCTACCTATGAAAAGAGCAAGAAAACCAAGCTGGTTCAAAGTGTTTAACCGCTAAATCTATACCAAAAATACTATGAAAAGTATTGTATGATGTAGTAAACACAGAAAAAAAGGGTTTTGGAGCTCTGTCAGCAAAGACAGAGGCACTTGCTACCACAACAACAGAGGCCCCCAGCGTCTTGTGACCCTAAATCTGCATCTACACAACTTGAATCTCTTTCAATAGCTATGCCCCACAAGGTTGGGCATATTTCTGGGGCTGCAAGTAGTTGTTTTGGGTTCCTTAGCTACCTATGAAAAGAGCAAGAAAACCAAGCTGGTTCAAAGTGTTTAACCGCTAAATCTATACCAAAAATACTATGAAAAGTATTGTATGATGTAGTAAACACAGAAAAAAAGGGTTTTGGAGCTCTGTCAGCAAAGACAGAGGCACTTGCTACCACAACAACAGAGGCCCCCAGCGTCTTGTGACCCTAAATCTGCATCTACACAACTTGAATCTCTTTCAATAGCTATGCCCCACAAGGTTGGGCATATTTCTGGGGCTGCAAGTAGTTGTTTTGGGTTCCTTAGCTACCTATGAAAAGAGCAAGAAAACCAAGCTGGTTCAAAGTGTTTAACCGCTAAATCTATACCAAAAATACTATGAAAAGTATTGTATGATGTAGTAAACACAGAAAAAAAGGGTTTTGGAGCTCTGTCAGCAAAGACAGAGGCACTTGCTACCACAACAACAGAGGCCCCCAGCGTCTTGTGACCCTAAATCTGCATCTACACAACTTGAATCTCTTTCAATAGCTATGCCCCACAAGGTTGGGCATATTTCTGGGGCTGCAAGTAGTTGTTTTGGGTTCCTTAGCTACCTATGAAAAGAGCAAGAAAACCAAGCTGGTTCAAAGTGTTTAACCGCTAAATCTATACCAAAAATACTATGAAAAGTATTGTATGATGTAGTAAACACAGAAAAAAAGGGTTTTGGAGCTCTGTCAGCAAAGACAGAGGCACTTGCTACCACAACAACAGAGGCCCCCAGCGTCTTGTGACCCTAAATCTGCATCTACACAACTTGAATCTCTTTCAATAGCTATGCCCCACAAGGTTGGGCATATTTCTGGGGCTGCAAGTAGTTGTTTTGGGTTCCTTAGCTACCTATGAAAAGAGCAAGAAAACCAAGCTGGTTCAAAGTGTTTAACCCTAAATCTATACCAAAAATACTATGAAAAGTATTGTATGATGTAGTAAACACAGAAAAAAAGGGTTTTGGAGCTCTGTCAGCAAAGACAGAGGCACTTGCTACCACAACAACAGAGGCCCCCAGCGTCTTGTGACCCTAAATCTGCATCTACACAACTTGAATCTCTTTCAATAGCTATGCCCCACAAGGTTGGGCATATTTCTGGGGCTGCAAGTAGTTGTTTTGGGTTCCTTAGCTACCTATGAAAAGAGCAAGAAAACCAAGCTGGTTCAAAGTGTTTAACCGCTAAATCTATACCAAAAATACTATGAAAAGTATTGTATGATGTAGTAAACACAGAAAAAAAGGGTTTTGGAGCTCTGTCAGCAAAGACAGAGGCACTTGCTACCACAACAACAGAGGCCCCCAGCGTCTTGTGACCCTAAATCTGCATCTACACAACTTGAATCTCTTTCAATAGCTATGCCCCACAAGGTTGGGCATATTTCTGGGGCTGCAAGTAGTTGTTTTGGGTTCCTTAGCTACCTATGAAAAGAGCAAGAAAACCAAGCTGGTTCAAAGTGTTTAACCCTAAATCTATACCAAAAATACTATGAAAAGTATTGTATGATGTAGTAAACACAGAAAAAAAGGGTTTTGGAGCTCTGTCAGCAAAGACAGAGGCACTTGCTACCACAACAACAGAGGCCCCCAGCGTCTTGTGACCCTAAATCTGCATCTACACAACTTGAATCTCTTTCAATAGCTATGCCCCACAAGGTTGGGCATATTTCTGGGGCTGCAAGTAGTTGTTTTGGGTTCCTTAGCTACCTATGAAAAGAGCAAGAAAACCAAGCTGGTTCAAAGTGTTTAACCGCTAAATCTATACCAAAAATACTATGAAAAGTATTGTATGATGTAGTAAACACAGAAAAAAAGGGTTTTGGAGCTCTGTCAGCAAAGACAGAGGCACTTGCTACCACAACAACAGAGGCCCCCAGCGTCTTGTGACCCTAAATCTGCATCTACACAACTTGAATCTCTTTCAATAGCTATGCCCCACAAGGTTGGGCATATTTCTGGGGCTGCAAGTAGTTGTTTTGGGTTCCTTAGCTACCTATGAAAAGAGCAAGAAAACCAAGCTGGTTCAAAGTGTTTAACCGCTAAATCTATACCAAAAATACTATGAAAAGTATTGTATGATGTAGTAAACACAGAAAAAAAGGGTTTTGGAGCTCTGTCAGCAAAGACAGAGGCACTTGCTACCACAACAACAGAGGCCCCCAGCGTCTTGTGACCCTAAATCTGCATCTACACAACTTGAATCTCTTTCAATAGCTATGCCCCACAAGGTTGGGCATATTTCTGGGGCTGCAAGTAGTTGTTTTGGGTTCCTTAGCTACCTATGAAAAGAGCAAGAAAACCAAGCTGGTTCAAAGTGTTTAACCCTAAATCTATACCAAAAATACTATGAAAAGTATTGTATGATGTAGTAAACACAGAAAAAAAGGGTTTTGGAGCTCTGTCAGCAAAGACAGAGGCACTTGCTACCACAACAACAGAGGCCCCCAGCGTCTTGTGACCCTAAATCTGCATCTACACAACTTGAATCTCTTTCAATAGCTATGCCCCACAAGGTTGGGCATATTTCTGGGGCTGCAAGTAGTTGTTTTGGGTTCCTTAGCTACCTATGAAAAGAGCAAGAAAACCAAGCTGGTTCAAAGTGTTTAACCGCTAAATCTATACCAAAAATACTATGAAAAGTATTGTATGATGTAGTAAACACAGAAAAAAAGGGTTTTGGAGCTCTGTCAGCAAAGACAGAGGCACTTGCTACCACAACAACAGAGGCCCCCAGCGTCTTGTGACCCTAAATCTGCATCTACACAACTTGAATCTCTTTCAATAGCTATGCCCCACAAGGTTGGGCATATTTCTGGGGCTGCAAGTAGTTGTTTTGGGTTCCTTAGCTACCTATGAAAAGAGCAAGAAAACCAAGCTGGTTCAAAGTGTTTAACCCTAAATCTATACCAAAAATACTATGAAAAGTATTGTATGATGTAGTAAACACAGAAAAAAAGGGTTTTGGAGCTCTGTCAGCAAAGACAGAGGCACTTGCTACCACAACAACAGAGGCCCCCAGCGTCTTGTGACCCTAAATCTGCATCTACACAACTTGAATCTCTTTCAATAGCTATGCCCCACAAGGTTGGGCATATTTCTGGGGCTGCAAGTAGTTGTTTTGGGTTCCTTAGCTACCTATGAAAAGAGCAAGAAAACCAAGCTGGTTCAAAGTGTTTAACCCTAAATCTATACCAAAAATACTATGAAAAGTATTGTATGATGTAGTAAACACAGAAAAAAAGGGTTTTGGAGCTCTGTCAGCAAAGACAGAGGCACTTGCTACCACAACAACAGAGGCCCCCAGCGTCTTGTGACCCTAAATCTGCATCTACACAACTTGAATCTCTTTCAATAGCTATGCCCCACAAGGTTGGGCATATTTCTGGGGCTGCAAGTAGTTGTTTTGGGTTCCTTAGCTACCTATGAAAAGAGCAAGAAAACCAAGCTGGTTCAAAGTGTTTAACCGCTAAATCTATACCAAAAATACTATGAAAAGTATTGTATGATGTAGTAAACACAGAAAAAAAGGGTTTTGGAGCTCTGTCAGCAAAGACAGAGGCACTTGCTACCACAACAACAGAGGCCCCCAGCGTCTTGTGACCCTAAATCTGCATCTACACAACTTGAATCTCTTTCAATAGCTATGCCCCACAAGGTTGGGCATATTTCTGGGGCTGCAAGTAGTTGTTTTGGGTTCCTTAGCTACCTATGAAAAGAGCAAGAAAACCAAGCTGGTTCAAAGTGTTTAACCCTAAATCTATACCAAAAATACTATGAAAAGTATTGTATGATGTAGTAAACACAGAAAAAAAGGGTTTTGGAGCTCTGTCAGCAAAGACAGAGGCACTTGCTACCACAACAACAGAGGCCCCCAGCGTCTTGTGACCCTAAATCTGCATCTACACAACTTGAATCTCTTTCAATAGCTATGCCCCACAAGGTTGGGCATATTTCTGGGGCTGCAAGTAGTTGTTTTGGGTTCCTTAGCTACCTATGAAAAGAGCAAGAAAACCAAGCTGGTTCAAAGTGTTTAACCGCTAAATCTATACCAAAAATACTATGAAAAGTATTGTATGATGTAGTAAACACAGAAAAAAAGGGTTTTGGAGCTCTGTCAGCAAAGACAGAGGCACTTGCTACCACAACAACAGAGGCCCCCAGCGTCTTGTGACCCTAAATCTGCATCTACACAACTTGAATCTCTTTCAATAGCTATGCCCCACAAGGTTGGGCATATTTCTGGGGCTGCAAGTAGTTGTTTTGGGTTCCTTAGCTACCTATGAAAAGAGCAAGAAAACCAAGCTGGTTCAAAGTGTTTAACCCTAAATCTATACCAAAAATACTATGAAAAGTATTGTATGATGTAGTAAACACAGAAAAAAAGGGTTTTGGAGCTCTGTCAGCAAAGACAGAGGCACTTGCTACCACAACAACAGAGGCCCCCAGCGTCTTGTGACCCTAAATCTGCATCTACACAACTTGAATCTCTTTCAATAGCTATGCCCCACAAGGTTGGGCATATTTCTGGGGCTGCAAGTAGTTGTTTTGGGTTCCTTAGCTACCTATGAAAAGAGCAAGAAAACCAAGCTGGTTCAAAGTGTTTAACCCTAAATCTATACCAAAAATACTATGAAAAGTATTGTATGATGTAGTAAACACAGAAAAAAAGGGTTTTGGAGCTCTGTCAGCAAAGACAGAGGCACTTGCTACCACAACAACAGAGGCCCCCAGCGTCTTGTGACCCTAAATCTGCATCTACACAACTTGAATCTCTTTCAATAGCTATGCCCCACAAGGTTGGGCATATTTCTGGGGCTGCAAGTAGTTGTTTTGGGTTCCTTAGCTACCTATGAAAAGAGCAAGAAAACCAAGCTGGTTCAAAGTGTTTAACCGCTAAATCTATACCAAAAATACTATGAAAAGTATTGTATGATGTAGTAAACACAGAAAAAAAGGGTTTTGGAGCTCTGTCAGCAAAGACAGAGGCACTTGCTACCACAACAACAGAGGCCCCCAGCGTCTTGTGACCCTAAATCTGCATCTACACAACTTGAATCTCTTTCAATAGCTATGCCCCACAAGGTTGGGCATATTTCTGGGGCTGCAAGTAGTTGTTTTGGGTTCCTTAGCTACCTATGAAAAGAGCAAGAAAACCAAGCTGGTTCAAAGTGTTTAACCCTAAATCTATACCAAAAATACTATGAAAAGTATTGTATGATGTAGTAAACACAGAAAAAAAGGGTTTTGGAGCTCTGTCAGCAAAGACAGAGGCACTTGCTACCACAACAACAGAGGCCCCCAGCGTCTTGTGACCCTAAATCTGCATCTACACAACTTGAATCTCTTTCAATAGCTATGCCCCACAAGGTTGGGCATATTTCTGGGGCTGCAAGTAGTTGTTTTGGGTTCCTTAGCTACCTATGAAAAGAGCAAGAAAACCAAGCTGGTTCAAAGTGTTTAACCGCTAAATCTATACCAAAAATACTATGAAAAGTATTGTATGATGTAGTAAACACAGAAAAAAAGGGTTTTGGAGCTCTGTCAGCAAAGACAGAGGCACTTGCTACCACAACAACAGAGGCCCCCAGCGTCTTGTGACCCTAAATCTGCATCTACACAACTTGAATCTCTTTCAATAGCTATGCCCCACAAGGTTGGGCATATTTCTGGGGCTGCAAGTAGTTGTTTTGGGTTCCTTAGCTACCTATGAAAAGAGCAAGAAAACCAAGCTGGTTCAAAGTGTTTAACCGCTAAATCTATACCAAAAATACTATGAAAAGTATTGTATGATGTAGTAAACACAGAAAAAAAGGGTTTTGGAGCTCTGTCAGCAAAGACAGAGGCACTTGCTACCACAACAACAGAGGCCCCCAGCGTCTTGTGACCCTAAATCTGCATCTACACAACTTGAATCTCTTTCAATAGCTATGCCCCACAAGGTTGGGCATATTTCTGGGGCTGCAAGTAGTTGTTTTGGGTTCCTTAGCTACCTATGAAAAGAGCAAGAAAACCAAGCTGGTTCAAAGTGTTTAACCGCTAAATCTATACCAAAAATACTATGAAAAGTATTGTATGATGTAGTAAACACAGAAAAAAAGGGTTTTGGAGCTCTGTCAGCAAAGACAGAGGCACTTGCTACCACAACAACAGAGGCCCCCAGCGTCTTGTGACCCTAAATCTGCATCTACACAACTTGAATCTCTTTCAATAGCTATGCCCCACAAGGTTGGGCATATTTCTGGGGCTGCAAGTAGTTGTTTTGGGTTCCTTAGCTACCTATGAAAAGAGCAAGAAAACCAAGCTGGTTCAAAGTGTTTAACCGCTAAATCTATACCAAAAATACTATGAAAAGTATTGTATGATGTAGTAAACACAGAAAAAAAGGGTTTTGGAGCTCTGTCAGCAAAGACAGAGGCACTTGCTACCACAACAACAGAGGCCCCCAGCGTCTTGTGACCCTAAATCTGCATCTACACAACTTGAATCTCTTTCAATAGCTATGCCCCACAAGGTTGGGCATATTTCTGGGGCTGCAAGTAGTTGTTTTGGGTTCCTTAGCTACCTATGAAAAGAGCAAGAAAACCAAGCTGGTTCAAAGTGTTTAACCGCTAAATCTATACCAAAAATACTATGAAAAGTATTGTATGATGTAGTAAACACAGAAAAAAAGGGTTTTGGAGCTCTGTCAGCAAAGACAGAGGCACTTGCTACCACAACAACAGAGGCCCCCAGCGTCTTGTGACCCTAAATCTGCATCTACACAACTTGAATCTCTTTCAATAGCTATGCCCCACAAGGTTGGGCATATTTCTGGGGCTGCAAGTAGTTGTTTTGGGTTCCTTAGCTACCTATGAAAAGAGCAAGAAAACCAAGCTGGTTCAAAGTGTTTAACCCTAAATCTATACCAAAAATACTATGAAAAGTATTGATGATGTAGTAAACACAGAAAAAAAGGGTTTTGGAGCTCTGTCAGCAAAGACAGAGGCACTTGCTACCACAACAACAGAGGCCCCCAGCGTCTTGTGACCCTAAATCTGCATCTACACAACTTGAATCTCTTTCAATAGCTATGCCCCACAAGGTTGGGCATATTTCTGGGGCTGCAAGTAGTTGTTTTGGGTTCCTTAGCTACCTATGAAAAGAGCAAGAAAACCAAGCTGGTTCAAAGTGTTTAACCCTAAATCTATACCAAAAATACTATGAAAAGTATTGTATGATGTAGTAAACACAGAAAAAAAGGGTTTGGAGCTCTGTCAGCAAAGACAGAGGCACTTGCTACCACAACAACAGAGGCCCCCAGCGTCTTGTGACCCTAAATCTGCATCTACACAACTTGAATCTCTTTCAATAGCTATGCCCCACAAGGTTGGGCATATTTCTGGGGCTGCAAGTAGTTGTTTTGGGTTCCTTAGCTACCTATGAAAAGAGCAAGAAAACCAAGCTGGTTCAAAGTGTTTAACCCTAAATCTATACCAAAAATACTATGAAAAGTATTGTATGATGTAGTAAACACAGAAAAAAAGGGTTTTGGAGCTCTGTCAGCAAAGACAGAGGCACTTGCTACCACAACAACAGAGGCCCCCAGCGTCTTGTGACCCTAAATCTGCATCTACACAACTTGAATCTCTTTCAATAGCTATGCCCCACAAGGTTGGGCATATTTCTGGGGCTGCAAGTAGTTGTTTTGGGTTCCTTAGCTACCTATGAAAAGAGCAAGAAAACCAAGCTGGTTCAAAGTGTTTAACCCTAAATCTATACCAAAAATACTATGAAAAGTATTGTATGATGTAGTAAACACAGAAAAAAAGGGTTTGGAGCTCTGTCAGCAAAGACAGAGGCACTTGCTACCACAACAACAGAGGCCCCCAGCGTCTTGTGACCCTAAATCTGCATCTACACAACTTGAATCTCTTTCAATAGCTATGCCCCACAAGGTTGGGCATATTTCTGGGGCTGCAAGTAGTTGTTTTGGGTTCCTTAGCTACCTATGAAAAGAGCAAGAAAACCAAGCTGGTTCAAAGTGTTTAACCGCTAAATCTATACCAAAAATACTATGAAAAGTATTGTATGATGTAGTAAACACAGAAAAAAAGGGTTTTGGAGCTCTGTCAGCAAAGACAGAGGCACTTGCTACCACAACAACAGAGGCCCCCAGCGTCTTGTGACCCTAAATCTGCATCTACACAACTTGAATCTCTTTCAATAGCTATGCCCCACAAGGTTGGGCATATTTCTGGGGCTGCAAGTAGTTGTTTTGGGTTCCTTAGCTACCTATGAAAAGAGCAAGAAAACCAAGCTGGTTCAAAGTGTTTAACCCTAAATCTATACCAAAAATACTATGAAAAGTATTGTATGATGTAGTAAACACAGAAAAAAAGGGTTTGGAGCTCTGTCAGCAAAGACAGAGGCACTTGCTACCACAACAACAGAGGCCCCCAGCGTCTTGTGACCCTAAATCTGCATCTACACAACTTGAATCTCTTTCAATAGCTATGCCCCACAAGGTTGGGCATATTTCTGGGGCTGCAAGTAGTTGTTTTGGGTTCCTTAGCTACCTATGAAAAGAGCAAGAAAACCAAGCTGGTTCAAAGTGTTTAACCCTAAATCTATACCAAAAATACTATGAAAAGTATTGTATGATGTAGTAAACACAGAAAAAAAGGGTTTGGAGCTCTGTCAGCAAAGACAGAGGCACTTGCTACCACAACAACAGAGGCCCCCAGCGTCTTGTGACCCTAAATCTGCATCTACACAACTTGAATCTCTTTCAATAGCTATGCCCCACAAGGTTGGGCATATTTCTGGGGCTGCAAGTAGTTGTTTTGGGTTCCTTAGCTACCTATGAAAAGAGCAAGAAAACCAAGCTGGTTCAAAGTGTTTAACCCTAAATCTTACCAAAAATACTATGAAAAGTATTGTATGATGTAGTAAACACAGAAAAAAAGGGTTTGGAGCTCTGTCAGCAAAGACAGAGGCACTTGCTACCACAACAACAGAGGCCCCAGCGTCTTGTGACCCTAAATCTGCATCTACACAACTTGAATCTCTTTCAATAGCTATGCCCCACAAGGTTGGGCATATTTCTGGGGCTGCAAGTAGTTGTTTTGGGTTCCTTAGCTACCTATGAAAAGAGCAAGAAAACCAAGCTGGTTCAAAGTGTTTAACCCTAAATCTTACCAAAAATACTATGAAAAGTATTGTATGATGTAGTAAACACAGAAAAAAAGGGTTTCGGAGCTCTGTCAGCAAAGACAGAGGCACTTGCTACCACAACAACAGAGGCCCCCAGCGTCTTGTGACCCTAAATCTGCATCTACACAACTTGAATCTCTTTCAATAGCTATGCCCCACAAGGTTGGGCATATTTCTGGGGCTGCAAGTAGTTGTTTTGGGTTCCTTAGCTACCTATGAAAAGAGCAAGAAAACCAAGCTGGTTCAAAGTGTTTAACCCTAAATCTTACCAAAAATACTATGAAAAGTATTGTATGATGTAGTAAACACAGAAAAAAAGGGTTTCGGAGCTCTGTCAGCAAAGACAGAGGCACTTGCTACCACAACAACAGAGGCCCCCAGCGTCTTGTGACCCTAAATCTGCATCTACACAACTTGAATCTCTTTCAATAGCTATGCCCCACAAGGTTGGGCATATTTCTGGGGCTGCAAGTAGTTGTTTTGGGTTCCTTAGCTACCTATGAAAAGAGCAAGAAAACCAAGCTGGTTCAAAGTGTTTAACCCCTAAATCTTATCAAAAATACTTGAAAAGTATTGTATGATGTAGTAAACACAGAAAAAAAGGGTTTGGAGCTCTGTCAGCAAAGACAGAGGCACTTGCTACCACAACAACAGAGGCCCCCAGCGTCTTGTGACCCTAAATCTGCATCTACACAACTTGAATCTCTTTCAATAGCTATGCCCCACAAGGTTGGGCATATTTCTGGGGCTGCAAGTAGTTGTTTTGGGTTCCTTAGCTACCTATGAAAAGAGCAAGAAAACCAAGCTGGTTCAAAGTGTTTAACCCTAAATCTATACAAAAATACTATGAAAAGTATTGTATGATGTAGTAAACACAGAAAAAAAGGGTTTCGGAGCTCTGTCAGCAAAGACAGAGGCACTTGCTACCACAACAACAGAGGCCCCCAGCGTCTTGTGACCCTAAATCTGCATCTACACAACTTGAATCTCTTTCAATAGCTATGCCCCACAAGGTTGGGCATATTTCTGGGGCTGCAAGTAGTTGTTTTGGGTTCCTTAGCTACCTATGAAAAGAGCAAGAAAACCAAGCTGGTTCAAAGTGTTTAACCCTAAATCTTACCAAAAATACTGTGAAAAGTATTGTATGATGTAGTAAACACAGAAAAAAGGGTTTCGGAGCTCTGTCAGCAAAGACAGAGGCACTTGCTACCACAACAACAGAGGCCCCCAGCGTCTTGTGACCCTAAATCTGCATCTACACAACTTGAATCTCTTTCAATAGCTATGCCCCACAAGGTTGGGCATATTTCTGGGGCTGCAAGTAGTTGTTTTGGGTTCCTTAGCTACCTATGAAAAGAGCAAGAAAACCAAGCTGGTTCAAAGTGTTTAACCCTAAATCTGTATCAAAAATACTATGAAAAGTATTGTATGATGTAGTAAACACAGAAAAAAAGGGTTTCGGAGCTCTGTCAGCAAAGACAGAGGCACTTGCTACCACAACAACAGAGGCCCCCAGCGTCTTGTGACCCTAAATCTGCATCTACACAACTTGAATCTCTTTCAATAGCTATGCCCCACAAGGTTGGGCATATTTCTGGGGCTGCAAGTAGTTGTTTTGGGTTCCTTAGCTACCTATGAAAAGAGCAAGAAAACCAAGCTGGTTCAAAGTGTTTAACCCCTAAATCTTATCAAAAATACTGTGAAAAGTATTGTATGATGTAGTAAACACAGAAAAAAAGGGTTTCGGAGCTCTGTCAGCAAAGACAGAGGCACTTGCTACCACAACAACAGAGGCCCCCAGCGTCTTGTGACCCTAAATCTGCATCTACACAACTTGAATCTCTTTCAATAGCTATGCCCCACAAGGTTGGGCATATTTCTGGGGCTGCAAGTAGTTGTTTTGGGTTCCTTAGCTACCTATGAAAAGAGCAAGAAAACCAAGCTGGTTCAAAGTGTTTAACCCCTAAATCTGTATCAAAAATACTGTGAAAAGTATTGTATGATGTAGTAAACACAGAAAAAAAGGGTTTCGGAGCTCTGTCAGCAAAGACAGAGGCACTTGCTACCACAACAACAGAGGCCCCCAGCGTCTTGTGACCCTAAATCTGCATCTACACAACTTGAATCTCTTTCAATAGCTATGCCCCACAAGGTTGGGCATATTTCTGGGGCTGCAAGTAGTTGTTTTGGGTTCCTTAGCTACCTATGAAAAGAGCAAGAAAACCAAGCTGGTTCAAAGTGTTTAACCCCTAAATCTGTATCAAAAATACTGTGAAAAGTATTGTATGATGTAGTAAACACAGAAAAAAAGGGTTTCGGAGCTCTGTCAGCAAAGACAGAGGCACTTGCTACCACAACAACAGAGGCCCCCAGCGTCTTGTGACCCTAAATCTGCATCTACACAACTTGAATCTCTTTCAATAGCTATGCCCCACAAGGTTGGGCATATTTCTGGGGCTGCAAGTAGTTGTTTTGGGTTCCTTAGCTACCTATGAAAAGAGCAAGAAAACCAAGCTGGTTCAAAGTGTTTAACCCCTAAATCTGTATCAAAATACTGTGAAAAGTATTGTATGATGTAGTAAACACAGAAAAAAAGGGTTTCGGAGCTCTGTCAGCAAAGACAGAGGCACTTGCTACCACAACAACAGAGGCCCCCAGCGTCTTGTGACCCTAAATCTGCATCTACACAACTTGAATCTCTTTCAATAGCTATGCCCCACAAGGTTGGGCATATTTCTGGGGCTGCAAGTAGTTGTTTTGGGTTCCTTAGCTACCTATGAAAAGAGCAAGAAAACCAAGCTGGTTCAAAGTGTTTAACCCCTAAATCTGTATCAAAAATACTGTGAAAAGTATTGTATGATGTAGTAAACACAGAAAAAAAGGGTTTCGGAGCTCTGTCAGCAAAGACAGAGGCACTTGCTACCACAACAACAGAGGCCCCAGCGTCTTGTGACCCTAAATCTGCATCTACACAACTTGAATCTCTTTCAATAGCTATGCCCCACAAGGTTGGGCATATTTCTGGGGCTGCAAGTAGTTGTTTTGGGTTCCTTAGCTACCTATGAAAAGAGCAAGAAAACCAAGCTGGTTCAAAGTGTTTAACCCCTAAATCTGTATCAAAAATACTGTGAAAAGTATTGTATGATGTAGTAAACACAGAAAAAAAGGGTTTCGGAGCTCTGTCAGCAAAGACAGAGGCACTTGCTACCACAACAACAGAGGCCCCCAGCGTCTTGTGACCCTAAATCTGCATCTACACAACTTGAATCTCTTTCAATAGCTATGCCCCACAAGGTTGGGCATATTTCTGGGGCTGCAAGTAGTTGTTTTGGGTTCCTTAGCTACCTATGAAAAGAGCAAGAAAACCAAGCTGGTTCAAAGTGTTTAACCCCTAAATCTGTATCAAAAATACTGTGAAAAGTATTGTATGATGTAGTAAACACAGAAAAAAAGGGTTTCGGAGCTCTGTCAGCAAAGACAGAGGCACTTGCTACCACAACAACAGAGGCCCCCAGCGTCTTGTGACCCTAAATCTGCATCTACACAACTTGAATCTCTTTCAATAGCTATGCCCCACAAGGTTGGGCATATTTCTGGGGCTGCAAGTAGTTGTTTTGGGTTCCTTAGCTACCTATGAAAAGAGCAAGAAAACCAAGCTGGTTCAAAGTGTTTAACCCCTAAATCTGTATCAAAAATACTGTGAAAAGTATTGTATGATGTAGTAAACACAGAAAAAAAGGGTTTCGGAGCTCTGTCAGCAAAGACAGAGGCACTTGCTACCACAACAACAGAGGCCCCCAGCGTCTTGTGACCCTAAATCTGCATCTACACAACTTGAATCTCTTTCAATAGCTATGCCCCACAAGGTTGGGCATATTTCTGGGGCTGCAAGTAGTTGTTTTGGGTTCCTTAGCTACCTATGAAAAGAGCAAGAAAACCAAGCTGGTTCAAAGTGTTTAACCCCTAAATCTGTATCAAAAATACTGTGAAAAGTATTGTATGATGTAGTAAACACAGAAAAAAAGGGTTTCGGAGCTCTGTCAGCAAAGACAGAGGCACTTGCTACCACAACAACAGAGGCCCCCAGCGTCTTGTGACCCTAAATCTGCATCTACACAACTTGAATCTCTTTCAATAGCTATGCCCCACAAGGTTGGGCATATTTCTGGGGCTGCAAGTAGTTGTTTTGGGTTCCTTAGCTACCTATGAAAAGAGCAAGAAAACCAAGCTGGTTCAAAGTGTTTAACCCCTAAATCTGTATCAAAAATACTGTGAAAAGTATTGTATGATGTAGTAAACACAGAAAAAAAGGGTTTCGGAGCTCTGTCAGCAAAGACAGAGGCACTTGCTACCACAACAACAGAGGCCCCCAGCGTCTTGTGACCCTAAATCTGCATCTACACAACTTGAATCTCTTTCAATAGCTATGCCCCACAAGGTTGGGCATATTTCTGGGGCTGCAAGTAGTTGTTTTGGGTTCCTTAGCTACCTATGAAAAGAGCAAGAAAACCAAGCTGGTTCAAAGTGTTTAACCCCTAAATCTGTATCAAAAATACTGTGAAAAGTATTGTATGATGTAGTAAACACAGAAAAAAAGGGTTTCGGAGCTCTGTCAGCAAAGACAGAGGCACTTGCTACCACAACAACAGAGGCCCCCAGCGTCTTGTGACCCTAAATCTGCATCTACACAACTTGAATCTCTTTCAATAGCTATGCCCCACAAGGTTGGGCATATTTCTGGGGCTGCAAGTAGTTGTTTTGGGTTCCTTAGCTACCTATGAAAAGAGCAAGAAAACCAAGCTGGTTCAAAGTGTTTAACCCCTAAATCTGTATCAAAAATACTGTGAAAAGTATTGTATGATGTAGTAAACACAGAAAAAAAGGGTTTCGGAGCTCTGTCAGCAAAGACAGAGGCACTTGCTACCACAACAACAGAGGCCCCCAGCGTCTTGTGACCCTAAATCTGCATCTACACAACTTGAATCTCTTTCAATAGCTATGCCCCACAAGGTTGGGCATATTTCTGGGGCTGCAAGTAGTTGTTTTGGGTTCCTTAGCTACCTATGAAAAGAGCAAGAAAACCAAGCTGGTTCAAAGTGTTTAACCCCTAAATCTGTATCAAAAATACTGTGAAAAGTATTGTATGATGTAGTAAACACAGAAAAAAAGGGTTTCGGAGCTCTGTCAGCAAAGACAGAGGCACTTGCTACCACAACAACAGAGGCCCCCAGCGTCTTGTGACCCTAAATCTGCATCTACACAACTTGAATCTCTTTCAATAGCTATGCCCCACAAGGTTGGGCATATTTCTGGGGCTGCAAGTAGTTGTTTTGGGTTCCTTAGCTACCTATGAAAAGAGCAAGAAAACCAAGCTGGTTCAAAGTGTTTAACCCCTAAATCTGTATCAAAAATACTGTGAAAAGTATTGTATGATGTAGTAAACACAGAAAAAAAGGGTTTCGGAGCTCTGTCAGCAAAGACAGAGGCACTTGCTACCACAACAACAGAGGCCCCCAGCGTCTTGTGACCCTAAATCTGCATCTACACAACTTGAATCTCTTTCAATAGCTATGCCCCACAAGGTTGGGCATATTTCTGGGGCTGCAAGTAGTTGTTTTGGGTTCCTTAGCTACCTATGAAAAGAGCAAGAAAACCAAGCTGGTTCAAAGTGTTTAACCCCTAAATCTGTATCAAAAATACTGTGAAAAGTATTGTATGATGTAGTAAACACAGAAAAAAAGGGTTTCGGAGCTCTGTCAGCAAAGACAGAGGCACTTGCTACCACAACAACAGAGGCCCCCAGCGTCTTGTGACCCTAAATCTGCATCTACACAACTTGAATCTCTTTCAATAGCTATGCCCCACAAGGTTGGGCATATTTCTGGGGCTGCAAGTAGTTGTTTTGGGTTCCTTAGCTACCTATGAAAAGAGCAAGAAAACCAAGCTGGTTCAAAGTGTTTAACCCCTAAATCTGTATCAAAAATACTGTGAAAAGTATTGTATGATGTAGTAAACACAGAAAAAAAGGGTTTCGGAGCTCTGTCAGCAAAGACAGAGGCACTTGCTACCACAACAACAGAGGCCCCCAGCGTCTTGTGACCCTAAATCTGCATCTACACAACTTGAATCTCTTTCAATAGCTATGCCCCACAAGGTTGGGCATATTTCTGGGGCTGCAAGTAGTTGTTTTGGGTTCCTTAGCTACCTATGAAAAGAGCAAGAAAACCAAGCTGGTTCAAAGTGTTTAACCCCTAAATCTGTATCAAAAATACTGTGAAAAGTATTGTATGATGTAGTAAACACAGAAAAAAAGGGTTTCGGAGCTCTGTCAGCAAAGACAGAGGCACTTGCTACCACAACAACAGAGGCCCCCAGCGTCTTGTGACCCTAAATCTGCATCTACACAACTTGAATCTCTTTCAATAGCTATGCCCCACAAGGTTGGGCATATTTCTGGGGCTGCAAGTAGTTGTTTTGGGTTCCTTAGCTACCTATGAAAAGAGCAAGAAAACCAAGCTGGTTCAAAGTGTTTAACCCCTAAATCTGTATCAAAAATACTGTGAAAAGTATTGTATGATGTAGTAAACACAGAAAAAAAGGGTTTCGGAGCTCTGTCAGCAAAGACAGAGGCACTTGCTACCACAACAACAGAGGCCCCCAGCGTCTTGTGACCCTAAATCTGCATCTACACAACTTGAATCTCTTTCAATAGCTATGCCCCACAAGGTTGGGCATATTTCTGGGGCTGCAAGTAGTTGTTTTGGGTTCCTTAGCTACCTATGAAAAGAGCAAGAAAACCAAGCTGGTTCAAAGTGTTTAACCCTAAATCTGTATCAAAAATACTGTGAAAAGTATTGTATGATGTAGTAAACACAGAAAAAAAGGGTTTCGGAGCTCTGTCAGCAAAGACAGAGGCACTTGCTACCACAACAACAGAGGCCCCCAGCGTCTTGTGACCCTAAATCTGCATCTACACAACTTGAATCTCTTTCAATAGCTATGCCCCACAAGGTTGGGCATATTTCTGGGGCTGCAAGTAGTTGTTTTGGGTTCCTTAGCTACCTATGAAAAGAGCAAGAAAACCAAGCTGGTTCAAAGTGTTTAACCCTAAATCTGTATCAAAAATACTGTGAAAAGTATTGTATGATGTAGTAAACACAGAAAAAAAGGGTTTCGGAGCTCTGTCAGCAAAGACAGAGGCACTTGCTACCACAACAACAGAGGCCCCCAGCGTCTTGTGACCCTAAATCTGCATCTACACAACTTGAATCTCTTTCAATAGCTATGCCCCACAAGGTTGGGCATATTTCTGGGGCTGCAAGTAGTTGTTTTGGGTTCCTTAGCTACCTATGAAAAGAGCAAGAAAACCAAGCTGGTTCAAAGTGTTTAACCCCTAAATCTGTATCAAAAATACTGTGAAAAGTATTGTATGATGTAGTAAACACAGAAAAAAAGGGTTTCGGAGCTCTGTCAGCAAAGACAGAGGCACTTGCTACCACAACAACAGAGGCCCCCAGCGTCTTGTGACCCTAAATCTGCATCTACACAACTTGAATCTCTTTCAATAGCTATGCCCCACAAGGTTGGGCATATTTCTGGGGCTGCAAGTAGTTGTTTTGGGTTCCTTAGCTACCTATGAAAAGAGCAAGAAAACCAAGCTGGTTCAAAGTGTTTAACCCCTAAATCTGTATCAAAAATACTGTGAAAAGTATTGTATGATGTAGTAAACACAGAAAAAAAGGGTTTCGGAGCTCTGTCAGCAAAGACAGAGGCACTTGCTACCACAACAACAGAGGCCCCCAGCGTCTTGTGACCCTAAATCTGCATCTACACAACTTGAATCTCTTTCAATAGCTATGCCCCACAAGGTTGGGCATATTTCTGGGGCTGCAAGTAGTTGTTTTGGGTTCCTTAGCTACCTATGAAAAGAGCAAGAAAACCAAGCTGGTTCAAAGTGTTTAACCCCTAAATCTGTATCAAAAATACTGTGAAAAGTATTGTATGATGTAGTAAACACAGAAAAAAAGGGTTTCGGAGCTCTGTCAGCAAAGACAGAGGCACTTGCTACCACAACAACAGAGGCCCCCAGCGTCTTGTGACCCTAAATCTGCATCTACACAACTTGAATCTCTTTCAATAGCTATGCCCCACAAGGTTGGGCATATTTCTGGGGCTGCAAGTAGTTGTTTTGGGTTCCTTAGCTACCTATGAAAAGAGCAAGAAAACCAAGCTGGTTCAAAGTGTTTAACCCCTAAATCTGTATCAAAAATACTGTGAAAAGTATTGTATGATGTAGTAAACACAGAAAAAAAGGGTTTCGGAGCTCTGTCAGCAAAGACAGAGGCACTTGCTACCACAACAACAGAGGCCCCCAGCGTCTTGTGACCCTAAATCTGCATCTACACAACTTGAATCTCTTTCAATAGCTATGCCCCACAAGGTTGGGCATATTTCTGGGCTGCAAGTAGTTGTTTTGGGTTCCTTAGCTACCTATGAAAAGAGCAAGAAAACCAAGCTGGTTCAAAGTGTTTAACCCCTAAATCTGTATCAAAAATACTGTGAAAAGTATTGTATGATGTAGTAAACACAGAAAAAAAGGGTTTCGGAGCTCTGTCAGCAAAGACAGAGGCACTTGCTACCACAACAACAGAGGCCCCCAGCGTCTTGTGACCCTAAATCTGCATCTACACAACTTGAATCTCTTTCAATAGCTATGCCCCACAAGGTTGGGCATATTTCTGGGGCTGCAAGTAGTTGTTTTGGGTTCCTTAGCTACCTATGAAAAGAGCAAGAAAACCAAGCTGGTTCAAAGTGTTTAACCCCTAAATCTGTATCAAAAATACTGTGAAAAGTATTGTATGATGTAGTAAACACAGAAAAAAAGGGTTTCGGAGCTCTGTCAGCAAAGACAGAGGCACTTGCTACCACAACAACAGAGGCCCCCAGCGTCTTGTGACCCTAAATCTGCATCTACACAACTTGAATCTCTTTCAATAGCTATGCCCCACAAGGTTGGGCATATTTCTGGGGCTGCAAGTAGTTGTTTTGGGTTCCTTAGCTACCTATGAAAAGAGCAAGAAAACCAAGCTGGTTCAAAGTGTTTAACCCCTAAATCTGTATCAAAAATACTGTGAAAAGTATTGTATGATGTAGTAAACACAGAAAAAAAGGGTTTCGGAGCTCTGTCAGCAAAGACAGAGGCACTTGCTACCACAACAACAGAGGCCCCCAGCGTCTTGTGACCCTAAATCTGCATCTACACAACTTGAATCTCTTTCAATAGCTATGCCCCACAAGGTTGGGCATATTTCTGGGGCTGCAAGTAGTTGTTTTGGGTTCCTTAGCTACCTATGAAAAGAGCAAGAAAACCAAGCTGGTTCAAAGTGTTTAACCCCTAAATCTGTATCAAAAATACTGTGAAAAGTATTGTATGATGTAGTAAACACAGAAAAAAAGGGTTTCGGAGCTCTGTCAGCAAAGACAGAGGCACTTGCTACCACAACAACAGAGGCCCCCAGCGTCTTGTGACCCTAAATCTGCATCTACACAACTTGAATCTCTTTCAATAGCTATGCCCCACAAGGTTGGGCATATTTCTGGGGCTGCAAGTAGTTGTTTTGGGTTCCTTAGCTACCTATGAAAAGAGCAAGAAAACCAAGCTGGTTCAAAGTGTTTAACCCCTAAATCTGTATCAAAAATACTGTGAAAAGTATTGTATGATGTAGTAAACACAGAAAAAAAGGGTTTCGGAGCTCTGTCAGCAAAGACAGAGGCACTTGCTACCACAACAACAGAGGCCCCCAGCGTCTTGTGACCCTAAATCTGCATCTACACAACTTGAATCTCTTTCAATAGCTATGCCCCACAAGGTTGGGCATATTTCTGGGGCTGCAAGTAGTTGTTTTGGGTTCCTTAGCTACCTATGAAAAGAGCAAGAAAACCAAGCTGGTTCAAAGTGTTTAACCCCTAAATCTGTATCAAAAATACTGTGAAAAGTATTGTATGATGTAGTAAACACAGAAAAAAAGGGTTTCGGAGCTCTGTCAGCAAAGACAGAGGCACTTGCTACCACAACAACAGAGGCCCCCAGCGTCTTGTGACCCTAAATCTGCATCTACACAACTTGAATCTCTTTCAATAGCTATGCCCCACAAGGTTGGGCATATTTCTGGGGCTGCAAGTAGTTGTTTTGGGTTCCTTAGCTACCTATGAAAAGAGCAAGAAAACCAAGCTGGTTCAAAGTGTTTAACCCCTAAATCTGTATCAAAAATACTGTGAAAAGTATTGTATGATGTAGTAAACACAGAAAAAAAGGGTTTCGGAGCTCTGTCAGCAAAGACAGAGGCACTTGCTACCACAACAACAGAGGCCCCCAGCGTCTTGTGACCCTAAATCTGCATCTACACAACTTGAATCTCTTTCAATAGCTATGCCCCACAAGGTTGGGCATATTTCTGGGGCTGCAAGTAGTTGTTTTGGGTTCCTTAGCTACCTATGAAAAGAGCAAGAAAACCAAGCTGGTTCAAAGTGTTTAACCCCTAAATCTGTATCAAAAATACTGTGAAAAGTATTGTATGATGTAGTAAACACAGAAAAAAAGGGTTTCGGAGCTCTGTCAGCAAAGACAGAGGCACTTGCTACCACAACAACAGAGGCCCCCAGCGTCTTGTGACCCTAAATCTGCATCTACACAACTTGAATCTCTTTCAATAGCTATGCCCCACAAGGTTGGGCATATTTCTGGGGCTGCAAGTAGTTGTTTTGGGTTCCTTAGCTACCTATGAAAAGAGCAAGAAAACCAAGCTGGTTCAAAGTGTTTAACCCCTAAATCTGTATCAAAAATACTGTGAAAAGTATTGTATGATGTAGTAAACACAGAAAAAAAGGGTTTCGGAGCTCTGTCAGCAAAGACAGAGGCACTTGCTACCACAACAACAGAGGCCCCAGCGTCTTGTGACCCTAAATCTGCATCTACACAACTTGAATCTCTTTCAATAGCTATGCCCCACAAGGTTGGGCATATTTCTGGGGCTGCAAGTAGTTGTTTTGGGTTCCTTAGCTACCTATGAAAAGAGCAAGAAAACCAAGCTGGTTCAAAGTGTTTAACCCCTAAATCTGTATCAAAAATACTGTGAAAAGTATTGTATGATGTAGTAAACACAGAAAAAAAGGGTTTCGGAGCTCTGTCAGCAAAGACAGAGGCACTTGCTACCACAACAACAGAGGCCCCCAGCGTCTTGTGACCCTAAATCTGCATCTACACAACTTGAATCTCTTTCAATAGCTATGCCCCACAAGGTTGGGCATATTTCTGGGGCTGCAAGTAGTTGTTTTGGGTTCCTTAGCTACCTATGAAAAGAGCAAGAAAACCAAGCTGGTTCAAAGTGTTTAACCCCTAAATCTGTATCAAAAATACTGTGAAAAGTATTGTATGATGTAGTAAACACAGAAAAAAAGGGTTTCGGAGCTCTGTCAGCAAAGACAGAGGCACTTGCTACCACAACAACAGAGGCCCCCAGCGTCTTGTGACCCTAAATCTGCATCTACACAACTTGAATCTCTTTCAATAGCTATGCCCCACAAGGTTGGGCATATTTCTGGGGCTGCAAGTAGTTGTTTTGGGTTCCTTAGCTACCTATGAAAAGAGCAAGAAAACCAAGCTGGTTCAAAGTGTTTAACCCCTAAATCTGTATCAAAAATACTGTGAAAAGTATTGTATGATGTAGTAAACACAGAAAAAAAGGGTTTCGGAGCTCTGTCAGCAAAGACAGAGGCACTTGCTACCACAACAACAGAGGCCCCCAGCGTCTTGTGACCCTAAATCTGCATCTACACAACTTGAATCTCTTTCAATAGCTATGCCCCACAAGGTTGGGCATATTTCTGGGGCTGCAAGTAGTTGTTTTGGGTTCCTTAGCTACCTATGAAAAGAGCAAGAAAACCAAGCTGGTTCAAAGTGTTTAACCCCTAAATCTGTATCAAAAATACTGTGAAAAGTATTGTATGATGTAGTAAACACAGAAAAAAAGGGTTTCGGAGCTCTGTCAGCAAAGACAGAGGCACTTGCTACCACAACAACAGAGGCCCCAGCGTCTTGTGACCCTAAATCTGCATCTACACAACTTGAATCTCTTTCAATAGCTATGCCCCACAAGGTTGGGCATATTTCTGGGGCTGCAAGTAGTTGTTTTGGGTTCCTTAGCTACCTATGAAAAGAGCAAGAAAACCAAGCTGGTTCAAAGTGTTTAACCCCTAAATCTGTATCAAAAATACTGTGAAAAGTATTGTATGATGTAGTAAACACAGAAAAAAAGGGTTTCGGAGCTCTGTCAGCAAAGACAGAGGCACTTGCTACCACAACAACAGAGGCCCCCAGCGTCTTGTGACCCTAAATCTGCATCTACACAACTTGAATCTCTTTCAATAGCTATGCCCCACAAGGTTGGGCATATTTCTGGGGCTGCAAGTAGTTGTTTTGGGTTCCTTAGCTACCTATGAAAAGAGCAAGAAAACCAAGCTGGTTCAAAGTGTTTAACCCCTAAATCTGTATCAAAAATACTGTGAAAAGTATTGTATGATGTAGTAAACACAGAAAAAAAGGGTTTCGGAGCTCTGTCAGCAAAGACAGAGGCACTTGCTACCACAACAACAGAGGCCCCCAGCGTCTTGTGACCCTAAATCTGCATCTACACAACTTGAATCTCTTTCAATAGCTATGCCCCACAAGGTTGGGCATATTTCTGGGGCTGCAAGTAGTTGTTTTGGGTTCCTTAGCTACCTATGAAAAGAGCAAGAAAACCAAGCTGGTTCAAAGTGTTTAACCCCTAAATCTGTATCAAAAATACTGTGAAAAGTATTGTATGATGTAGTAAACACAGAAAAAAAGGGTTTCGGAGCTCTGTCAGCAAAGACAGAGGCACTTGCTACCACAACAACAGAGGCCCCCAGCGTCTTGTGACCCTAAATCTGCATCTACACAACTTGAATCTCTTTCAATAGCTATGCCCCACAAGGTTGGGCATATTTCTGGGGCTGCAAGTAGTTGTTTTGGGTTCCTTAGCTACCTATGAAAAGAGCAAGAAAACCAAGCTGGTTCAAAGTGTTTAACCCCTAAATCTGTATCAAAAATACTGTGAAAAGTATTGTATGATGTAGTAAACACAGAAAAAAAGGGTTTCGGAGCTCTGTCAGCAAAGACAGAGGCACTTGCTACCACAACAACAGAGGCCCCAGCGTCTTGTGACCCTAAATCTGCATCTACACAACTTGAATCTCTTTCAATAGCTATGCCCCACAAGGTTGGGCATATTTCTGGGGCTGCAAGTAGTTGTTTTGGGTTCCTTAGCTACCTATGAAAAGAGCAAGAAAACCAAGCTGGTTCAAAGTGTTTAACCCCTAAATCTGTATCAAAAATACTGTGAAAAGTATTGTATGATGTAGTAAACACAGAAAAAAAGGGTTTCGGAGCTCTGTCAGCAAAGACAGAGGCACTTGCTACCACAACAACAGAGGCCCCCAGCGTCTTGTGACCCTAAATCTGCATCTACACAACTTGAATCTCTTTCAATAGCTATGCCCCACAAGGTTGGGCATATTTCTGGGGCTGCAAGTAGTTGTTTTGGGTTCCTTAGCTACCTATGAAAAGAGCAAGAAAACCAAGCTGGTTCAAAGTGTTTAACCCCTAAATCTGTATCAAAAATACTGTGAAAAGTATTGTATGATGTAGTAAACACAGAAAAAAAGGGTTTCGGAGCTCTGTCAGCAAAGACAGAGGCACTTGCTACCACAACAACAGAGGCCCCCAGCGTCTTGTGACCCTAAATCTGCATCTACACAACTTGAATCTCTTTCAATAGCTATGCCCCACAAGGTTGGGCATATTTCTGGGGCTGCAAGTAGTTGTTTTGGGTTCCTTAGCTACCTATGAAAAGAGCAAGAAAACCAAGCTGGTTCAAAGTGTTTAACCCCTAAATCTGTATCAAAAATACTGTGAAAAGTATTGTATGATGTAGTAAACACAGAAAAAAAGGGTTTCGGAGCTCTGTCAGCAAAGACAGAGGCACTTGCTACCACAACAACAGAGGCCCCCAGCGTCTTGTGACCCTAAATCTGCATCTACACAACTTGAATCTCTTTCAATAGCTATGCCCCACAAGGTTGGGCATATTTCTGGGGCTGCAAGTAGTTGTTTTGGGTTCCTTAGCTACCTATGAAAAGAGCAAGAAAACCAAGCTGGTTCAAAGTGTTTAACCCCTAAATCTGTATCAAAAATACTGTGAAAAGTATTGTATGATGTAGTAAACACAGAAAAAAAGGGTTTCGGAGCTCTGTCAGCAAAGACAGAGGCACTTGCTACCACAACAACAGAGGCCCCCAGCGTCTTGTGACCCTAAATCTGCATCTACACAACTTGAATCTCTTTCAATAGCTATGCCCCACAAGGTTGGGCATATTTCTGGGGCTGCAAGTAGTTGTTTTGGGTTCCTTAGCTACCTATGAAAAGAGCAAGAAAACCAAGCTGGTTCAAAGTGTTTAACCCCTAAATCTGTATCAAAAATACTGTGAAAAGTATTGTATGATGTAGTAAACACAGAAAAAAAGGGTTTCGGAGCTCTGTCAGCAAAGACAGAGGCACTTGCTACCACAACAACAGAGGCCCCCAGCGTCTTGTGACCCTAAATCTGCATCTACACAACTTGAATCTCTTTCAATAGCTATGCCCCACAAGGTTGGGCATATTTCTGGGGCTGCAAGTAGTTGTTTTGGGTTCCTTAGCTACCTATGAAAAGAGCAAGAAAACCAAGCTGGTTCAAAGTGTTTAACCCCTAAATCTGTATCAAAAATACTGTGAAAAGTATTGTATGATGTAGTAAACACAGAAAAAAAGGGTTTCGGAGCTCTGTCAGCAAAGACAGAGGCACTTGCTACCACAACAACAGAGGCCCCCAGCGTCTTGTGACCCTAAATCTGCATCTACACAACTTGAATCTCTTTCAATAGCTATGCCCCACAAGGTTGGGCATATTTCTGGGGCTGCAAGTAGTTGTTTTGGGTTCCTTAGCTACCTATGAAAAGAGCAAGAAAACCAAGCTGGTTCAAAGTGTTTAACCCCTAAATCTGTATCAAAAATACTGTGAAAAGTATTGTATGATGTAGTAAACACAGAAAAAAAGGGTTTCGGAGCTCTGTCAGCAAAGACAGAGGCACTTGCTACCACAACAACAGAGGCCCCCAGCGTCTTGTGACCCTAAATCTGCATCTACACAACTTGAATCTCTTTCAATAGCTATGCCCCACAAGGTTGGGCATATTTCTGGGGCTGCAAGTAGTTGTTTTGGGTTCCTTAGCTACCTATGAAAAGAGCAAGAAAACCAAGCTGGTTCAAAGTGTTTAACCCCTAAATCTGTATCAAAAATACTGTGAAAAGTATTGTATGATGTAGTAAACACAGAAAAAAAGGGTTTCGGAGCTCTGTCAGCAAAGACAGAGGCACTTGCTACCACAACAACAGAGGCCCCCAGCGTCTTGTGACCCTAAATCTGCATCTACACAACTTGAATCTCTTTCAATAGCTATGCCCCACAAGGTTGGGCATATTTCTGGGGCTGCAAGTAGTTGTTTTGGGTTCCTTAGCTACCTATGAAAAGAGCAAGAAAACCAAGCTGGTTCAAAGTGTTTAACCCCTAAATCTGTATCAAAAATACTGTGAAAAGTATTGTATGATGTAGTAAACACAGAAAAAAAGGGTTTCGGAGCTCTGTCAGCAAAGACAGAGGCACTTGCTACCACAACAACAGAGGCCCCCAGCGTCTTGTGACCCTAAATCTGCATCTACACAACTTGAATCTCTTTCAATAGCTATGCCCCACAAGGTTGGGCATATTTCTGGGGCTGCAAGTAGTTGTTTTGGGTTCCTTAGCTACCTATGAAAAGAGCAAGAAAACCAAGCTGGTTCAAAGTGTTTAACCCCTAAATCTGTATCAAAAATACTGTGAAAAGTATTGTATGATGTAGTAAACACAGAAAAAAAGGGTTTCGGAGCTCTGTCAGCAAAGACAGAGGCACTTGCTACCACAACAACAGAGGCCCCCAGCGTCTTGTGACCCTAAATCTGCATCTACACAACTTGAATCTCTTTCAATAGCTATGCCCCACAAGGTTGGGCATATTTCTGGGGCTGCAAGTAGTTGTTTTGGGTTCCTTAGCTACCTATGAAAAGAGCAAGAAAACCAAGCTGGTTCAAAGTGTTTAACCCCTAAATCTGTATCAAAAATACTGTGAAAAGTATTGTATGATGTAGTAAACACAGAAAAAAAGGGTTTCGGAGCTCTGTCAGCAAAGACAGAGGCAGGCCAAGGTGCTCTGCTTTGAGACTGCACACCAAGTTGAGGAACTGCTTGCCCTACGGAGGCTACTCCTGTGCATTTTCTCAACATGTTTTCAGCAAGGCAGGGATGAGCTTTAGCTTGAACTTGGAATTTATGTAAAATTAGAAGTTTTTATTATGAGTCAATTATTTTCTTGCTGGCTCTTCAAACTTGGTTGGAGTCTGAACAGATCTCAAAATATTGACGCCAATGAGGGAAATGACTGGAGTGTGTGGGTTAGAATGTGAAGGCAAAAGAAATTTGAACTTACAGCACACTAAGAAAAGTGAAATAGATCCTTCAAATACACCCATGTTGAACAAAACATACTTTTGAATGAATGTTCTGTTATTGAATGGGACAAATGTGCTGTTTTTGGTGGAGATTGGAGTGTCTGTGCGTCGTTGAATACCCTGTTGAAGGACTCAGCCATCCTTTATGATTGAGATGAATACAAACTCGGCTTTCAATATTGGAAGATGTAAAAATGATGACATGACTAGTGGACAAGGCTTTGGCCTTTGGAATCAACGAGTTCATGATTTTTTCATTCAAAGTCGCTACTTTCTGCTGAGTCTCAATATTTCCACTGAACGAAGCAAGCTTGGTAACGTAAATGCGAGAGACATCCAAGGAAAGGATATCATTGACTTTTGAAAAGACTGTGAGATCAAGTCCAACACAACTAGAACGAACCATCCACAGCCTTTGCTTGAGAGTTAATATTACAGTGCTGCTGAATTCTGGAGACAATCGCTTCAACCGCGTTTTCTCCGCGTGCGTATGGAACAATGATGGATGATCCCTCCGTCGCTAGTTCCTACAAAACGCATAAGCCACAGGATGTTTATAGAAGCGACAGTACTTTGATTGCAGCAAAGTTCTTGGAAAATCGCGAAAGGTCAGAAGCGTGAACCTGTTGTGGTGGGTGGTGGTTTTTGTCAACAGCGAAGAGGAGAAGAAGACGTACCTTGGGCTGGTCAAAGATTAACGTCACATCAGCACATGGGATACTTTCGATGGCTGCTTCGAGCGACGTTGCCGGGTTCAAGGGGCTTTCGCAAAGGTGAGTAAGACTACGACGGATGCTCGGTCGTACCTCATTGAACGCCCAGCACTCCCTTGTCCTTGAGCAATAATAAAAGGCGCGGAACCATCAAAGGCCAGGACTGGCGCGATGGAAGCCGCGGCAACCAGAAGTGAGAGAGTAAGTTGCATTTTTGTTGGAAAGTTACTTGTTAGCTAATTCTTCTACTGTTTTTAATCCAGCAAACAACAAGTAACAGATCCCAAATCTCTCTTCAACGCCTGATAATCCACGTCGTGTGCATCCAACACTTCTCCCCATTTCTGCACCTGGAAGTTGACTTCAACGCGTGCAGCGTCCGTCGCAAAATCTACCGTCACACCTCGCTTCAAAATCGCGGTTCCAATTAAGAAAGATTTTGAACTCAACACAGCCCGTTCAAATGCTGCCAATTGCATTGGAGTCAAGGACTCAATGAATGCCTTGAGTTTCGAATAGCTTCGGGAGTTTGACGGACACTAAATATTTCAAAAGTAGGTGTGATGGGAACTTGGAATTCAGCTGCAGCCCAGTTGATGATAGGACGCCAGTACTTTTCCTGCAGATCGACAAGGTTTTGAGGTCCGTCCTGCATATATCTGTATTCATTATATTCAGATTCTGCTTTCTGATAAACGTGAATGACGCTCACAAGATGGAATCCGTGTCCAAATAACGAAACATGGTTTCAATCACGCCTTTGCGAGTTTCTGGAGCCTTTCCCAATTCGATTCCACGTACCGCAATAGAAGTCTATATATATATTGTTAGTCATGTTGCTGTATTGCATGAAATAATGACATACCATGGGAAGGGATGAAGACTTCAGCAAACGTTCTTGTTCCTCCCATTCAGCAGCAACAAGACTGGCAAGGATCTTGTTCTCTCTTGGTACAACAATCTCGACGCCTTCAGGGTTCTTTAGTGTGCGTCCATCGAGTTTGATGCGAATGCCGTCTGATGACTCTTCAGGAAACGCCTTCTTCCAGAACCGCGAAATAACAAGTGGCTTAGCAGCTGCCGCAGGAGTAGCTGTTGCTGCAGCAGTTGTGTAGCATCGAGAAGCTGTCCGTGTCAAAGTGCGGATCATCGAAACACAAGTGAGAAAAAGAAGAGAGTTTTGTTCTTTGTTGCATTTATTTGGATTGTTTACTACATTCACAGCTTCTTTTTCAATTGAGCGTATTCATTTGGATCTGAGTACAGTCTCCATGACAGTTTGATGGCGTCGGGGATCTCACGGGCTTCCTTGTCAGCTTTCCCTGTTGAACCAAACATAGTGTCAGAAGAAACCCGATGCATTCAGAGGAACAGATTCAATAGCTGTTGATGAATACACACCTTTCCATGTTCTGATGCCAGTTGCAGTTCCGTTTCTAAAGCCCTGCGTCCCCCAGTCAAATTCATCAGTCTCCTCATAACATCCTCGAAACAAATGAGCTTACATCTGTAAAGCTCACACCAGTGACAGTCCAGTAAGATCCTTCAATGCCTTTGTTGATCCACTTTGTTGGGACTACTCTTGCTCCCTCCGCCATATTGTTTGGAGCGAGAGGTGCAAGAGTATCAAACAATGTTCGCTTTCTGGACAAGATATTGAGGAAAGACGGGTGGGTTCCCCATTTCGCTTTGATAACGGCTGCCATAGTGATAGTCTCTTTTGTTGGGTTGGTTTTACTTTGTTTTTTCTTTTTGCAATTCAACCAAACGCAATAGTTCTGAAATGGACCGCCACAACACTCGTCTTCGCAGAGAATATCTTTACAAAAAGTCTCTTGAGGCAAAGGACAAAACCATCCATGAGCGCAAAACGAGAATCAGAGAGGCGTTGGAGGGTGCGTGTTTTGTGCTATCGAGTCAGTGTACCCTAACTGTCCGTGGTCTACAGCTGGAAAGGCCATTCCAAGTGATCTCAGAAAAGAAGCAACTTTGTTGAAGAAAGATCTCTTTTATGATGAAGCCCAAGCTGGTTAGTAGACTTGCAACACTCTGGTCCTGAATTGACTTCTCAAAACCATTCAGCTCCAACAACGCACATCGACGACGAGTACTCGCGTGCAGGAGTAAACGATCCAAAAGTATTGATCACAACGTCAAGAGACCCGAGCAGTCGTCTCCAACAATTCGCAAAGGTGCTCCAAACCATCGACGCACTTTCAATGCTGACTCTCTCTTGATTTCTCCCTCAAACAGGAAGTCAGACTCATTTTCCCAAATGCGCAACGAATCAACAGAGGTGGTTACGTCATGAAGGAAATCTGTGATGCCTGTCGTGCCAACGATGTGACAGACTTGGTTATTCTGCATGAACACCGTGGACAGCCAGGTATGTTCTGTCTACGCTTCTCAATGCGACGTTATCGCTAAACTTCTTGAACTTACAGACGGTCTCATCATCTCTCACTTCCCATACGGCCCAACCGCATACTTCTCCTTACACAATGTAGTCCTTCGACACGATATTCCAGATCGCGGAACCGTGTCTGAGCAGTTCCCACACTTGATTTTCAACAACTTCAATTCAAAGCTCGGGCAGCGATTCCAAAACATTTTAAAGTACTTGTTCCCTGTGCCCAAGGACGATAGCAAGCGTGTCATGACGTTTTCGAATGATGCCGATTTTATTTCGTTCAGGTTAGTGATTTTATGTTCGAGATTTGTTGGTTTTGCGTAAGGGTTAACACAAAGTTCCTCACAGGCATCACGTCTTTTACAAGATGGGCAAAGATGTAACGCTTTCAGAAGTTGGTCCACGTTTTGAAATGAGAGGATATGAAATCAAGCTGGGAACTGTTGAAGACGAAACTACAGCTGACACGGAATGGGTCAACAGGCCCTACTCAAATGCAGCAAGGAAAGGAAAGCTTATGTTGTAGTTTCGCGACGAGTAGAAAAAATAAATCCATAAAAATGCAAAGTCCTCAAAAAGAACGTCTTGATATAATTTAGTCATTTGAGTTTCGGAACTGACGACAACAGAAACAAAAGAAAAGGTACAAACAATTATTACTGCAAAAAGAAAGAAACACAGGCCAAACCAAGATCCTGACAACGATAGGGATACAACAACGAAACGAGAAAACCTCCAACTACAAGCAACGAATATACAAGCGAACGAAAAGTCTAATTTACTTTCTGGTACGCTGTCGCTTAGCTGGGGCCGAGCTCTCTGATGCTGTTCTAGTAGATCCCGCGATAGAAGAGGATGAAGATGAGGCAGCAGGTGGTGCTGGGGTCAAAGATGGTGGAGTAGACACAGGTGCATTCAAACTTGACAGTGAAAAAGTACCGTCTGGAGACTCTCTTGTACTCCATAAATCACTTGGCATATCAAGTCCCATGATATCTGTGAGGGACTCTGCCTTGATTCCATCCGACTCGTTTCCATCATCAAACCCACCAAATCCTCCACTGCCACCGAGGCCGCCAAACAATGTTGATTCGATTCCTTGCCCTGCAGCAGCGATTCCTTCGTTGAATTGAAGTCCGTTCTGATTTTAAGTTTTAGTTTTTTGAGTTTGAAGGAAACGATAAGGAGAATGCAAAATCCTCGCATTCTTCCTTCCAGTCCCAAACCTTCATTCCAACGAAATACAAAGAAACACACACCTCTTCATACAAGTCACGTAACCGCTTCTTGTTGTTATCAGCACCATCCTTTTGATCAATTTCCTGACGCAACATTTGAATTTCCATTTCGTATTCTTTTTAGGTAACATTGTTAGTATTGCATCCGATAAATTAAAGGCGAGGGCGTCAAAAAGAAGGAGGCACCCCCACATGTTGGGCTGATTAGATAAGACTTCTTCCTTCAACTGTCAAATCCGCGGCATGGATATTCGCATTCGCATGAATACGAACAAAAGGATCTTTGTTTGGCTCACTACTACCCTTGTATGACGGCAATGACCTCCGCTCAGGCTCATAGCTTCGCTACACAATTCAATTTGAAAAAGGATGTTCCCTTCGCTCATATTTCAATGGCTTCTCCTGATGGCGACGAGCTCAGCTCGTAACGTCACTGCCAATTCACTTCATAAAAGGATGTTCGCTACGCCAACTGCTTAAACATGGCAAACTCCATCCTCTCGTGAATTAAAACTGAAGCCACCAATATTCACATCCAAACGCATAAAAAGAGTGGCATCAAAAATGCTATTGTCAATATCTATCTAATCTCATGGGAGGAGCAAAGCATTAACAGTGTGACAAACCTTGAAGACGCCTCTCCAATAAAGACACTTTATCGGACAACTGTTTCGTAGTTTGTTCCATCATTTGTTGCTTCTCCTTCTTTTTAGCTCTGAAACGAGCGGAGGCAGCAGTGTTACGACGACGCTTATCCAGTTCTGATTCGGTCTTTTCAGAGGCCGGTTTAGGGCCAGTTGAGGAGGCCGTTCGAGGTTGAGCTGAAGCAGAAGAAGAAGAAGGAACTGGAGGAGGCAGAATGGGAGGCAGAGGAGATGGGTAGTAAGGTTGGGCAAGCATAGGCATCATAGGAGTCGCCGCCATCATTTGATTCATAGGATTCCCGAGGGCAGCGAGGAAGGACTGGTTCGCAAGCAGAGACGAAGCCAGGATCGCCTGTTGAGTGGCAATGGCCATCTGAGACACAGTCATGTCACCGACGTGGTTGATGTTGTTGATGTTGTTGTTGTTTGCAGCATTGTTGTTACTAATAGTGTTCTGCGCACCGGCCGAGTTCGAGTTCGCAGTTTCTGTTGAGGCGCCTGAGAAGCCGCGGAGACCCGCAAGGTCGTCGAGGTCGTCGAGTTCGAGTTGCTCCTCAGAAAGTCCCTCGAGCATCAGCGACGACAACTGAAGCCACTCATCGGCTTTGTTCGAAGTGTTTGTGTTCGTGTTGGCGTTCGAGCCTGACCCGCTTCCGCTTCCGCTTCCACTCGATTGATACTGGTCCATCGATACTTTCTGAAGGTGAAACGTTTTGGACTTGCTGAAAAATTTGTGGGATTCATCTCGATTTCGAATTGCGACATCATCGGAATCCTCGATTCTTGCTGATTGCTGCGCTTCCGAGGTTGCATTGAGGCTACTCGGCTATTTCGCTGCTCCTTAACCCTCCTCATTCGCTGTTATTTTTAGATGCAGTAGTTTGAAACACTCAAAAACTGCTTTTCCCCCAGAAGACATTCAAAAACTCAACATATGAGTGAAATAAAACTTGGACAATTTTTTGCGCGTATGGGCAGTCTCTTACTTTCAAAAATTCTTCAAGTGATCACCATACATACTTCTAGATTTTAATCATTGCGTATTGTAAGCTAGATATGCTTGGATCGATGTGAATATACAGCGTACTTTTGGTTTCTTGTTTTGGTGAGATTCTCTTTCTTTTTTTTCTAAGTCCTCCTGAAAACAACCAACAAAATGGACCTTGACCCAGGATCCCTCGCTGTCTTTGACACGGCAGCCGTTCACATCAACGCAACCACAAAAGTATCTGCGATCGAATCAATCCTCCAAGAACGAACAACCGCGGCTGTCCAAGCCCTCTTTGACGTTGTCTTTGCCCTCCCAGTCGAAGCCACAGACAACAACGGTGTCCTCGCGAAACTACCAAAACCAACCTCAAAACTGCCTCGTGCTCTTCCAGTTCCTTCAAGCGACCAACTCACCACTCGTTGGGAAAAGTTTGCTAAAGAGAAGGGCATCATGAAAAAGAAGAAACAAAGACGTGTCTTTGATGAGGAAAGTGGGAAATATAAGGTCCGTTATGGGTATGATGAAAAGAAGGATAAGGATGCTGTTCCGGAGGATTGGTTGATTGAGGTCAAGAATTCTCGTGCTCCTTCTAAAGGTGCTGGATTTCAAGCTGGTGAGTGTGTATGTTTGTGCATGTCAGAGTACACAAAGCAGTTGCGGAATTGGATCAGCAGGGAGCATTTATGAGAGTTACAAGAGTGCGAACAGACGAGAGTACGAGCGGAGCTCGTGGCCTCCAGAAAAAGTCTTGAACGTAGTGAGCGCAAGGAACTGTGCAGTGAGGCAACGAGCGGAACTTGTTGCCATCTGTCGAAATCATACACAAACGAAGTGTTCATGAGAAAACCCCCCCAATCCACACAACATACAATTTAACATAAATACTATGTAGATGCCGACACAGACGCGTACACCCAACGCAACGCTGACAAGCGTGAACGTGTTGCCAAAAACAAATCCCAACAACGTCGTAACCAGCTCGAAAACCCTCGTTCTGGACTTACCCCGAAAGAAGCGCGTGCAGCTCACTTGAAGGCTCAACTCAAGGACGCGAGAACAAGTACCGCTTCTATTGGTCGATTCGATAAAACTGTGAAGGGAGAAGACCAGGTCAAGTTTAAGCGGGCAAAGAGAAAGTTTGACGATGTTACTGGAAGTGCGGATTCTGAGAGGGATAAGCTCCGTAAGGTTGTGGGAGGAGTCAACAAGAAGGTGAATGCGGATGGTGGAATTATTGCAACCAAGGTATTGTCTCTACTACCCAGCACTTGCCTTTGGAATCATAACTAATTCGATACTTTCTTACATCACAGGCTGTCTCACAAATCGCCCAATCCTCAAAGAAACCGAGTGCAAAGAAAACTGTCGACAAGAAATCATTCCGCAAGAACAAAAAGTAAAAAGTCTCTCAATAAAACGCGAAATCATTCCAATCACTACAGTTTGAATCTCAAAATAAGCGGAATTTATTATGTGCACTGTTCCGTCACAAAACGAATGAAATAAACTCCAAAAACCCAAGATCCATCATCTCCCACCCAATCGTAAAACACGGTCATTCCTTCACGTTTAACTTAGTAGCCATACTGTTGGTTTCCTCCGTATGGGTTTGAAGCGGCAGGTGGTGGAGCTCCTCCGTAAGGGTTGGACGCAGCAGGTGGAGGAGGCATTGCTGCAACAGGTGGTCGCCCGTATGGGTTTGAAGCCGCTGGCGGTGGTGGTGCGGCAGCACCTCCGTATGGAGCAGTGGCTGCTGGAGGTGGCGCTACTCCTCCATATGGTTGCGATGGCGTTTGTTGTGGCGAAAAGACGCCTCGAGCAGACGGTGGTGGAGCGGCTCCGTAAGGGCTAGTACCGGCGGCTGGAGGTGGTGGAATATTCGCTGATCCTCCGTATGGGGCTGAGGCAGCTGGGGGAGGAGGAGCTTGTTGGTATTGGTTGGCAGCCGGAGGTGGGGCAACATTATTATATTGGTTTGTTGACGGGGGTGGTGCGCTCCCGTACGGTTTAGCGGCTGGAGGAGGTACATTTCCGTATGGGTTTGTTGCTGCAGGAGGAGCATTACCGTATGGACTGGCAGTCGCGGCAGGTGGTGGAGGAAGTTGATTCGCCCGAGGAGGTTGAGTGGCGTAAGCTGATGGAGGTGGCGCGGCCGTGGCTGGAAGAGGTTGTTGATGAGCTTGTTGCTTATCGAGTTCAGCACGTTCCAGTGTGTCAATCACCCTCTTGACTCCAAGAATCCACGCTGACGTTGCCGAAAATTTAGCAGTCAATAGCTCAACTTGCAGTTTGTGAGCGGCTGAATAATCTCCAGATTGCAAATCTAATCCGAACAGAGTTTTAGAACCAACTGCCAAGAAAACACAAAATAATTACATTTAACAAGCGACAACAGCTTCGCAACAATGTCCTCGGCAACTTCACCGTTATTTAATTGGTCGAATAAGTTCAAAACCTTCTTCTCCGTGTCTTCCCATTCTCGCTTTTGTTGAGGCTGTTAAAAACAGAGTCAGCTGTCCATCCATATTTATCACAAATCGAGGGAAAAAACAGTACCTGCGTTTTTGTTTCCTTGCAAACGTTCATCACAGCATCTAATCCTGTCACAATTGGCAAATGAGCAGGCTTGATATGAGTTCTATCTCCAGAAGCTGTAATGCAAGCGTTAAGTCGCATAAAATAATAATAAAATACGATCTTACGATGACGCTTTGGACCAGTCGCGACAGCTGGAGCTGGAGCAGCCGTTGGTTGTGGTGGAACTGACGCACTTGGCGCAGGTGCAGGGAATCCAGCAAACGAGTTACTTGGGCCAGTTTGTCCCAGCATTTGTGGTTGTGGCGCAATGTATTGCCCAGATTGTGACACACTTCTACCAGCTACAGCAGGTGGTGGCACAAACCCGCTTGCCGCTGGAGGAGGAGCTGGCGCACTATTGTAAGTGTTTCCATATTGATTACTTTGAGCGCCATAGGTTTGTGCGCTTGGTGGAAGTGGTGGGGCGTATTGGTTGGAAGCTCCATATGGCTGTGCTGGGAGACCTGTGTTGACAGCTGGTGGAGGTGGAGGTGCGAACGTAGATCGAGGTGGAGCTGCAGGTTGTGGGTTGTACCCATATTCTACGCGAAGTAAGCATTGATTATGAGTGATAAAATAAACATACGCTGAGTTTGGGCTTGTGGCTGTCCGTACGCAGAATTCGCTCCACCATACGGTGATGGCTGGGGATATTGGCCATATTGGTTCGCACCAGTGGCTCCATATTGCCCTGATGAGCTTGGGTATCTTCCAAGCCCCTGAGGAACGGCTGGGGTCTGATACTGAGTCTGGTTTCCATACTGTTGCTGAGTTTGTTGGCTATACTGCTGTTGTCCATATTGAGAATAAGTTTGAGCCACAGGAACGGGTGCGGGAACGACAGGCTTCGCAATATCCACAAACTCGAAGGGGAATGCAGGTTGTTGCCCAATAGCGTCACGCACAAGTCCACTGTTGTACAAACGGTCCTTCAAAATCTCAACAGCAACCGGATCCGCCTTTGGAATTTGATAGCCCTCAGGAACCATTTGCAGTGTCTTCCAAGCGACACTCAAAAGTCCCTGGTTTGCCGCAATTTGAGCATACTCGACATATCGCTGATACAGTGTGTCAAGCGAGTAGTGTGTGGCATTAGGGTCTTGAACTCCGTGAACAAGCTCCACATCAACAAACTCTATCGCCTGACGGAAAACATGAACCTTCTCAATCAAACTCTGAAGGGCAAGAGTATGCGAAGATTTGGTTGAGGTCAACAAAGTCTTGGCGTTCTTGACAGTCTTCAACAACTTCTCCTCCTCTGATTCACGGAGCGCCCAGATATTCAAAACCTTGGTCAAGTCTCCAGCAACGAGGTAACAAAGAACCGCGCCAAACTTTTTCTCTTCCCGTGCTTTCCAGTCAATAGTCTTTAAACTAGCAGCACTAGCAGGAGCAGTGGCAATCGCTTCCAATCGACGACCCAAAGCACTGAACAACCCAGCCAACTCTTCAGTCCGTCCATACGTGCAAATCAAGGCCAACAGGTCCTTCCAATCCGCATCTCCGCCATCAATCTGGGCATTCTCGACAATATCAACCAAATCGCCTTGAACAACATCGTTCAACACACGGATGTAACTCTTTTCATTTCTGAGACGCTTAAAGTACTCGGCCTGCGCGTATGCCATGAGTTCGCTTCCTCCACTGATAGCAAACACGAGGGCATCAGCGAGACGGTTAGCACCGAAACAGATGCGGACTGCAGTTTCAAAGTTTCCAAGGACCAAAGCTTTAGTGATCAGCGCGTCAGTGTCGCTCGATTCTCCTGGAATAGAAGAGTACAATTTGAATGGGACAGCTGGAGCTGGAGCTGGGGCCAGTGGAGCAGCCTTGTTCTGAGCCGCAATCAAAGTGAAATCATCACCTTCGACAGCACCTTCACCATTCGCATCGCCGTGGTACTGATCCTGCACCGCCGCAGGAACTCCTTCAACCTGCTCCTCTTGCTGCACCTCCGTAGAAATCAACAACTTTTTCAAAAGAGCCGCCAACTTCTCAGTCCCCGCAACTTCAGCTTTATCAAACCCAAGGAACTGCAACACTTGTTCACGACTCCCCGTCTCAAACATGACACCCAAGAATCTCCACAACTCACGATCCTTCTCGGAAATCGCGGCCCCACCATCGGATTGCGCCATTGACTGACAATACGTGATAAACTCTTGGATAGCGCCTGTTGAATCTACGCGTTCGAGTTCTGCTGCTCTGTTGACAAATGCAGGTTCACTGACAACGGGGCGGATGGACACAGTGTGTCGAGAAGTACCATCGGGTAACCGTGCGTTTGAGAAACGAACGAGACGGTTTCCGAAGCCCCATGAAGCACCCACAGGTCTTCGCAACCACTTTGGCGCATGTGGAAGTGAGAATTTCGAGTCTACTACTTGAGTAGTTTGTGGCTGTGGTTGTAAACTTCCGAATCCACCACCTGTAATGAACGCGTGTGGGTCCTGACTCAAGGAGGCTTGCACTTCGGCTTCAATTGCGGCGGCGGCGGCAGTTCCATCATCGGACTTTCCTGATCCTTGTAAGCTGTGAACACTGACGGTTCCATCAAATCCAGCAACAGCGATTAAGTCTGGGTTTCGGTGACACCATTGTGCCTCGAAACTCCAGTTTCTGCTGCGATGCAAGTCTCCAATGACTTTTCCTTCAGGGCCTGAGCTAGGGTCCCAAACGATTGTGCGGTTATCTTTTCCACAACTGAGGAGGAGACTGCTGTCTTTGGGGCACCAAGACAGGTTAAGGACACCCTTTGAGTGACCGGTGAGAACTTTTTCGGGGGCGCGCGAGTTTCTGAGATCCCACATGAGGATGACGGGGGCAGTGTCGTCGTCACTGGCTGTTGCGATTTGTGTTGGCTGAAGGTTTGTTGGAGTATTAGTTTCCTTGATATTTCCTGACAAGGTAACATACGGAATCAGGGTTCCATGCAAGACTAGAAATCTGCTTGCGACCATATGGGTGAGAAAAGGCAGCAATTTCTTGACGGTTTCGCAAGTCCCAGATAACAGTGCTTCCGTTGTTTGAAGCCGAAGCCAAAATGTAATGATATAATCTGTTCCATGAGACTGCCGTAACATCTTCCAGACGAGTTGAACGAGCTCCTGGGGAGTATGGTTTTGATGGGTTGGTCAAGTCCCAAATGAAGAGCTATTGTCATGATTTAGTCTCTATATTCTCTAGGAATTTAAGGGCACGAGTTTCGCATGACGGGCTTTGCGCTTGAAAGGGAGTTCGCTTTGCCCACTATTTTCTATGGTTTCGCCTGAAGGTAACGAGCTCCGCTCGTGGACTCGCTTCGCAAGTTTTCCTTATTGCACTATTCGCTACGCGAAGACATGTTCGCTGCGCTCACTTTGATCCAGCTTCGCTCGCCTGACGGCCAAGGTGAACTCGCTACGCAATTCACTTCGTGAAAGCAAGTTCGCTTCGCTCACTAACAATTAGCTTCGCCTGATGGCAACGAGCTCCGCTCGTGCTCTCGCTTCGCAAGTTTTCCTTATTGCACTATTCGCTACGCGAAGACATGTTCGCTGCGCTCACTTTGATCCAGCTTCGCCTGACGGCCAAGAACTCCGCTCGTGAACTCACTACGCAATTCACTTCGTGAAAGCAAGTTCGCTTCGCTCACTAACAATTAGCTTCGCCTGATGGCAACGAGCTCCGCTCGTGCTCTCGCTTCGCAAGTTTTCCTTATTGCACTATTCGCTACGCGAAGACATGTTCGCTGCGCTCACTTTGATCCAGCTTCGCTCGCCTGACGGCCAAGGTGAACTCGCTACGCAATTCACTTCGTGAAAGCAAGTTCGCTTCGCTCACTCACAATTAGCTTCGCCTGACGGTAACGAGTTCCGCTCGTGCTCTCGCTTCGCAAGTTTTCCTTATTGCACTATTCGCTACGCGAAGACATGTTCGCTGCGCTCACTTTGATCCAGCTTCGCCTGACGGTAACGAGTTCCGCTCGTGCTCTCGCTTCACAAGTCTTCTTGGAACACAATTCGCTTCGCGAAAGCAAGTTCGCTACGCTCACTATTAACTAGCCTCGCATGATGGCAACGAGCTCCGCTCGTGAACTCGCTACGCAATTCACTTCGTGAAAGCAAGTTCGCTTCGCTCACAAACAATTAGCTTCGGCTGACGGCAATGAGCTCCGCTCGTGCTCTCGCTTACGCTAGTCCTCTCACTATTACTCGATGGACTCGCTTCGAAAGTCGTAGTATGCCACGTCACAATTTCGTTACCTCTCCATCAGCAGCACCGGAGGCAAGAAACTTTGAATCGACCGGATTAAAATCCAGGCCTTTGACAGGACCTTTATGTTTGACGGGTTTCATGATGAAAGGGTTATGTGAGGCCTTGTTGTTGGAGTAGTTGTCAAGAATGATGCGGGGATCCCAGAGCGCCATTTCACCGTTTTCGAGACCACCAGCCAGGATACCCATTGGTCGTTTGACGGGGTCAGGCGAGGGACCCCAAGCGAGGCGGTTAAATCTGTATTGAGAGACAGAGAGTGGGAGTCAGTCAATAAATTGGGGGGAACACCAAGTCGCCTGTCAAACAAACACAACAAACAGAGTCAAGTAGATACCTCGCAGCGGCAGCAACCGAGCCCAGTACTTTAAAGTCGTTGAGCGGGTCGAGTAGTTCGAGTGTTGTCGAAGTAGAAAACGAGGCATCGAGGGCGCCCGCAACAGTCGCCGCGGCAAGAAGAGGCGTGCTAATCGAGGACACGGACACGGATGGTGACCACGCGATCGTTGAAGTGCGATCCGTTGACCCAAGAAGCATTTGTTTGGTTTTTTGTTGGTTTTGTTTACTTTCTCGCAAAGAACATGTTCCACCTAAGAAGACCTCTCTTCCGCGTCATCACCTCAAATCACCCACTTCAAAGTCGCTTCTTTTCGGCGTCGCTTTCGCTGCGACTGCCGCTGCCCTCGCCGCCTTCTCCTTCTCCTTCTCCCTCAGTCTCAGTGCTCGCCAACAAAGAAAACATTTACACAATCCCAAACGCAATCACTTTTGCCCGTATCTGTGCATCGCCTGTCATTGGTTACTACATCTCGGCTCATCAGTACCCTTTGGCTCTCTCTCTGCTTGCCGTCGCCGCTGTCTCAGATGGCCTCGATGGCTTTATTGCTCGCAGATTCAACATGAAGACTCACTTTGGTACCGTCCTTGATCCCGCCGCTGACAAGATTCTCATGACCGTCCTCACTATTTCTCTTTGTGATGCCGGTCTTCTTTCGTGTACGTGTCTGTGAAAGTACATAAAGCGGCAGCACGAGCGAATCTGGCGAAGCTAGAAAAGAATAGTGACCGTAGTGGACATTCTTTTACGAAGTGAATTGTGGAGAGACCATGAACGAAGCGAGACCATGAACGAAGCGAGAGCACGAGCGGAGCTCGTTGCCTTCAGGCGGAGCTCAAAGGATAGACGGAGCTTAGAGAACAGTGAGCGTAGCGAACAGTATTTCGCGAAGCGAGTTTGATTCATGGCGGAACGAGAGCACGAGCGGAGCTCGTTGCCTTCAGGCGGAGCTGAGGGAATAGTGAGCGTAGCGAACAGTTTATCACGAAGCAAGTACCTAGGATTCATGACGTAACGAGAGCATGACGTAACGAGAGCATGGCGTAGCGAGAGCACGAGCGGAGCTCGTTGTTTTCAGGCGGAGCTCAAGGAATGGACAGAGCGCAGAGAACAGTGACCGTTGGGAACTGTTTTTCTTGAAGCGAGCCTGTACAGACGAGACTAGCAACGTATGTAGAAGAAGAATGGGTAGTGGGATTAGAATGGATCAAAACTAGTTGACAGACTCTAAAAAACTTACACCCCAAAAAATACAGTTCCTTTGGCTGCTTTAATTATTGGTCGTGATGTCGGTTTGGTCTTGGGTACCATGGTGTACAGATATACTACACTTCCAGCACCGGTATGTGGCGCGTATACATCAGGATGAATCCGGAAAAACTTACATCAACTCCAAACAGAAAACATGGTCACGGTATTGGGATGTTTCTCTACCTTCAGCAGAAGTACATCCACCTTTAATATCAAAAGCGAATACTCTGTTGCAACTAGTTCTCATGTATGGTACTTTGGCTGCTCCTGTCTACGGGGTTCCTATTGATCATGTTGCTCTCGAACTTTTACGCGCATCCGTTGTCGGAACTACAATTGCTTCAGGTGCCATGTACCTATTTGACAGGAGTCTTGTCAAAAAGTTATAGAGACGTTTAGACACTGATTTTGGATGGAATATTATTATGGCTCACTGGAAGCCCTGCTCAGGTCATCTATGTTTCATTATGACAGTTTTTGCTCTTCCAAAGGACTGGCATTCTTCTGGCATCGACTTATTTACAAAGTATATAAATCAACCAAAGTATTTTTTACATGTCTGGATCCCATTCATTTACTGTATCACTCTCCAAACAACAAACTCCCTTCTCTTTCAGCCTCAATTAATAGCTGGTGCTGATTGATTATGTGTCGGCGATGACCTACTTAACCCGACGGTCTGCAACGCAGGCGGTAACGGAGTCATGGAAGGAGAATACAGTGGAAGTGGAGGCAACTTGGACTCACTCTTTCTATTCTGAAACCCAACTCCTGCAGTGCTCTTTCGGTTATTGTTCCCAAACGTGCCCACACTTTGCATTACACCCACGAGAGGATGTTTGTTGAAGATTTTGTTGAAGTTGGCCTCACGATTTGAAAGTTCGAGCTTACAATATTCAAGTTCTTCCTGAGTTTGGTGTGTAACAGGTTTAGTTGGTCTTTTGATGATTACAAGGTTACTACCATCAGCGTGTGGGCTTTCCGTTTCCTTCGCTTAATATCTTCCTCTAACTCTGCAATCTTCTTGACATCGTCTTCACGAGATTCGCGGTTTATGTACTTGAGTGCAGCCTCTTCCAGCCTAATGCACTGCGTTAGTAACGCCATCATCCTTCGTATTTCTTACAGTTTCTGTTGATTCGCAATCTGTTTCCTCAAAAAGTCTTGAGCCTGCTCAAAGTCTTTGATCATTTTGTTGGCTTCGATAATATGCTCCTCATTGAGATTGAATACTTTGGCGTCATGTTCTCGAAGTAAGTTTTCCATCTGAGTATCGAGAGCAATTATGTGGCGATCGCTATTAAGAAAGGCTTTCAGTTCGGTATTGAAGTGGAGTATGACACCGACCGCAGTTTAACAATTTCGGCACTCTTCATGGTGATTTGATCCTTGAGCTTGACAATATCCGATTCAAGCTGGAAGACTTTTCGAGAGAAGTCACCTTCCACACCCTTTCACAAATTTCTCAATAATCAGCTCACAAATTTAACGTCACCTACAATTCTTCGAACAATCTCCTCATTCAAAGTTGTTATTTTGTAGTTTAGTTTGTCAATCTCCTGTTGATGCAATTCTGCTTGCTCCTTTAATTCTGCAATACGTTGCATATTCATTTGAAGAATCGTATTTGCCAACTCTTCTGAGTTCTTTTCGGCTTGAGCCTTCATCTCATCTGCATGAACACCCTTCAGTCTCGCAGTTTCATTCAACAGTTTCGTTTCAGCATCCTAATACCCTACGTTAGTTCAGTAGAAACCAAACAACCCCCACAATACCTTCTTAGCAGCTAACGCATTTTTAGTATTCGTATTCCTCAAATCATCCATCGCTTTTTTATGCAAAGCCTCAACTTCCTCCAAAGCAGCAACATGCTTTTTCTCCAAATTCCCCAACGCAATCGTACTCGCGACTTTCAACTGCGTCTCCTTCGCATTGATCTCATACTCAAAGTTTTTCCTCTCCTTCTCAAGGAATTTCTGGTGCTGTTCTTTTAATTCAGCGAGTTTACGGGCTTGGTCTTCTTTGAGGTCTGCCACGCCCTTGGTGAGCATTTTGATGTTGATTTCGTAGCCCATGATACGGTCTTCGAGCGTAGTTTGGACGCGGGTTGCATCTTCCATTCGGAGAGCGTTGTCGTTCGCCATGACGGAGATTTGCTCTTTGTATTCGGTTTCCGTTTTTTCGATAGCAGCCTTTCAGTTGATATTGTTAGTATTTTGTACCGTTCAAAAGAATGTCTTAACCATCAATTCCATGTGATGTTCATGTGTCATCTGGTCCTTGAGCTTCTGCATCTCAGTTGCATGGAATATTTCCCTGAAGATTGCGTTAGAGACCCAGCTTTCAATTACAGTACCGATAATTACCATTTCTCTTCAGACTCCATCTTCTCTTTCCGGAATTGATCATTCAACTCTCCACGAATCTGATCATCAATCTTGACCATTTTCTGAAACAAATCCGCCTTATCTGTCTCAAGCCCTTTGATTGTTTGTACGTGTCCATTGATTGTTCGAGTCTGAACCTGGATTTCATTCACTTTCTCTTGAATTGTTTTCATGGCAGCTTCCAGTTTCTCTTTGACGACATTTTTGGCTTCCTCCATTTTATCAAGTTGGTCTTGCATGAATGCTTTCATTTCCATGAAGTTGTCTTTTTCCTTGTTTAGACGGAGAGTCCAGCCTTCGATTTCAGTCTTGTGTTTGGCGACTGTGTTGACCATTTCGGCGTCTTTTTCTTCGAGTTGGGCTTTGTAGTCTGAGTGGATTGTGGATACTGTTTCGATAAGTTTTTGTTCGGATTCTTCAAGCATTCGTTGTTCTTGGTCTGCCAATGCTTGATTCATTTTCTGAATAAGTCAAAATTAATTGACGCTGATTCGCACAAATGTTAGAATGTACGTACCTGTGTCAATTCTGCTTCCAGCTCCTTCAAATCATCTTCAAGTTTCACCATTCGCCTTTCTAGAATAGAGAGTTTCAAGATTTATCATTGTAATTTAATCGATAGAATAGTTACCTGCTTCCACCTTTGCAATCTCCATTTCGGCCTTGGATTTGTTGGTGTCGTACAATGTTGCACTGAGCTCATTGATTTCGCTGTTATGTGAGAGTAAATGCAGGTCATGAACGCAAAAATATCGGAGCTTACTGTTGTGCGGACTCAAAACTTGCTTGCAAGTTTCTGTACTCAGAAGTAGTGCTTTCCAACTCATCACTACACTTTTTGAAGTCCGTTTCAAGCTCGAATAGTTGCTCAGCCCGTTTTCGAAGCTCTGCATCTTGTTCCAAAACTTTGATGTCTATTTGATTGTTTGGTTTAATATCATCATAATGGTGGGATGGTTGAACTGACCAGCTTCGTTTAACTTTGAGGTACAAATGTCCAAGTCCTAGTAACAATTCTCGAATAAACAAATACTAACTTCAAAATATTGTAGTGCTCACTTGTTTGGTTTCCGTCAGTTTGTCCGTCAAATCCGTCAATTTCCCTTGTGCCTCATTCACAAACTTGTCCTTTTTGACTATGGCATCGTTCAAATCTTGAATTTCAGTCTTTTGCCTGTTTTAACTTAATAAATACCTAATGTTTGGTTCACTGAACCGTCTTACTGTTTCGCTGCAAACTGAACATTGGCAAGTGTCTCTGTTATGTCCTTGTATCGTTTCGTTATGTGCTCAAGATCGTCTTCAAGTTGTTTTTGAGTACTAGAATGTTGTTTCTCCATGGCAGTTATTGTTGAATCATGTTCTGCTTTCATTCGCTCCATCTCTCGTTGAAGCGTTTGTTGTTGATCATTCATCTACGTTTTTAAATTAGAGAATGAAAGTAGAGGAATCTTTTGTATTGCCTGTCGCATCATATTTGAAAGATTCTCTTTGGCTTGGGTCTGCATATTTTTCATGTCTTCCATCAGTCCTTTCGTTGCCTTCTCATTTTCCTCTTGAAGCTTGTTCATCTATAATTCGTATTATTACTGAAGCCAAGGGAAATTTGTGGGATTACTTCGGCTTTATGACGTTCTTTTAATTGGACGTATTTCACTTCCAAATTTTGTTCACTTTCGAGTTGTTGAGATCTAGAAAGTTCTTGCATTTCTCTAAGGTTTGATTCTATAGCTGAAGTAGTTTTCCTTGAATTCGATTAACCGTTGGGGCTATCGCAAATAGATAAAAATACATTTCCATATGTTCCATTTCTTGTTTAAGTGTTTCTTCACGATTGTAGCAAGTTCGCAGTTCTTCTTCTTTCGACTCAATTGTTTTTACGTATTGCTATCGAAATTCACAAAATCATGGTGAAAAGGAGTTTGATCAACACCAAATCGACACACACCTGAATTTGTTTCTCAGCTTCAATAACTTTGGCTTCTGTCATCTCCAATCCAAGTTTCAACTCAGTTATCTTGTTAGTTCCATCTTTAATGGCCTTTCAAGGTGATAAAAGAATAAGAACGTTGGTGATTCTCAAATCAGCAACACCTCAGTTAGCTCGTCTTCATACGCGTCGATAAGACTCTGAATCTCGACATTATGATCCTCGTTCTTTGTATTGAGATAATAAATGACTTTTGTAAGCTGAGCAATCTTTTTCGACATCTTGAACACGACTGTGGTGAGGATATTAGGTTTGAAACTTGGAATATTGCCGATTCCAAACCTTCAGGTGGTGCAAACACCCCCTTTTCAGAGGGAACTTCGCCTTTTCCGCCCGTTTTAGTTGCGGCTCGGGTTGCTGCCTGCGACATAAGAACTGCTGTTGAATTTGTCGATCTAAAAAACGAGTTTAAACAAATGCCACAGGACAGACAGCAGAAAATCAGTGAGTATCTCTGAGCATGTCTGAATATACGCTGATCAAGTTTAGTCACACAGGAGCTCCTGAGAAGACGCGCTGAGCATAACGATGGAGAGCTGTCAACTCTAAAAGAAGTGACACTGCACCAATTCGACATCGAAAAGATTGAGAATCTCGATGTTTATTGCCGTCACTTAGAGATCTTATATCTCCAGAACAATCAAATTAACAAGATAGGTGAGTTCGATTGTTTTGATTCCTAAACTAAATAAACATCAGAGAATCTCCACAAGCTTAAAGAGCTTCAGTACTTGAATTTAGCTTTAAATAACATCAAGAAGATTGAAAACCTAGAGAAATGCGAGTCTCTGAGGAAACTGGACTTGACAGTCAACTTTGTGTCAGACCCCCTTGATTTGGAGTCTTTGAAAGATAACATCATGCTTCGTGACTTGTTCTTAGTTGGAAATCCCTGCACTCAAGTTGATGGCTATAGAGAGTTTGCCATTGTAACGCTTCCGCAGTTGAAGGTGAGTGTCAGTTTTTAAGAAGAATACTAACTCCAATAGATGCTCGATGGAAAAGAAATCGAGAAATCTGAACGAATCGCCGCGGCTCAAGTGTATGATACAATCAGAGCGCGTTTGGTGAAAGAAAGGAATGAACGGACGAATACTGAAACAAGAGAAGAGAATCTACAAACAAAAACTGATCCGACTACTGCCGCCGCCAGGTTTGTGCTCAAAATTAACTTCTGTTTTAATGAAAAGAACTAGTCCGGAAGACTTGGAAAAGTTGAAACACGAATTCAAAACAAAGCCCATTCCATACACACCAGAAACGAGACGCCAAACTGCAAAAGAAATCGAAACTATGAACGGACCACCTCGTGAGGATCCATCAAAACCGAAGCCGCCCAAACCTGCAGACACGACCGTCTCTTATGGCCGTGATGGTCGTGTTCTGCAAAAGAATGAAGGGAAATGGGAATTCCACAGGTGGTCCAATGACCTCGCCGTGTTTCTTGATATTGAAATATCCAAGTTTTTGGACTCTTCATTGATAGATGTGAACGTCAAACCCAACTACATTCAGGTTGTCATCAAAAACAAGGTTCTCACCGTCACGTTCGACGATGAAGTGAGACCAAACCAAGTGCTGTGCGAAAGAAGCAAGGCTTCAGGAAACTTGTTGGTTACAATGGTGAAATCGAGTGCACCTAATGATTTGGATGTGGAGGACGTTGCAAAGGCACAACGAACAAAAAATGTCGTCACGCCTGCATCCAACGCCCCGACCAATACAGAAAAGAATCGTCGTAAAGAGCGATTGTTTGGAACGATTGATACAGAAATGCCAAAAAAGATTGTGGACATGAAGTTTGTTGTTGACAAGAGTATTCCTAGCGCGTCTGAAGAATTCACTGATGATCCTGACGTTCCACCGTTGTGTTGACAAAATAAAAGAGATGATGGTAAATAGTTACTATATTCGCGATTCCAAATCAAAGATTCTCATCTCCGTCGGCAATATTCTGCACAGTCTGGACTTCAACCTGTCCCCTTCCCTTTGTTTCCGCACTCACGATTTCAACGAGAGATGGATATTGACCTGGATCCACAGAACACAAGATTTCATAGACATCGCCAGAAAAGTCTTCATCTTCAATAGCAGCAATGAATGACCCAATCTTTTCCTTCAACTTCTTGGATTCTTTCCCGGGAAGAACAATTCGGAGCCGCATTTGAGCACGTGCAATTGGAATGATTTGTTTTTCTTGCAATTGCTTGATGAGTTCGAGAGCTTGCTGTTTCGCACTCTTATTTGGAGAAATTGAAAAGTGGAGTTCGGCCATGGACTTTTCAATAATTGAGACAGGATAAGGCCGTTTAGTTTGTGGGTTCACACACTTTTGTGATACGATTGTTGCAATCTCCTTTGACATTGACTCGCTTTCTGCAGCACGTTCCTTTTCACCAACTTGCAGTTCACCCTTTTTGAGGATCTGGAGAGGAAAGGAAGAGGGAAGGAAGAGTGTGGATCAGTAACCTGTCATCGCTTCCAAACAAGTAAACTGACCTCAAGCAGGATCTTTTCAACATCGTCTGTCTTGAACGCCTTCGAAAGATCTTCCTGCGATGCCATTTGACCCTTGGAAACATTCATGTACACTGAGTGGATCTGGAGGACATTGTCGATGTCTGTCTCAACACCAGACCGCCATTCTTTGACTTTGTTCTTGTAACAGGCAATCTCAAATCGGATTCCTCCTTTCTTTAACCGAACAATCGATACGTTCGTCAGTCGGTTCTGGTTGGATGGAGTGAACACTCTCATTTTGTGGATGAAACAAAGAGGAAATGAAAAAGAAAGAAAGAGATCCGTCGTTAACCTTCTCAGATATTAAATATCTCAGAATGCAATAGTTTATAAAACGTCAACCATGCAAAAGCCTGACGAAGAGATTCGGTCAATAGGTGGCTCTGGATTCGAAATCCTCCACGCCAAGAGAGACACAAGCACAACGTTTTGGTTCAAAAAAACTCATCATGAAAGTATCATCCGCGCTTGTATTCCTTGTGTACGCCGCCATTGCCAACGCTGCCCAACTTGTACCTGCTCACAAAATCACCCTCGTAAACGGAATCGCTGGATCAAACTCTCGCAGAAACGTGCAAGACCACCATGATCACTGCAGTACCGCCGCAGCCTTGTGCATTAAGCACAGTGAGGAAGTAAACGACGTTCACTTGATTCGCAAGTGTGTCAAAGAAGCCAATATTTGTGAAATGAAACGGTGCCCTGCTTACAAGGCTTCGTATCCTTGCGCGTGGTCAGCAGTCAAAAAGATGGCAGTGTCCTTAGCTGATGGTAAAGCCTTGACGGCCTTGAGAGTACGGTCCAACTCGAGCAAATCAGCCAATCCACGGTCATAGCTAAGAAAATAAGTGTTAATACAAATTAATTATAAAGGTACAGAAACTTACTCCATTGGGTGCATGGACTTGTCAACAGAAGCAGCCTCAGACAACAAGAACCATCCGTCAGTACATTTCTTCTCCATAAGCTCAATAGCCTTCAAAGTCATTTGTTCAAGTCCTGGCTGGTTGTAGGCAGTAGTCTTGTCGAGTTTTGGTGATGAATCAGGGTTGATGGCAAGGGACTTGGTGTTGTAAGCGCGTTCGTACCAAGTATCCATGTGTCCCTTATGGAAAATACCAAGAAGAGGAGCAGAAGTAGCAGCAGCCAAGTCGTTCTTGTCATACGCGACGGCGTATCCAGCAGCAGCAAATGCAGCGTAGTAGTCAGTTGAGTTCACAGACAAACTTCCCTTGAACCATTCACCACCACCTCCAAGCAAAACATCTGGCTTGACGGCTGGGCCCCATGGCATAGGCTCTCCCTTTTCAGTCCAGGTGTTGGTAGTTCCGTTCTGTACCAAGTGCTTAAACCCGTTCAACGCTTGATCAACGAGCACTTGCCCTTGACCGCGTTGACGTGTGTGTCCAAAGAAGGCAGCAGGTGTCGCGTCGACGACTGAAGCTGTGGTGACAATTCCAATACACATGTTGGGACGGACTCGACGGATAATTTCTGTGATTGTCTCAACCTTGGCGTCATCCAAATTATCTGAAGAAGTAGTGTCTGCATACACATTCAATGTGTTGACCCATCCCTATAAATAGCAGGTTCCAAAATTAACGGTCAGTCTTTCTAAAAACGGTTCAATATAGGAAGTACCTTGTGACCAGTAGAGTACGTAGCCGCAGAGTTCGCAGAATCAGTAATAATAGCATCAATTCCATTGGTAGAGATTTTACCCATTCCATCCCACTTCTCCATTTCAAGGAACCCATCACCATTCGCAAACTTTCCAAACCGCGTGTTTCGTGAAATGTAACGAGCCGCCGAGATCATGGTAGGCGCCATACCGTCACCAACGAAAAGAAGCGTGTTCTTGACCTTACGAGTAGATGAACCCTTGACAACCCACTTTGCGTTCACTTTTTCACCTCCGGCAGAGACTTGGATGTTGTATTCTCCTGAAGCTGGAAGGGAGAGGTATCGCCATGAAGCACGGGACACGGAGAAGGAAGTCTTTTTCTTGGCGTCTCTGGATTGAGAGTCCTTGAAATAAGTGGAGTTGTAGACGCTGGTGTAAACAGTGGGGACGTTTGCAATCACGTCCTTGACTTGCTTTCCGTTAATAGTGAAGACTAGGTCAGAAAAGTCTATTGTCTTGAAGGCTTCAGAGTGCCATTCCAAAGCAATGTCGAATTTCTGATTATTGAGGTTAATAAGTTTGTTCGTAAAGGAACAACCAAACATCTCAACCTGTCCAGCAAGAAACTCAGAACCATCGACAGGAACCAAAGCAAGGTTCGAGCCACGTGGTAAAGCACGGTAACGGTGTTGCTGTCCAACTGTAGGAACTGATGGGTCGATAGCAGCAAAGACCCTGGCGGCAGTCGCGGCAATAAGCAACAACGACTGAATCTGCATTGTGGAAGGAAGTTGTCTGTTTTTGGAAAAGAATTGATATTCCTGGAAACGCGCTCTTTTGGAAAAAAACTTCGAGAACACGCGCAGTTTTCTAATTCCAGGAAGTCCACCAATCACAAATTTGAGCTTCATAAAAATCACATAACTATATGATAGCTGGCAACGACTTATTGTGGTACTTAACATTATTATGCAACCAGGTTTATTCTTAAAGCGACTAGGGACTCATTTGTTTCTTGAGAGCCTCTTCGAGTTTCTTGAATTCATCTTGTGATTGCTGCTCCAATTCGTCAAATACTTGTTCCACGACTGTTACTTCTGGAACGTAGTGCTGTAGAGGAGTATAAATTTAGTAATGCTCAAAACTCCAGTGCTATATTTGACTAGCTCCGCCTGAAGCCACTGAGCTGTGCTTGTGCCCTCGGCACTCTCGCTACGCAATTTACCTCGCAAAAGAGAGTTCGCTGCGCTCACTTTTTCTTTGGGTTTGTTTGAAAATGACGAGCTCCGCTCGTACTCTCGCTGCGCCAGAACAATTTCGCTTCGCAATAAATTGTCCACTTCGCTCACTATTCTTGTAGTTTTGCTTGACAGCATTGAGCTCCACCAGTAACCACGCTCGGGTATACAACACTAACCATCAACATATTCTCAATACCATTCTTCAACGTGACAACCGAAGAATCACAAGTCCTACAGGCCCCTTTCAGTTTCAACAGCACTTTGCCAGTTTCCTCATTGAAGCCCATGAATTCGACATCGCCACCATCATCCTGAATAGTAGGACGAATACGAGTATCCAAGAGCTCCTTAATCATGGCAACAGTTTCAGAGTCGTCTGGATGAATGACTGTATCGGCAGGGACAGCTGACGAGGCACCGGAGTCCTGAGCAAGGACTGGTTGACCAGAGGAGTAGTGATCCATGATAGAAGCATACAGATCCTGGCAGTATGTAAAACATGCATGATAAGTAAGACAGTAACGTAACCACTCTACTCTACGACTCAACAGGCTTCAACAGCGGCCACTCAGCCTCATCCACTTTTGTAACGGTGATAAAGTCCGGGCCCAGAAACACTTCCTTCACGCCGTCAATGCGAAACAGGCGCTTGGCCAAGGGACTCGCCATCGCCGCGCGGGCCGAAGTGAACTCGATCGTTGTGTTTGCCGATCCAACAACAGCCACGCCCGGACTGAACTTGAGCGAATTGGCGTTCGGCGTCGGCGCTGTTTGGATGAACAGCGATCGCACGTGCGTCTGTTGGGCACCTTGGACTTGGACAACGCGGACAACGGGTGGTGCCCGTGAAAGGAGGCGGTGGGCGAACATTTGAATGGAAGATTTGATTTGAAAAAGAACAAAGTAGTTTATTAAAAGAGAACTATCACAAAAGAACGACAACACTAGAAACAATTGCAGACACTCTCATGTTTGGTACAAGATTTTTCTTTTTGGTATCCCGCCTCAGCAATGTGCTTTATATAAGACAACAAAAAAATGTACCCTCGCTTTTCGGGCCCAGTTTGGAGCTTAACTCTTAGGCAGAAGATAAGAATGGAGGTTGGGCCTGTTTTGACAAAAATCTTGTCAGTAAAAACTAATTCGAGTGTCGAGGGTTGAACCTTGTTTTTAAGGGGCAGATGGGAGGGTATAAAGTTTGAATACATTTTTCCTTTTTGCACTATTTCCAAAACCTCCATTCTCTCACTGCACTTGTCTTCAAGGGATCAGAGTGTGTAGGCGTCTCTGGCCAAGGGGGTCCAGCACACGGACTGGATCCCTAGGGTGACGACCCTGGCTGTTTCGCGCTCCACCTGGTTCTGGGCATGTGTGTCTTGAATGAGCTCCCCTTGACCATGTGAAATGAAGGCAGGTGCTAAGAGTGGGTTGTTGGATCCGTCTCCCTTCCCCCCTCTCCTCTTCCATTTCCTTGAATCCCTTCATTACAAGTGGTCTGAATCTGTTTGCGGGTTTGGCCTGAACTAACTAGACTCAGTATCAAACTCTCTTGGACTTCCTGACTTTACCTGACCTTACTTGGCCTTACCTTTAGGCTGGCCTTTGCCTGACCTAACCTGCCTCAAATGATATTTGTTCATGCAAGAGGTTTCTTACTAACACGTGCCAAAGCAACTGACGTTTTTATGTCTTGATTATGGAGAAGAGTCTGGATTCCTAAGGTTTCAGCATTTGTACATCAAATTCTGGAAATTAAGGAACCCGGGCTCTTTTCCATACTTAAGAACATAATTTTGGGTTTCTACTGATGGCAGTTATTTGTCTTAGTGTCTTATTAACATTTGCCTAGGGTTCCTTAAGTTTCAACGTTTGCATGTGAATGAACCCAAGCATGAAATGAAGGTTATGATATTTCTTTTCCATCTGTCATAACCTTCATTTCATGCTTGGTTTCTTGGCAACTGTTCATTATTTCCAAAAATGACACACCATCTTAGGCTCGAATCCAGCCTCTCCTCTTTCGTTTTTCTCCGGAGGATAAAAATGCCCCCAACAAAAAGAGAGAGGAGAGGCTGGCACCGAGCCTAACACCGTCTGCCATTTATAAAGGAGAGTCTCCCCACTTGTAAACACCTCTGGCAAATGTACAAGGACTATTTCTTATTTGACAACTGTTCACTGTCATCAGCTTACACATCGCCGTATTTGTATGTGTCTATGGCTAGATGCTAGTTAGAGTTCTAAGCTTGATTCTAACAAAACATGTCCAGGTAGCCTTTTAATTTGAACAGAAAATAAACATTATTTCAGTGAGAGTATTTATGATCTCTCAACTACAATCAAGTATCTTGGTACTGACCCTTTTCTTCAGGCCTTTTCCAACCTGAGGTGAAATGTGTTTGAAAAGGAATCAGACATACGTTGAAGACACCCTCAATTCCTTCGTGGTTCATCAATAGTTTACAATTAAAAACAAATGTGAATGTAAGGTGATTTAAATAGTTACTCTCCAACCCTTTCTCTCTCTCTTTTTGCAAAATGATCACAAACCAGAATCCCCATCATTTCCAACTGCCAACCCACCCAAAGTTTGATAGCAACTCTTCCCAAACCCCAAACAATTTCAGCGTGTAAGGTAAAAAACATCAAAGAAAGAAAGCAACAGTCTGTACAAAAACCAAAATAGCAATGATTAAGAGAAAAAACTGCAGTGTATCCCTCATCGATCTCGTAACCCCGCAAGATGGACAACAGCGACCTATACTACATTTAGCAATCACACTCGTCAACGTAAAAACAAAGAAAACAAAACTCACCACCCCATCATTAAAGCAAACCGAAACTTTATCCCCTTTCACACCCCACTGCACCTCAAACACACTCCCATTCCCCTTAAAACTCTTGACAAGCGCCCAATCCCGACACCGCCACACATTGAACACATTATCAAACCCACCACTCGCCAAAAAGTATCCATCCGCGCTGAAACTGAGTGCCGAGACCTGCGACGTGTGCTTCTCGAGCGTTTGCACGCATTTCCCTGTTGTTGTTGAAACGTCCCATATCCGGATGCTGAAGTCGAAGGAGCCTGTTGCCAGGATTCGCGGTGTTGAGGAGGTGGTTGATGTGGAGGCGGATGGGTTGTGAGGCGCCCATCGGAGGCAGAAGACTTCCATTTTGTGGCCGGAGAGGGTATGTATAGGTGTTGAGGAGTCCATTGACCAGACTTTGATGGAGTGGTCGTCTGAGCAGGAGGCAAGGAGTTGGTTTGTGGCGTCCCATTGAATTCCGTTTACATCAGCCTGTTCGTGAGTGCTTAGTTGAAGTCTTTTGATGCTCATGAGGATGGGAGGGATTGACTTACTGTGTGTCCGGAAAATACTTTGATTGGTTCCATATATCCCATTCGACACACGTAGACAAGTTTATCACTACTACTTGTTGCAAAGGTAACGTCGTCTTTCCAATCGAGATCGAGGACTGCGTTTTCATGACATTGAAATTGTTGCCGTAACTCGCCGTTGGATGCATCCCAAATCATAACGTGGGCATCAGCGCTTGCAGTACCCAGCAGGTCACCCTTTTTATTCCATTTCAGTGTAAAGACGGTTGATGTATGTCGGTTCATGGTATATTTGAGTTCTCCTGGTAAGGTTTAAAGGTTGACGAGAAAAGTTTGAGTCGGAATTCGGTAACTTTTGAACCGAGGATACGGTACCTGACTTTGTCCACACTTTAACGCTTCCTGTTACACTCCCTGTTGCCAGCAGCATTCCTTGTGGCTATTTTACGCAGGAGAGAGTAAGCCCAGAAACCGGGAGCAGCACAAGACTGCAAAACACTCACATGCCAATCCAGACTCGTCACGCCATTTACTTCTTCAGGCTCAGCATGATCTAACGTTACAGCACATTCTGTCATGATGCCGTCGGAAGAGTCGGAAGGTACCCGCCATAATCGTACTTTGCCATCTTCTGAACTGTGGATTGTAGAAGAGAGACTGTCAGCGCATTCCATGCTGGTGCGTCATTGTATTGAACTCACCCAGCAGCAAGAAGCATGAACCGAGGGTTCCATCCGACGCAATATACGGCGCCGACAGGTGTTTGGCCGTTTTCTGCTGAAGGTCGGTACACAGTCACGTCTGATGCTGTTGCGAGATGTGATTCGTCTTCTTCATTTGTCACTGCCACATTTTTTGATTTAGCAAAGTGATTGAAGGCAATGAAGGTGGGTGCTTGGGAGGTTGCATCGTCGTTTGTTGATGAGGGCAGCTACTGACTCGCCCCGCCAGTTCACAGCTACTACAATAGCTCTACTACATCCTTAATTGATGGGTCTAATGCCGCTTTGATATCGTGCGTGATTACTCATAACGTTTGCTCTTCTTCATTCACTGTCAGAACGACTCAGGCCAGCCGACGGCAGTCTCTATAGATGCTATGAGCACTATAAAGAGCTTCCATTGATACTCTGGCGTGGACACAGCGTCCCACTTGTTGTCTGAGGTCCTAGCACCAATAAAGGGAGCCCAATACTCACAGTCAACGCCCAGAGACTTTGCCCGCTTCTCTCTTTCTAACCGCTTCGCTTCTTTCCTGTCCTTCTTGTCTTCAGTGGTATTTTTCTTTGCCTTCTTTGAAGCAGGCGCCGCAGCATCCGAGTCATCGTCCTGAGAGTCCCTCGCAGTTGAAGCTGGCGGCACAATAGACTCAACGACACATTCGTGGGGCTGAGTGAGTGAGAAGGGGATAGAGCACTTTTTATGGGAGCCGTCCTGAGTTGAGATTGTTGAGTATTTTAAGTCTGAGAGAGTTTTAAGCAACGCAAACGCAAACGCACATCGAGCGAGTGAGTCTCGACTTCCTGGTACAAAAGGCCGCGCTGCAGAAAGGCGACGAGGGCGCCCGGTGGAACCCTCGCGCCTTTGATGTCGTCTGGTTTGAGCATTGACGGGTACGCCGAGGGCAGCGACACGTGGTGGTGGAGGTAGTCCCGCGTGTGCACGGCGGCTTCCTGGGCGAAGGCGAAGGTTGAGTGGGTGAAGCCTGAGGTTGTGTACAAGTAGGGTAGGTTAGATGGCTCCTCCTAGGTACATGTAGAGTAACTAGAGTAACAAGGACTAGCACGAACCACTCTCAAGCAGGTATCGATACACGAGATAGTTGACATCGTCTGAGGTGATTGTGGACGACGACATGTCTTTGGTCTCTCTCCGTCTTTTTCGCCCCTCTTTTTCTCTCTTCAGACAACTCTGACCACCCACAAAACCCAATGCGTTTCCAGGCCGTCTTCCTCACTCTCTTCTCCCTCGCTATTGGTACGGCACCAACCACCTTAGCACCTTCGTAGTTCCACGTGTTGTGTTTCTGACCCATCGCCCTGAACAGCGGTCCTGGCCCAGCGTGCCGAGAAGGACGACTTCCTCGTCAATATGAACAAGGAGATTCTGCGCAACGGTGGTGCTCAGAAACATGTGAACGAGCTTGCATTTGATACTGTCTTCCCGGGCTCAAAGGACTCTCGTTAGTATTGGCCGTGCTCTACTCTTTCAAATTGGATGGGGAACTCTGTCAATTGGATGTGGCAATTGGACATTGAAGATTTTCGCGGGGAGTCTGATTGATGCAGCCTATATGCTGTTCGTTTGACTCAACTATTTATCTTCGCGAATGTCTATCTTGGAGTCTGATTGTCTGGCGAAAGAGCCTTGACGGCGCTGAGTCGATTCATATACACGCAAAACCCATCAATCACTGCATACATCAAATCATTAGTCTAAATATCAAATATTTTAATTCAGAGTTTGTGTCTGGAGAGCCTGCCGAAGTTGTTGTTGGCGTCACAAACTTGGCTCCCCACCCAACTGCCGTCTTTGCCATCTCTGGTTACTTTGCTGAAGCCAAAAACACTTCAAAGCCAATTCACGAGGTATCATCAAGAATTATGGCTTTATCAGTTTCTGAAATGATACAAATCACAAAAACAGCTCGACGCCCAACGATTCAACATTAGATTGGACTCCAAGCAACAAGCTTCCTTCCCTCTCAGATTCACTCCAGAAATGGAAGCCCAAGACCTCATCCTTGTAGTTTTGATTGACTTTTTCGATGCTGTACGTCTACTTTCCGTCCAACACCAACTTCCCATTCTCATCAACCACTCCTCTTAGGACGAAACCCCACGCCGCGCCATCGCGTTCCAAGGCCCAGTCAAAATTATCCCCTCCGACTTCATCCTCGACTTTGCCGGAATCTCAGTCATCGTAGTCATCTCCGGTCTCGCCTACATTGGCTACAAAATCGCCACCAACCCACCAAAGACCTCCTCCTCCTCAAACTCTTCTTCCTCCTCTTCTTCTGCTGAAGTCAAGAAGCAAAAGATTCCTGCGGCTGAGATTCGTGAGAAGATTGCTGCCAAGAAGGAGCAGTTGGATGATGAATGGATTCCAGAGCACTTGAAGAAGGCGGACAAGAAGAAGAAGTAAATGGGATGGAGTTTTGTGAGGAAGTGGTGGGGGGGTGTATCTATATATCAGGAGGTGGGGAGGTTGAAAGGGTTTGATGTTGACGAGTGTGATGAATGATGGACGGATTAAGTTCAGTGTCTTTTTTTGGGGGGATGCGGGTTCTATTTTCTATTTCATTTGCAAAGAATACATTTGCAACTGTTCTGTTCTCATCCGGTTTTCTTTTTGTTTTATCGGATTTCTGAGAGATGACATCACCCATCACTGCAGCAGCTTTCTCACACACGCCAGTACTTCTCCAGGAATGCCTTCATTACATTAGTCCAATAACAGCATTGAAACCATTTGTGACGAGAGGGGCTGGCACGGGAAGGAGGCGACAGGGACTCGCACCAACAACACCTGCCAAAGATACTTCAGCTTATGTTCGTAGTACACCACAAAGATCAACTCAAATTGAATTTGACGAATAGACATTTGTGGATGCAACATTTGGAGGCGGTGGATACACTAAGGCGATTCTTGGTACGTCCTTCAACTATTCGAACTAGAAATGCCGGAACCTGATTCAATATTCTCTCAGAAAGATTTCCATCAGCACGTGTTATTGCTATTGACCAAGACCCTGCCGCATTTAAGGAAGCTGAAGCTCTGGCGCTGAAAATTGGTGGAGACAGAGTTCTCCCCGTTCGTGGAAAGGTATAACAGAAATATTGGATCAATACATCACTCTAATAATTCACTGGTTTCAAAGTTTGGCGATATGGTCGCACTTCTAGAAAAAGAGCTCGGACTGAAGTGAGCCCCCCCAAACCAAAAACCGTGTCAGAACTAACAACAAACAAGGGGACCGTGCATAGATGGAGTCGTGTTTGATATCGGTGTGAGCTCATACCAAATCGACCAAGGATACCGAGGCTTCTCATTCCGAACAGACGGGCCCCTTGACATGAGAATGTGTTCTGATAAAGTCCACGGCCCGAAATACGATCTCCTCGCGAATTCAAGTTTAACAGCAGAGCATATCGTAAACAGTTGCGTTGCACTTTTGGGTGGTGCAACTAAACCTGTTTTGATTTTATTAGCATTCTCTGAACCTGACCTCGCCAACATCATTTATGAGAACGGAGATGAGAAAAAGTCGCGTCGTATTGCACGTGCAATTGTGAAGGCACGACAAGCTGAACCCATCAAAACAACAAAACAGCTCGCCGATATAGTACTCAAAGGCGCAGGAAAGTACGTGGGAGCAATACACCCCGCAACGAGAACCTTTCAAGCGTGAGTACATTTTGTCTCCCTTTCGGTTCTGTCGTCTCATTTTTTTCGAGCCAGTCTCCGAATCTACGTGAATGACGAACTGAATCAATTCCGACAAGGCCTCCTCGCCGCGGAAACACTTTTGAAACCAAGTGGAACTCTTGTTGGCGTCACGTTCCATTCCCTTGAAGACACGATTCTTAAAAACTTCTTACGAACCACAAGTGGAGCAACGATTGGACTGGGGTTACGGTATTACAAAGAGAAGGGGCGATATGGGTATCAAGGGATTGAAAGGTATCGGAATCGAAGAATTTCTGGTTTGTTGTTTTCTTGAATTTTAGGTGAGGGGTCTAATACTTGATAGTAGAAGTGTCTTCAATTGCAGCCATGGAGAAACTCTATCAGCAGGATATCGAAAGGCTTGAAGAACGGAGGAAGGAGTTGGAAGAGGGGAGGGAAGTGTTTGATGTGTCAAAAAATCAAGGCGACGAGGAAGGAATGAAACCATCATTTCAAATCTTGACCAAGAAATCAGTGGCGCCAAGTGATGAAGAGGTGGAACGGAATGTGAGGGCTCGGTCTGCAAAATTAAGGGCAGCTGTGAGGACTGAGAGTGAACCAATGGGTGCAACTGTCTAAAATATACTTAAGTTTTAAAACTGCCATACTTTTCAGTGAGCAAAAACTGGGTCTGGCCTATTTCAAACTAAACAGTTTATTTCCTGTTTTCTATGGAGAGAGAACCACATGAGCATCCACAAACAAAATTAAAGCAGCTTCATTTGACTCAACTTTCTGTTTTTCATACCATCATTCACATGGCTGCCACTAACCAACTAGAGTCATACGTTCGAGCCACTTTGTTCTTCTCACATAGCAGGTTGCTAATTGCGGAGTTTTTTGCAGATATTTAAATTTATCAGCTCCTTGAACGAGTAACAGTTGTGGAATGGGTTTAGTGTTGGACAGCAGTGGAAACTCTCAATATGCACAATTTACACCGCGTGGTAAAGGATTTAGAAAGAGCAAATTTGTGGCTTTCTAATGAATTAAAAATCATCCAAATCCGATACTTCTAGCTGGAGTTACAGTAATGAATGTGACAAACACAATAATTGACCTACAATATTGGGTATCAACGAAAAGAGCTCGTTTAGAGCTTACAATTTTTGTTAAAATGAAGATGCTTTAATGAGATTTGGCATAGATATTTTCCTTTTAAAGTGTGTGACACTAAAAAATGGGTGGCTGGAGAGCCAAGAAAGCATGCACCTTCTGCATGCCATCTCCATCACTTACCTATAAGCACTTTAGAGCCTCCTGAATTACTTCAGCTTAATAAAACAGATAGAGAGAGCAGGACTCTATTGAATCCAAAGCTGGGGAATATTTGGATCCTGAGATACGCCCGATCACAGCGTGAAAATAGTGCGACTGCGTAGAACGTATTTAGAGCTTTCCAATGAATCTGGAATGGTCTGAATTGGACCAGTATTGGGCGCGATTGCCGCCTAGTAATAGTGCGAATGTGTAGAGCGCATTAAGGGCTTTCCAATGAATCTAAAATGGTTTGATTTGGACCAGTATTGGTGGAGTTAGAGTCAGTGGGAGTGTTTTGAGTGCAGGAAAGCCATCAGAGCATGCACCTTCTGCATGCCATCTCCATTATTACTTTAAAGCAGTTCAGAGCTTACTGGATTGTTTCAAAATGATATAAAGGGTGGAGAGAACATGATTCTATTGAATCCAAAGCTAGAGCAGTTGCGGATTCTGATTTACGCGCGATTGCCGCCTAGTAATAGTGCGAATGTGTAGAGTGCATTAAGGGCTTTCCAATGAATCTAAAATGGTTTGATTTGGACCAGTATTGGTGGAGTTAGAGTCAGTGGGAGTGTTTTGAGTGCAGGAGAGCCATCAGGGCATGCACCTTCTGCATGCCATCTCCATTTCAAAAATTTCCCCAAAAATTGGACTTCCAAAAAAGAATAAGAAGAGGGCCTCTCCCACCATTCTCCTACCACTTTTCTGGGTGGGTGCACACACCTGGATTAGTCAGCTATATTCCATACTCATATATATTGATAAACACAATAGTTATATATACTTTATAAATATTATAGATACAAAACAAATAGTCATAGCTGAGAAGAATTTCTTGTGTGCCTCATCATACTTACACAGATTCTTATCACTATAGCTTATATTACTTATAGAATACATCAGCTGAGTTGGGAGACTGGGGCTTGATATATATTGATACAGATATATAGTTATACCATAGATAATTATACATTAACAAAAATAGATAAGAATATATAGAATAGAGATAGATATTGATATATATAAAATAGTAACAAGCCATAACCAGTCTCCCAGCTGTGCTTTTGCCCTAAGGGGTGAAACCTCTCTTGATTCCTTAAGAAGTCAACAGAGGCTTCTTCCTCTTATTCCTTTTTATGATTTTCTGTCTTGGGTTTCAATAAAAGAATTTACAGTGATTCTTTCTGACTGCTGTTTCAAACATCTAACAGAGGAAATCAAAATGCTGTATTTAAGCTTTTTAACTGCTGAGTTCCTTCTTTTCATCAACTTGTTTAATCACATCTTTGTTGATTAAGGTCAATAGATTGAAACACTCCACAAATCAAAAAGAAACACCATACCCTGCTGACAAGTATGCCTCAAGGCTCCAATCATGAGCTGGAATATTCCACAAGAAGTTGGAAGGTCCATGTTGGACTCTCAGACATCTACCGCAGCATGGCAACCTGGTCCTACATGTACAGGCATGCCATCTGGAGTGCCACAGGTGAGCAGATTTCACTACATAGGGGTAGTCAAAGTTGAGAAATTTGACAAAATGCAAAGCAAAGGTTTGGGTGTTTGAAAAGCAAGGTTTCATTATCTTGAAAAGCAGTGGTTCAAAACCTGTGGATAGGGAGGGTCAGAGTTGCGGTTTTGAACCACAGCCTATTGTGGTGTTTCTTCATAGTGGTTTTGGTGGTGAAAAGCAAAATCGAATCTCAAAACTCAAAAGTGGAATTGAAAAGTGAGGTAGAGGTTCGCTTTTGGATTCAAAAAGCAGATTTCGGACATTTCATTTGTCTTTTCTCACTTTTGAAAGTCCCCTGCTGCATTGATTCCCACAAACACAACATCTCCCCAACTAACTGAGTGGCACACAAAGCATAAGGATTCCACCTGTGTTTTGCTGTACCTTTACCACTTTACCATTATACGTTTATTTAAATAAATCTGAATAAAAAGTCACCACTTCATCAACAGCAACAGTAACATTGGACATTCTCATAATTTTAATCCCCATCTGATAACTATTGAAAATGATGGGCTAGACTCCAGTCACCCACCCACAATTCAGCAGGAAATCTATTAATAGAACTATAAGGAAAGTGGGCCCAACCCCCTCAAACTCCCCCCTTTCAGAAACAGGTTGGCAAGCAACCTGCAACTGTGTTTATACCAGCTAAAACTCATACAAGGCCTAACAATGTACAACCATATACTTTTATCCTCATTGATTGTAGTCGCAGAAATCCGCCAGCTCAAAATCAGACTGAAAGCACCACTTGGGAGAACACCACCAAGCTAACACACACAGCAGTCCTAATTACGCAACCACACCATCTCTCAAGCAGATACCATATACTATTCTCTTCATTGATTGTAGTCGCAGAAATCCTCCAGCTGTGACTCAGTCTGAATGCACCACTTGGGGGAACACCACCAAGCTAACACACACAGCAGTCCTAATTACGCAACCACACCATCTCTCAAGCAGATACCATATACTATTCTCTTCATTGATTGTAGTCGCAGAAATCCTCCAGCTGTGACTCAGTCTGAATGCACCACTTGGGGGAACACCACCAAGCTAACACACACAACAGTCCTAATTATGCCACCACACCATCTCTCAAGCAGATACCATATACTATTCTCTTCATTGATTGTAGTCGCAGAAATCCTCCAGCTGTGACTCAGTCTGAATGCACCACTTGGGGGAACACCACCAAGCTAACACACACAGCAGTCCTAATTACGCAACCACACCATCTCTCAAGCAGATACCATATACTATTCTCTTCATTGATTGTAGTCGCAGAAATCCGCCAGCTGTAACTCAGTCTGAATGCACCACTTGGGAGAACACCACCAAGCTAACACACACAGCAGTCCTAATTACGCAACCACACCATCTCTCAAGCAGATACCATATACTATTCTCTTCATTGATTGTAGTCGCAGAAATCCGCCAGCTCAAAATCAGACAGAATGCACCACTTGGGAGAACACCACCAAGCTAACACACACAACAGTCCTAATTACGCAACCACACCATCTCTCAAGCAGATACCATATACTATTCTCTTCATTGATTGTAGTCGCAGAAATCCTCCAGCTGTGACTCAGTCTGAATGCACCACTTGGGGGAACACCACCAAGCTAACACACACAGCAGTCCTAATTACGCAACCACACCATCTCTCAAGCAGATACCATATACTATTCTCTTCATTGATTGTAGTCGCAGAAATCCGCCAGCTGTAACTCAGTCTGAATGCACCACTTGGGGGAACACCACCAAGCTAACACACACAGCAGTCCTAATTACGCCACCACACAATGTCTCAAGCAGATACCATATACTATTCTCTTCATTGATTGTAGTCGCAGAAATCCGCCAGCTGTTACTCAGTCTGAATGCACCACTTGGGGGAACACCACCAAGCTAACACACACAGCAGTCCTAATTACGCAACCACACCATCTCTCAAGCAGATACCATATTCTATTCTCTTCATTGATTGTAGTCGCAGAAATCCGCCAGCTGTAACTCAGTCTGAATGCACCACTTGGGGGAACACCACCAAGCTAACACACACAGCAGTCCTAATTACGCCACCACACAATGTCTCAAGCAGATACCATATACTATTCTCTTCATTGATTGTAGTCGCAGAAATCTGCCAGCTCAAAATCAGACTGAAAGCACCACTTGGGAGAACACCACCAAGCTAACACACACAGCAGTCCTAATTACGAAACCACACCATCTCTCAAGCAGATACCATATACTATTCTCTTCATTGATTGTAGTCGCAGAAATCTGCCAGCTCAAAATCAGACTGAAAGCACCACTTGGGAGAACACCAACAAGCTAACACACACAGCAGTCCTAATTACGCCACCACACAATGTCTCAAGCAGATACCATATACTATTCTCTTCATTGATTGTAGTCGCAGAAATCCGCCAGCTCAAAATCAGACGGAATGCACCACTTGGGAGAACACCACCAAGCTAACACACACAGCAGTCCTAATTACGCCACCACACAATGTCTCAAGCAGATACCATATACTATTCTCTTCATTGATTGTAGTCGCAGAAATCCGCCAGCTGTTACTCAGTCTGAATGCACCACTTGGGAGAACACCACCAAGCTAACACACACAGCAGTCCTAATTACGCAACCACACCATCTCTCAAGCAGATACCATATTCTATTCTCTTCATTGATTGTAGTCGCAGAAATCCGCCAGCTGTGACTCAGTCTGAATGCACCACTTGGGGGAACACCACCAAGCTAACACACACAGCAGTCCTAATTACGCAACCACACCATCTCTCAAGCAGATACCATATACTATTCTCTTCATTGATTGTAGTCGCAGAAATCCTCCAGCTGTGACTCAGTCTGAATGCACCACTTGGGAGAACACCACCAAGCTAACACACACAGCAGTCCTAATTACGCCACCACACCATCTCTCAAGCAGATACCATATACTATTCTCTTCATTGATTGTAGTCGCAGAAATCCGCCAGCTCAAAATCAGACTGAATGCACCACTTGGGAGAACACCACCAAGCTAACACACACAACAGTCCTAATTACGCAACCACACCATCTCTCAAGCAGATACCATATACTATTCTCTTCATTGATTGTAGTCGCAGAAATCCGCCAGCTGTAACTCAGTCTGAATGCACCACTTGGGAGAACACCAAGCTAACACACACAGCAGTCCTAATTACGCCACCACACCATCTCTCAAGCAGATACCATATACTTTCTCTTCATTGATTGTAGTCGCAGAAATCCTCCAGCTGTAACTCAGTTGAATGCACCACTTGGGGGAACACCACCAAGCTAACACACAGCAGTCCTAATTACGCAACCACACCATCTCTCAAGCAGATACCATATACTATTCTCTTCATTGATTGTAGTCGCAGAAATCCGCCAGCTGTAACTCAGTCTGAATGCACCACTTGGGAGAACACCACCAAGCTAACACACACAGCAGTCCTAATTACGCCACCACACCATCTCTCAAGCAGATACCATATACTATTCTCTTCATTGATTGTAGTCGCAGAAATCCGCCAGCTCAAAATCAGACTGAATGCACCACTTGGGGAACACCACCAAGCTAACACACACAGCAGTCCTAATTACGCCACCACACCATCTCTCAAGCAGATACCATATACTATTCTCTTCATTGATTGTAGTCGCAGAAATCCTCCAGCTGTGACTCAGTCTGAATGCACCACTTGGGGGAACACCACCAAGCTAACACACACAGCAGTCCTAATTACGCCACCACACCATCTCTCAAGCAGATACCATATACTATTCTCTTCATTGATTGTAGTCGCAGAAATCCGCCAGCTCAAAATCAGACGGAATGCACCACTTGGGAGAACACCACCAAGCTAACACACACAACAGTCCTAATTACGCAACCACACCATCTCTCAAGCAGATACCATATACTATTCTCTTCATTGATTGTAGTCGCAGAAATCCGCCAGCTCAAAATCAGACTGAATGCACCACTGGGGAGAACACCACCAAGCTAACACACACAGCAGTCCTAATTACGCCACCACACCATCTCTCAAGCAGATACCATATACTATTCTCTTCATTGATTGTAGTCGCAGAAATCCGCCAGCTGTAACTCAGTCTGAATGCACCACTGGGGAGAACACCACCAAGCTAACACACACAGCAGTCCTAATTACGCCACCACACCATCTCTCAAGCAGATACCATATACTATTCTCTTCATTGATTGTAGTCGCAGAAATCCCCAGCTGTAACTCAGTCTGAATGCACCACTTGGGAGAACACCACCAAGCTAACACACACAGCAGTCCTAATTACGCCACCACACCATCTCTCAAGCAGATACCATATACTATTCTCTTCATTGATTGTAGTCGCAGAAATCCTCCAGCTGTAATCAGTCTGAATGCACCACTTGGGAGAACACCACCAAGCTAACACACACAGCAGTCCTAATTACGCCACCACACCATCTCTCAAGCAGATACCATATACTATTCTCTTCATTGATTGTAGTCGCAGAAATCCGCCAGCTGTAACTCAGTCTGAATGCACCACTTGGGGAGAACACCACCAAGCTAACACACACAGCAGTCCTAATTACGCCACCACACCATCTCTCAAGCAGATACCATATACTATTCTCTTCATTGATTGTAGTCGCAGAAATCCTCCAGCTGTAACTCAGTCTGAATGCACCACTTGGGAGAACACCACCAAGCTAACACACACAGCAGTCCTAATTACGCCACCACACCATCTCTCAAGCAGATACCATATACTATTCTCTTCATTGATTGTAGTCGCAGAAATCCGCCAGCTGTAACTCAGTCTGAATGCACCACTTGGGAGAACACCACCAAGCTAACACACACAGCAGTCCTAATTACGCCACCACACCATCTCTCAAGCAGATACCATATACTATTCTCTTCATTGATTGTAGTCGCAGAAATCCGCCAGCTCAAATCAGACTGAATGCACCACTTGGGGAACACCACCAAGCTAACACACACAGCAGTCCTAATTACGCCACCACACCATCTCTCAAGCAGATACCATATACTATTCTCTTCATTGATTGTAGTCGCAGAAATCCGCCAGCTCAAAATCAGACTGAATGCACCACTTGGGGGAACACCACCAAGCTAACACACACAGCAGTCCTAATTACGCCACCACACCATCTCTCAAGCAGATACCATATACTATTCTCTTCATTGATTGTAGTCGCAGAAATCCGCCAGCTCAAAATCAGACTGAATGCACCACTTGGGAGAACACCACCAAGCTAACACACACAGCAGTCCTAATTACGCCACCACACCATCTCTCAAGCAGATACCATATACTATTCTCTTCATTGATTGTAGTCGCAGAAATCCGCCAGCTCAAAATCAGACTGAATGCACCACTTGGGGGAACACCACCAAGCTAACACACACAGCAGTCCTAATTACGCCACCACACCATCTCTCAAGCAGATACCATATACTATTCTCTTCATTGATTGTAGTCGCAGAAATCCGCCAGCTCAAATCAGACTGAATGCACCACTGGGGAGAACACCACCAAGCTAACACACACAGCAGTCCTAATTACGCCACCACACCATCTCTCAAGCAGATACCATATACTATTCTCTTCATTGATTGTAGTCGCAGAAATCCGCCAGCTCAAATCAGCTGAATGCACCACTTGGGAGAACACCACCAAGCTAACACACACAGCAGTCCTAATTACGCCACCACACCATCTCTCAAGCAGATACCATATACTATTCTCTTCATTGATTGTAGTCGCAGAAATCCGCCAGCTCAAATCAGTCTGAATGCACCACTTGGGGAACACCACCAAGCTAACACACACAGCAGTCCTAATTACGCCACCACACCATCTCTCAAGCAGATACCATATACTATTCTCTTCATTGATTGTAGTCGCAGAAATCCGCCAGCTCAAAATCAGACTGAATGCACCACTTGGGGAGAACACCACCAAGCTAACACACACAGCAGTCCTAATTACGCCACCACACCATCTCTCAAGCAGATACCATATACTATTCTCTTCATTGATTGTAGTCGCAGAAATCCGCCAGCTCAAAATCAGACTGAATGCACCACTTGGGAGAACACCACCAAGCTAACACACACAGCAGTCCTAATTACGCCACCACACCATCTCTCAAGCAGATACCATATACTATTCTCTTCATTGATTGTAGTCGCAGAAATCCGCCAGCTGTAATCAGTCTGAATGCACCACTTGGGGAGAACACCACCAAGCTAACACACACAGCAGTCCTAATTACGCCACCACACCATCTCTCAAGCAGATACCATATACTATTCTCTTCATTGATTGTAGTCGCAGAAATCCGCCAGCTCAAATCAGACTGAATGCACCACTTGGGAGAACACCACCAAGCTAACACACACAGCAGTCCTAATTACGCCACCACACCATCTCTCAAGCAGATACCATATACTATTCTCTTCATTGATTGTAGTCGCAGAAATCCGCCAGCTCAAAATCAGACTGAATGCACCACTGGGAGAACACCACCAAGCTAACACACACAGCAGTCCTAATTACGCCACCACACCATCTCTCAAGCAGATACCATATACTATTCTCTTCATTGATTGTAGTCGCAGAAATCCGCCAGCTCAAAATCAGACTGAATGCACCACTGGGGAGAACACCACCAAGCTAACACACACAGCAGTCCTAATTACGCCACCACACCATCTCTCAAGCAGATACCATATACTATTCTCTTCATTGATTGTAGTCGCAGAAATCCGCCAGCTCAAAATCAGACTGAATGCACCACTGGGGAGAACACCACCAAGCTAACACACACAGCAGTCCTAATTACGCCACCACACCATCTCTCAAGCAGATACCATATACTATTCTCTTCATTGATTGTAGTCGCAGAAATCCGCCAGCTGTAACTCAGTCTGAATGCACCACTTGGGGAGAACACCACCAAGCTAACACACACAGCAGTCCTAATTACGCACCACACCATCTCTCAAGCAGATACCATATACTATTCTCTTCATTGATTGTAGTCGCAGAAATCCGCCAGCTCAAAATCAGACTGAATGCACCACTTGGGAGAACACCACCAAGCTAACACACACAGCAGTCCTAATTACGCCACCACACCATCTCTCAAGCAGATACCATATACTATTCTCTTCATTGATTGTAGTCGCAGAAATCCGCCAGCTCAAATCAGTCTGAATGCACCACTTGGGAGAACACCACCAAGCTAACACACACAGCAGTCCTAATTACGCCACCACACCATCTCTCAAGCAGATACCATATACTATTCTCTTCATTGATTGTAGTCGCAGAAATCCGCCAGCTCAAAATCAGACTGAATGCACCACTGGGGAGAACACCACCAAGCTAACACACACAGCAGTCCTAATTACGCCACCACACCATCTCTCAAGCAGATACCATATACTATTCTCTTCATTGATTGTAGTCGCAGAAATCCGCCAGCTCAAATCAGACTGAATGCACCACTTGGGGAGAACACCACCAAGCTAACACACACAGCAGTCCTAATTACGCCACCACACCATCTCTCAAGCAGATACCATATACTATTCTCTTCATTGATTGTAGTCGCAGAAATCCGCCAGCTTAACTCAGTCTGAATGCACCACTTGGGGAGAACACCACCAAGCTAACACACACAGCAGTCCTAATTACGCCACCACACCATCTCTCAAGCAGATACCATATACTATTCTCTTCATTGATTGTAGTCGCAGAAATCCGCCAGCTCAAAATCAGACTGAATGCACCACTTGGGAGAACACCACCAAGCTAACACACACAGCAGTCCTAATTACGCACCACACCATCTCTCAAGCAGATACCATATACTATTCTCTTCATTGATTGTAGTCGCAGAAATCCGCCAGCTCAAAATCAGACTGAATGCACCACTGGGGAGAACACCACCAAGCTAACACACACAGCAGTCCTAATTACGCCACCACACCATCTCTCAAGCAGATACCATATACTATTCTCTTCATTGATTGTAGTCGCAGAAATCCGCCAGCTCAAAATCAGACGGAATGCACCACTTGGGAGAACACCACCAAGCTAACACACACAGCAGTCCTAATTACGCAACCACACCATCTCTCAAGCAGATACCATATACTATTCTCTTCATTGATTGTAGTCGCAGAAATCCGCCAGCTCAAAATCAGACTGAATGCACCACTGGGGAGAACACCACCAAGCTAACACACACAGCAGTCCTAATTACGCCACCACACCATCTCTCAAGCAGATACCATATACTATTCTCTTCATTGATTGTAGTCGCAGAAATCCGCCAGCTCAAAATCAGACTGAATGCACCACTGGGAGAACACCACCAAGCTAACACACACAGCAGTCCTAATTACGCACCACACCATCTCTCAAGCAGATACCATATACTATTCTCTTCATTGATTGTAGTCGCAGAAATCCGCCAGCTGTAACTCAGTCTGAATGCACCACTTGGGAGAACACCACCAAGCTAACACACACAGCAGTCCTAATTACGCCACCACACCATCTCTCAAGCAGATACCATATACTATTCTCTTCATTGATTGTAGTCGCAGAAATCCGCCAGCTGTAAATCAGTCTGAATGCACCACTTGGGGAGAACACCACCAAGCTAACACACACAGCAGTCCTAATTACGCCACCACACCATCTCTCAAGCAGATACCATATACTATTCTCTTCATTGATTGTAGTCGCAGAAATCCGCCAGCTTAAATCAGACTGAATGCACCACTTGGGGGAACACCACCAAGCTAACACACACAGCAGTCCTAATTACGCACCACACCATCTCTCAAGCAGATACCATATACTATTCTCTTCATTGATTGTAGTCGCAGAAATCCGCCAGCTCAAAATCAGACTGAATGCACCACTTGGGAGAACACCACCAAGCTAACACACACAGCAGTCCTAATTACGCCACCACACCATCTCTCAAGCAGATACCATATACTATTCTCTTCATTGATTGTAGTCGCAGAAATCCGCCAGCTCAAAATCAGACGGAATGCACCACTTGGGAGAACACCACCAAGCTAACACACACAACAGTCCTAATTACGCAACCACACCATCTCTCAAGCAGATACCATATACTATTCTCTTCATTGATTGTAGTCGCAGAAATCCGCCAGCTCAAAATCAGACTGAATGCACCACTTGGGAGAACACCACCAAGCTAACACACACAGCAGTCCTAATTACGCCACCACACCATCTCTCAAGCAGATACCATATACTATTCTCTTCATTGATTGTAGTCGCAGAAATCCGCCAGCTCAAAATCAGACTGAATGCACCACTGGGGAGAACACCACCAAGCTAACACACACAGCAGTCCTAATTACGCCACCACACCATCTCTCAAGCAGATACCATATACTTTTCTCTTCATTGATTGTAGTCGCAGAAATCCGCCAGCTCAAAATCAGACGGAATGCACCACTTGGGAGAACACCACCAAGCTAACACACACAACAGTCCTAATTACGCAACCACACCATCTCTCAAGCAGATACCATATACTATTCTCTTCATTGATTGTAGTCGCAGAAATCCGCCAGCTCAAAATCAGACTGAATGCACCACCCCAAGCTACACACACAGCAGTCCTAACCCCCCACCTCTCAAGCAGATACCATATACATCTCTTCATTGATGTAGTCGCAGAACCCAGCTCAAATCAGACTGAACACACACAGGCCAGATTCCTAATTACGCCACCACACCCATTCTCTCAAGGCAGATTTACCAATATTACTTAATTCTTTCATTCATAGGGTGGATTATAGGTCGCAGAAATTTCCAGATCATGATTCAGTCCTGGAATGAAAGAGGTTGGAAGGATAATCAGAATAAACGAAATAAAGTCATGAAGAACCCAAAAAAAAAAAAAAAAAAAAAAACAAAAAATAAAAAAAAAAACTGGAGAGACAAACCAAACCGAAAGCTAACACCAACACAGACAGTTCCTAATTACGGCCAACCAACCACCACCATCTCTCCAAGCAGATACCATATACTATTCTCTTCATTGATTGTAGTCGCAGAAATCCGCCAGCTCAAAATCAGACTGGAATGCACCACTTGGGAGAACACCACCAAGCTAACACACACAGCAGTCTAATTACGCACCACACCATCTCTCAAGCAGATACCATATACTATTCTCTTCATTGATTGTAGTCGCAGAAATCCGCCAGCTCAAAATCAGACTGAATGCACCACTGGGGAGAACACCACCAAGCTAACACACACAGCAGTCCTAATTACGCCACCACACCATCTCTCAAGCAGATACCATATACTATTCTCTTCATTGATTGTAGTCGCAGAAATCCGCCAGCTCAAAATCAGACTGAATGCACCACTTGGGGAGAACACCACCAAGCTAACACACACAGCAGTCCTAATTACGCCACCACACCATCTCTCAAGCAGATACCATATACTATTCTCTTCATTGATTGTAGTCGCAGAAATCCGCCAGCTCAAAATCAGACTGGAATGCACCACTTGGGAGAACACCACCAAGCTAACACACACAGCAGTCCTAATTACGCCACCACACCATCTCTCAAGCAGATACCATATACTATTCTCTTCATTGATTGTAGTCGCAGAAATCCGCCAGCTCAAAATCAGACTGAATGCACCACTGGGGAGAACACCACCAAGCTAACACACACAGCAGTCCTAATTACGCCACCACACCATCTCTCAAGCAGATACCATATACTATTCTCTTCATTGATTGTAGTCGCAGAAATCCGCCAGCTCAAAATCAGACTGAATGCACCACTTGGGAGAACACCACCAAGCTAACACACACAGCAGTCCTAATTACGCCACCACACCATCTCTCAAGCAGATACCATATACTATTCTCTTCATTGATTGTAGTCGCAGAAATCCGCCAGCTCAAATCAGACTGAATGCACCACTGGGGAGAACACCACCAAGCTAACACACACAGCAGTCCTAATTACGCCACCACACCATCTCTCAAGCAGATACCATATACTATTCTCTTCATTGATTGTAGTCGCAGAAATCCGCCAGCTCAAATCAGACTGAATGCACCACTGGGGAGAACACCACCAAGCTAACACACACAGCAGTCCTAATTACGCCACCACACCATCTCTCAAGCAGATACCATATACTATTCTCTTCATTGATTGTAGTCGCAGAAATCCGCCAGCTCAAAATCAGACTGAATGCACCACTTGGGGAGAACACCACCAAGCTAACACACACAGCAGTCCTAATTACGCCACCACACCATCTCTCAAGCAGATACCATATACTATTCTCTTCATTGATTGTAGTCGCAGAAATCCGCCAGCTCAAAATCAGACTGAATGCACCACTGGGAGAACACCACCAAGCTAACACACACAGCAGTCCTAATTACGCCACCACACCATCTCTCAAGCAGATACCATATACTATTCTCTTCATTGATTGTAGTCGCAGAAATCCGCCAGCTTAACTCAGTCTGAATGCACCACTGGGAGAACACCACCAAGCTAACACACACAGCAGTCCTAATTACGCCACCACACCATCTCTCAAGCAGATACCATATACTATTCTCTTCATTGATTGTAGTCGCAGAAATCCGCCAGCTCAAAATCAGTCTGAATGCACCACTTGGGGGAACACCACCAAGCTAACACACACAGCAGTCCTAATTACGCCACCACACCATCTCTCAAGCAGATACCATATACTATTCTCTTCATTGATTGTAGTCGCAGAAATCCGCCAGCTCAAAATCAGACTGAATGCACCACTTGGGAGAACACCACCAAGCTAACACACACAGCAGTCCTAATTACGCCACCACACCATCTCTCAAGCAGATACCATATACTATTCTCTTCATTGATTGTAGTCGCAGAAATCCGCCAGCTGTAACTCAGTCTGAATGCACCACTTGGGAGAACACCACCAAGCTAACACACACAGCAGTCCTAATTACGCCACCACACCATCTCTCAAGCAGATACCATATACTATTCTCTTCATTGATTGTAGTCGCAGAAATCCGCCAGCTGTAACTCAGTCTGAATGCACCACTTGGGAGAACACCAC